>JADLZL010002686.1:0-428438 GCA_015844335.1 Chrysopogon serrulatus
TATGGACTATGAGGAAGTTTCTTTTTAGCGTCGTACCGATTGAGGAACATTTGTGGGCTCTTGTTGGACTATAAAATGGGTTGGAAATTTAAATTAGACTGAAATATTTTGATCGGTTAGGTTTTATCTTGGATCACGCGAAATCTTGGTGAAATTCAGGGTTGAATCCTTAGTCAGTGAAAATCGATGAGTGCTTAGTACTACCAATGCAAATGCAAGAAGGAGAATGCAGAATGCTTGCTAACGTAGATGAGCAGGGTTTACGAACATACATCTCTGTCCACCACCCTGCAGGCTGCAGATGATGCATCTCTACTCTCTAGCTAGGCCATCTCAGGAGTGAATGGTGAGCGAGAAGGCAAGGTTTCCCGTGCGCAAGAAGCGACCGATGTCCCAGTACCACCTCAGGCGACACCCCTCTCGGCCATCAGCTCACCCCAGCCGTTCTCGAAAGCAATTCCGTCCGCACCTTGCTTGTGCAAGTGACCGCTAGGCGCGGTGATGTCGAACCAGTGCATGGCCTGGCCGGTTGTATGCTCTCCCAAATGCCACGGCGGATTGGGCGTGACTGACATCACGGTGCTTGGTCTCGCGTTGCGCCTACGCTAGGAATGGCAGCGGAGGGCCACTAACGCGCCGGCATGGTCAATGCTGCCTCACAGGTCCGAGAAGCTAGTCAACGCTATGTTTCACTTGTCCGTAAGGCTTGGTGCTGGTGCGTCCGCCAAATTCTGGACCGATTCCTGGCTGCCGGACGGCAGCATACCTTCGCACCCCATCTCTTCCGCACCATCGGCCGGCGTTTCCACTCGGTATCCGTCAGGGAAGCACTGTCCAATCGTCGATGGGTGCGCCACATCGTTGGGGCCTGCTGCTGCGGCCCCTGTTCTTTTGCGAGTATGTCATGCTTTGGGACAAACTTGAGACTATCCAGCTGCGATCTTTGGAGAGCGACCGCTTCGTCTGGCGTTGGACGAACAACGGCGCATACTCTGCCGCCTCGGCCTATCGCTCCTTCTTCGTCGGACTGGCCTCTATGTTAGGAGCAAAGGAACTGTGGAAGGTGTCGGTGCCCTCCTAAGGTCAAGCTTTTCTTTTGGCTAGTACTGCACGGTCACATTTCGACTGCTGAAGGGCAGTCGAGGCATGGCCTTCATGATTCTATGGAATGTGATCTCTGTGAACACGAGGTGGCGACTGTCGATCACTTGCTCATTTCCTGTGTCTTCTCAAGGGAGCTCTGTGGGACAGCGTCATGCCGCTGGGTGGAGCTGAGCTTGTGTCATGATGGATGGACAGTCGGCGTCTGGTGTCGGCTGCGCTATAGAGGGGTTTCGACTCCGCGGTTCTCCTTCTCTCCTAGTCGTGATGGAAGAAGCGAAACTCCCGGGTTTTCGATCGCAGGTCCAACTCCGTGTCCCCGCTTGCAGGTTTGGTTCTTGAAGAGGTGGACCAATGGCTGGCGGCTGGCTTCTCTGCGCTCTCTCTGTTCCTGGCATCGGCTTCAACCCTGACTTAGTTAGCTAACGTTCCCACTTGTCTGTTTCCTTGCCCTGCTATCTTGCTCTCTTCAGGTTTCGTGACTGAGGCAGCGCGTCTTATTGTACTCTGGACTCACTTTTCTCCTTAGTACATTACACGTGAAGTCGTGTTCTAGAAAAAAAATGTCAAATTAGTGCTGGGAGACACACTCGTCCTCTACGCGATATCCTCTCAGCAAGAACTGAAACAAGCAAATTAAACGTTCTAGCTTAGTTAGTATGATTGCGCGCCTAAGGTTTACTTGTTAATTAGAACTTAGCTACCATCATCTCTGATACCCCGCCGTGGAACTTGATGAAAGTTTGATCCTACGACAGCCTTGTGCGTTGGGGACCGGAGCTGGAGCTAGAGCTAGAGATGGCAGTGGTAGGTCGCTTGTCGCCAGGGAGACGATTGGTGGTGGTGGTGGCGTGGGCCGTGGGCATGTACAGTTTCCATCATCTGATAGATGCATGTGTTCGTCACTTGAGATCTTCATATGGGAAAGTCATATGGGAAAGGGAAATCTATCTAGTGGAAACTACTATGGAGCCTTGAGGATAAGTTGCCCGGCTCGTGGGAGCGTAGGAACGACCTGCGCCGGAGGAGACGGAGACAGGGGATGGGGTTGGCGGCGGCGAGAGCAGGTTGGCAATGGCAAGGGCTGTAATAATGGTGTTGGTTGATCGGCTGCCATGGCTTCTTCAGTTGGGGGCGCAGCTTAGCTGATCGATATATGGTTGTCTTTGTGGTGGTCTATGGAGATTGGTTGGAGAGGGAGGGAGGGGGATTATGGGCGTGATTGTGGTTCGCTTCTCTAGCAAGCCTGGGTCGCATCCACTATGATTGGGCATGTTTGGTACTAGTCTATATAGGAAGTTTGTTTGATTAGCTGAATTAGAAACAAACCGTAACCACATGCATGTAAGCAACTGTCTCGCGCTAGCCAGGCTCTAATTTCATTTTAGTGATTGTTCCCCCAATTCCTCCTCAACAAATAATTAGACAGAGTCGGACGCGTCTGATCATTCGCTAAAAAGGAATCAGGTGAATGATCATTAAAATGAAATTGGACATCTGGGATATCAAAACACGCCAAGCCATTGCCGCAGCATGAGGAGTGGGTACTAAGGCTTGCATTGCCTCCATAAATTTGACGGCTACCGGTAGAAATCTATGGACAAATGAATTCTTTTTTTAGGAACTAGAGGGGCGAGCCCCTTAGAGAGATTTTATTAAAGAGAAAGTTCATATACATAAAAGTATATTTGAGCCATTGAGGACAAGCGCAGCGTAAACATACACTGCTATTAGCCTCATTAAAAAATGAGCCTATACGTAGGATCAGAGAGCTAGAAGCCTACCTCCTAGCCGTATCCTAAGCAAGCTGTTCTGACATAGCACTATGTTTGACTTTAGAACCTTTTCAGCCTTTGCAACTTTATCAGATGAAAAGCTAACGTTTCTCTTTCTCACATCACGTCGTAAATATGTCTCATCTGTAAGATGCTACAAAACTTAGGAGGATATCATCTTTTCTCATCCGATCCTACGTGGCCTGACAAAGCCAACGCCCAGCATGAAGCGTTGGGGGTGGCCTGATGAAACCCTGTTACTTGAAATTCAAAAGGGGCAAGGGATGACGACTGTGTACTTGAATGAAAAAGCATGCATACCATAGCACATCGATTTGAAATTCATAGCCGTGCGGGCGTGCCTATGGCCTGTTGACTTTATTTTTTTATATAAATACGGCTCGAATTCAATAAAAAATATATAAATATGCAATTACAACAACTGCCACGCCCATTCAAATTATAATCCTTTGGGTTCTATTTGATTTATGAATTCAACACCTTTTCAAAACATTTGGAATTCGTGGCGCCCACCTACTACCTGAGATGAGGACGACCATGCCGACTCAATACATTACTAATGCTGAATATATGGTTTGTTGTTGTGAAACAAAGGTGATCCATGTAATAGTATTATCACCAGTTAAATATTAGTTACATCTGTATAAATGAAAATGACTTATGTACTGTCGCCAAAATATACGACAAGCACTTCCATCACCGGCAAATTAAACGACCCATATCCATGGATGCATGGACTAAATAAACAATAAATGTATCATGTATGTATTCATCATATGCCACACATTGTTTTGGCAAAGAAGAATCTCAATAATATTTAAATTTACTTATTCTTACTGCTAGCTTCTTATTACACACTACGACAAGCAACATGTAAAAACTACTCCCTCTACCTTCCCTTAAATAAATTAATTTTAAAGTTACCATAAGTCAAACTTTTATAAAAAAAGAATATTAACACATATATGATACCACATAAGTACACTATGATGGTGCCTTCTCACTAGACCGCGGTATAAGAGCAACTGGGGAAGTTGTCGAGATAGCAGTGGATTGCTGAAGTCGAAGCGATTCGGGATGGTCCGTGCCTCATCCCAGCAGGAACCAGAGAGCACATATAGCAGAGTCCGATGCTCAAGAGGTGGTCTCACTCTGGAAGAATATGACCAAGCAACAGTCCTTTGCAATAATTTTAAACAAGATAGAGAAGTCAGCTTCTGCCTTTACTTATTTTGAGACTATTCATGTAAGGTGGGAAGCAAACTTTGGAGCGCATTCTTGTGCCCATTTTGCATCTTCTTTTCTAGACACTCATGTTTGGTTTTCCCCCCTATAGCTTCCTGCTATGCCGCTTGTGGAATCATTGTAATGATATCTCTTAAGTAAGGTACACTATGATAAAGTTCATGATAAATTTAATGATAGTAATGTTATCCAGTAAATGCTGGTGCTATTATTTCATAGATTCAGTGAAATTCATAAAAGTTTGATTTAAAGCAAGTATGAAAGTTGAATTATTTGAGAGCGAGCCGTAAAAAGAAAAAAAAAGAAACTATATATCATACTCATACACATGCATCATGCATGCAGCTAGATACTACTAGTTATATATAGCCCTAGCTACATATATATATGGAGTAGTCTTGCAAGTACATGTATGTTGATCTTGATCGTCGCGCACGATTTGTGCTCTATGGCACGTCAGTAGCAACAGCAGAGTAGCATCTGCCGGCACAGCTTGCCGTTGCCACAACCAAGTAAACCAGCAGCATCACAGCCGCGCCGCACCAGCTCGCGAGCGCGGCCACGGCGATCTCCCGGCCCACGAGCGAGGCCACGGCGATCTCCCGGGTCGAGGCGAATTTCCAGACCTCAGCGCACGCGAGGCCGTAGAGGACCAGCGCCATGGCCAGAGCCACGCGCTTCCCATGGGCCCTCTCGGCTTCGACGCCGCCGTCGTCCATGGCCAGCGCGGCGTGGTGCACCATCAAGTACATCGCCGTGAAAGCCGCGCATGCCAGTGCCAGGTCGTCCGGCCGGCTCAGGAGCTGGGCGTACGCCACGGCGAGGGACGCCGCCCCCGCCACTATCGTCACCGCGGCTGGCATCGTCCTTGCTGGTTGCCCCGGACGGCACTACTGTTTGCCCGCCGACGACCTCTGGTCAGAACTACAGAAGGATATGGATCATCAGCTCAGCAGAATGTGGAACTACAGCATCTACAAGAACCTATTTGTACACTGATGAGCTATATATAGCCGAGACTATAGAATAGATCGAATTAGCATCCCTGATACGGTGGTTTAAAAGGTTCTTTCTTGGCATCTAGTGTGTGACAGAGACTGAAGAGAAAGGGATTCTGACTAGAGCACCAGATGGTTGCAGCTTAAAATTATAATAATATTATAATAACAATCTTTTTGTTCGAGCCATTAGGTCATTCAGAGAAGAGCTACAGGATTTCTCACTATGGATAGGGAGGATGCCTGTAACTACTACGTATATGGTTGGACAAAATATAAGTTAGTTTACGAGTTGAAGCAACAAGTATCGTATAACTGGCTTTGAATATGGAGCCGGCCTCTCACTAAACATAACATGTGCTGCTACACAAATGCACACAACCAAGGTAAGCCATCCTTCAATATTATTCCCTAGGATAGCATGTCTCAAGGTCAATCACTTAGTTATGTGCATAAGGAAATTTCATAAACATAATAAATACTTAAATATATGTCCATTGCTCTAGGATATAGCATGTCTCAAGGTCAATTATTTAGTCATTTAATCAATCAATATATACACTCACGGCTATAATTCACATAATAAACAAACAATCAACAACTCGATCGACAGTTATTCTACTAATCTAGAACAAAAATGGAATATTTACCTTGGTCCACAGATCAGTGGAGTTAAAATAATTTTGTGGCAAGCCAAATAGCGGTGTTTAGCGACTGAAGCATTGCATAGCTATAACAGCAGAACAATTATTAGTAATGTCATTGCAGTAGGCCTTAAAAAACACTATGCAAGCGTCTTCTTCTTAATGGCACGACTTATGACTTATTGATCAATCCCATCTGTTGTATTTGTTAGTATAAATATAAATAAGAAGTACTTATTAGTAAGAGGAGGCTTGCACATTTCCTTTTGCTTGCATCGTGCTTCAGGCCTCAAGCCACAAGAAGGTTTAACTTATTTACTCTCCCTCCATCATAATGTATAAGGAGTAACCACTTTTTATTCAAGTGCTAAAATATAAGGCGTGTTCTATGTTTCTTGGTCTTTAAACCAGAGGTGGTTACGCCTTATATACTATGACGGAGGTAATACTTGTCTTTAGGAGTTGAATAGAATGTGATGATTAGTCATCATATTTTGAAGCGAGCACGAACGAATAAGGATTCACGATACGGAATTCCATTACTAGAATACTCTTTTAAGTTATTACTATAACTTATAACCATAAGACAATCCAACAGAAGTTAGTGGTGATTAGAAAAATAAAGTACATACAAGATTAGTAATGAGAGAATCTAACCATTGGTGTCATTTTCCCTCATAAACGGGATCATAATAAGGACTTGGAATTGGTGGAATAGATAAATTTCCAACTGACAACAATTGCCACGCCAATTCAAGCCAATTCAAATTAGGTTCTATTTATAAATTCAACTTGTAACAGCTGGCGGGTGGGGTGGATTGGGCATGACAGCGACGACGAGGAGGACAGCGGCGTGGTGGCCTAGCTAGGGTGGCGGCGCCCTAGGGTTTGGGGGCGGTGGCTTGCGGCTGGAGACGGCGGTAGCGTGAGGGAGAGGGAGAGGAGAGAGGTGGCGGTGGCGGTGGCTACGAGAAAGAGAGAGAGTGGAGATAAAGAGAGATAGAGAGCTTTTGTCCAATTACTTCTTGATTGATCTGTTACAAATGCCTCTAGTATTTATAGTCCCAATTGGACTTGGCCTACATGCAAAGACGGAGGAATCCTTATCGAACACGAATTCCTTCTTTTCTAAATCAATCTACTAACTTCCATCTAAATAACCAATTATTTCAAAATTAGTAAAATACTAAAAAAGGAAGTTCGTGGGAAATTTGAAAGGGAAACAGTGGTGGCAGCGTGCGGGGCGGCGCCAAGGGCGGCGGCCACCCCTTCTAGGATGCACGCCCCCTCCTTAGGGCAGGCCGTGGGGCCCATCAAGGGTGGTTGCGCCCCCTTCACGTACGGCCCCCTCCTGGCCTATTGTTGGTGTCGTCGGTCACCGCCCATGCCAAGAGTGTGACACAACCCCTTCTCAAAACATTCAGACAAATATATAACAGGTGATGCCACAAATTGGTGGCTCCCACCTACTACCTAAGAGCGACCATGTCAGCTCAATACATTAGGAATGCTCAATATGCATGCATGGTTTGTTGTTTTGAAACAAATAGGTGATGTCTATATTATATGTAATGGCATTCTCAACCAGTTAAATATTAGTTACATCTGTATAAATGAAAATGACTCGTCTGTCGCCAAAATGTGACAAGCACATCCATCTCCGACAAACGACCCATATCCAGGGACGCATGAACTAAAATAAATAATAAATATAATGTGTCATGTATGGATTCATGCATCATATGCACACATTGCTTAGGCAATGAAGAATGTCAATAATATTCAAATTTATTTATCCTTACTGCTAGCCCTCTTTGTTACCTTGTTACACCACGACAACCGACACGCAACATGTAAAAAACTACTCCCTCTACCCTTAAATAAATTAACTTTAAGAGTTAACATAAGTCAAACTTTTATAGAAAAGAATATTGAAATATATGGTACCACGTAAGTACACTGCAAGAAAATATAGTCCATGGGTTATTTGATGATATTAATGTCATCCCATAAATATTGGTGTTATTAGTTTATATTCAGTCAAATTCACAAAAAGTTGATTTAAAACAACTCTAAAAGTTGGATTATTTGAGAGCGACTCGTAAAAAGAGAAAAGGACTATATGGGATTTGCTAAAATTGAATTTAGGTGCCTGAATTTGAGCTTGCTTTCAGGAAACGGTCATTGCATATGGTTTATATTAAAATTAACTAGTCCATCAACCCGTGCGTTGCACGGGTATTTATTTGATTTTTTAATGTTAGTATATTTCATAAAGCTTGATTATGGTTTAGAATATTACGTGAAGCAAGCATGTTATTATCAAGACACAAATTGAGTATAGGAAAGACACATGTAGTACCCGTGTTTTGAATCATAATTTACTATATTTAACACAACCAATATTAAAATAAAGTTAGGCAATCGTAAGTTGTTGATTTCATTGCGTCTGCAAAGTTTCAATGGTTATATGTAGTTGTTTCTGCTTCTTGTACTTTCTCCTCCTTGTGTCTGAGTTTTGGGTCTGGTGAGTTTTTGGGTGTGTTGGTGAAGTTCATAGGGGTGTGTGCAATGGTTGTTTTGTCATTCAACTGTGTAAAAAATATTAAAAGAAGTAATGGATGGTTCACTTGTAAAGAATTAAGAGATAACATGATTGGTTATTTGTCCTAAAATTTCTTTCCCAAAATGTTTTATATCTTTTTTGTTTGACTTCAATAGATGTATTTTTTTAGACTCCCCTTCACTAATTCCATTAATCATGGGTTTTTGAAGTAATAGAATTATTTCCTTGTCGTTTGAAAAGTCATTAGAAAATTTGTTTCTAAAATAATAAAATATTTGTGCCAACGATATATAGGATATATATATATATATATATATATATATATATATATATATATATATATATATATATATATACACACACACTTTTTCATTTAGCGCGCGACATCTAGTTCCCAGTTCCCTCCTTGAATCTTATTAATAAACATGGGTTTTAAACTTTTTTATTGAGAGGCCAACAGTTTATTATATTTATGTATAAAGATAGGATATAGTTTTTCATTACTTTTATTTGCGTTTGCGTATGGCCAAAACTCTATCTTTGAGAACATATGAATACGCATATATGGAACATTGGCATGTAGTCCTGTGCAACATATATATGGCTGTATGCACGTTTAAATAAATATAATAGAGACCATGATACATTATTATATGTTCCCCATAATAAAAATAACAGCAGCGTGTGGTAAAAATAACAGCAGCGTGTGGTGGTTGAATTATATGGATACATTGATCATATTATATAAATAGCACCCAGTTATTATGCTTATGACACACTAAGCTCCACACAACAACTTCAGTTCTATCTAATGTCTATTACTTATTTGGTTATAAGAGACAATTTAAAGAAATGCAGAAGACAAATTCAGAGGTTGTGTAAACTGTGCCCAACTGATAAAAACTCAAAGAAATTAGCTTTAGAAAAGTACTGGACCATGCGCATATTATATTGACAGAATTAATATACTACTTTGTTATAGTGTAAGCATACCATATTACCTAAACTACCATTTAAATTTATTTAAGAAATTAGCAGTGATGTTTTTTTTGACAATTAGCAGTGATGTTAATTTATTATCTGTATTTCATCATGTGAGGAATATTTGTTTGCATGCCTTCGATCGTGAGCATGATGTAATGCATGAGCGCATATACATGTAAAAAATGTTATAAGTGATGAATTTGCGTTTGTAGGTGAACTGAGCAGACACTTTATGTACAGCCATATAGTCACATTATATCTAGTGGTTAATTGGTTGTCAAAAAAGAGACTTTTGCATGCTGACTCCAATGAACTCTGACCTAGAGGCGGCATGGCGTGTGATCGTGCGGTGAAGAAAGCTCGTTGAAATTGTCATTAATCTTCTAAGCAGGGCCAGTGGTGCTAGCTCGGATCCATCACGCAGCAACATATATGCATGATATATCTTTTGCACATGTAACCGTAGCTCGTTCGCTCCAAGTGCGGATCGACGTGGCAACAGGCAACCCAACCCCGCCGCCGGTTTAAGCTGTCGTCAGCATGCATACTGATACAGTACCTGTCCTGTCTGGCACCATAGCTCGTCCATGAGACGATATGCATGTATGACAATCTACCAATCTGCCATGCTGCTCTTGCTCTGATGTATGAAACTGCCTGCTGTACGCCCAAAATCAGATTAATTAAAAAGGAGATCGATCAGAGGCAAACCCACTTAGGCTATAGAGATATAGATCGATCACTGGCCATGGTTGCCAAATACCTGCGGCACAATTTGAGACCCCGGGGATGGAAGAGCCGCCGCCTACATAGCACACGCAGGATGGAAAGGTCACATACTCTTTTTCTGGTTGAATCTCGATCGGCGACTACGTTTGAGCGGCGGCGCCGGGGCTTTGCTAGCTAATATTTAATCGGGGCTTTTCTTTTCTTTGCTAGCTAATTCCACGTGAGGTGGCACAGGTCGGTAATTTGTTTAGAAAAGATAATAGATCTAATGGCTGTTAATATTATTGATGGTTAGAGTCCATCAAATGGATGGTCAGATCTTTCTGTTTTTTGTGAGAATTTTAAGGATTTTTCTTTTTTCTTAGCGCATCTGGTGAGAATTAACGTGGAGGCTCCGTTGGAGCCTCTAATTAGTAATAGTAAGATTGCAGGTTTTTATATATAGTTGCAATTTTTGTAGGCGCAAACTTGATAAAATCTTATATGTGTTGGCACAAAGACAACTTAACAATTTATAGTTGCTTCTATAGTCAAACAATGACAAAAATTTAATATGTTACGAAACAAAGACAAATCACAAATCACAAAATTAACGATTTACTTGTACGTACAAAAGTATATTATCTGAAACCATCTTAAAATTTAGACATCTCAGGAGAAGTGAGGAACTATATATCGTACACATATGCATCATGCATGCATGCAGCTATATACTGATAAGCCCTAGCTAGCTACAAGGAGCAGAGTCAAATACAAGTATGTCGATCGTCGCGCACGATTTGTGCTCTATGGCATGTCGGTAGCAGCAGCACTGTGCAGGCATCCGCCGGCACACCTTGCCACAACCAGGTAAACCAGCAGCAGCACAGCCGCGCCGCACCAGCTCGCGAGCGCGGCCACGGCGATCTCCCGGCTGGCGAGCCCGGCCACGGCGATCTCCCGGCTCGAGGCGAAGTGCCGGACCTCAGCGCACGCGAGGCCGTAGAGGACCAGCGCCATGGCCAGAGCCACGCGCTTCCCACATGCCCTCTCGGCCTCAGCACCGCCTTCGTCCATGGCCAGCGCGGCGTAGTGCACGAGCAAGTACATCGCCGTGAAAGCCGCGCACGACAGCGCCAGGTCGTCCGGCCGGCTCAGGAGCTGGGCGTACGCCACGGCGAGGGACGCCGCCCCCGCCACTATGGTGACCGCGACAGGCATCCTGCTTGCCGCCGGCCCCGGTCGACCTCGCTCTCTAGTCAGAAGGATATATATGGGGGCAGAACGGATTTGTGCACAGGCAGCAAGGCATCTGCAAGAAGCCAAGAACCTATCAATGTGTATACACTGATCGAGATGAGGTATATATATAAGCAAAGACTATAGAGCAGAATTAACATCCCTGATACGTACGGTGGTTTAAAAGGTTCTTTCTTGGCATCTAGTGTGTACGGAGACTGAAGAGAGAAAGGGATCTGACTAGATTCCCAGATGGTTGTAGCTAAAAATTATAATCTTTTTCGTTCGAGCCGCCATTAGGTCATATTGGAGAAAAGTTAGAGTTACACAGGACTTCTCACTACGATAGGGAAGGATGCATGCCTGTATAACTGCTACCTTATGGTTTGGACAAAATATTAGTTTACGAGTTGAAGCAACAAGCATCGTTGTCAGTGTGGAGGAAGTGGATTACCAGTTGAATATATGAAGCCGGCTGCTATACAAATGCACACAACCAAGGTAAGCCATCCTTCAACATTATTTATAAAACGCTATGACGGGATATATCAATATTAAGTGGTTTTTAGGCGTAGTCCTGTCTCACAAGCCGCCGCCACGTAGGCCACCACGCCACTTGCCACAACTCCTGATTCTCGCCACCGCCGCCGCCGAGCCTAGGGCTCCTCTCTCCTTTCTCTAGCTCCGTCATGTCTACAAGGGCAAGAAGGAGATGGGACTCATCTTTTAGTTTCCTGCAGTTTTTTTTTCAGTTGCATAGGGGACCAAACCATATGGCCCGTGAAAGGACCAAATAAATCATATCATACTAAGGATTTATAATTAAACCACTATTGTTATATCAGATTTTGACCTGGACTTCAAAATTCGGCTACCTCATATTTGTCATATCAGATTTCGACCATTAGACCGGTGAAAGGACCCATGAGCACCTGTATCTAATTCAAATGCAAAATCTAAGGCTTCAATTAACTACCACTAGAAAAAATCATAAACTACTCTAGTATGATCTGCACTTAAGGTTTCTTTCTGTTGTGTCTTAGCTTAGCAACCAACCAATCATATAAACTAGCCTATAGTTAATATAGAAAAGGAAAGCTCACACAAACAAAGCACTAGCAGAAGCTATAAACATGCTAAGTAAAGAGTTGAGGATAGAGAGTGCACACTCCAAAAAAACGTGATGATATATCAAATGGCGTCGGTCAATTAATCGTAACCCCTACTCTACATTGGAGCTCCTCTGAGCGACCCTTCCCATCACCAAGTCTATTATAGTCATGGTGTCTTCTTGACCCAAATTAAAGGCAATGGAGTCACACAATCTCCACATGCCACCTGTTCCGCCCTAAGGGCGTCCTCAACGGACAGCAGCAAATCGCTAACCGAAAAATAGTATAAATTGCGGAAGACTGTACGCGGAGGGACTGGAGCTGAGATAGATTTTCCCATCACCAAGTCTATGGTGACCGCGACGGGCATCTATCCTTTGCCGCTGGGCGCCGGCCCCGACCTCGCTCTCTAGTCAGAAGGATATGGGGCAGAACGAATGTGTGCAACTACAAGCAGTAAGACATCTGCAAGAACCTATCAATGTGTATACACTGATCGAGATGAGGTATATATATATATAAGCAAAGACTCGAACAGAATTAACATCCCTGATACGTACGGTGGTTTGAAAGTTTCTTTCTTGGCATCTAGTGTGTGACAGAGACTGAAGAGAGAAAGGGCAAAGGGCCGCCGGATTCTGACGGCTAGTATAGAGTTCAGTTTAAACTGTAATTTTTCTCGAGCCGTTAGGTCATTTGGTGAAGCTCTACAGGATTTCTCACTATGGAAGTATGGATATAGATTAGGGAAGGATGACTGTAACTGCTTACGTCGAAAATGGTTTGGACAAAATAATAATTTACGAGCTGAAGCAGCCTCCTCGTCAGTGTGGAAAGTGGCGTACAAGTAGAATATGAACCCGGCCTCTAACTAAACATTCTATGTGCTGCTACAGAAATGCACACAACCAATGTATTAAGCCATCCTTCAACATTATTTATAAAAATACTATAATGGGATATATCAACATTTATTGGTTTTCTTTGTAGATGTAGTCCCCCATCTCGCAAGCCGCCGCCACCACGCCACCTGCCGCAACTCCTGATCCTAGCCGCCGCCACCAACATGCCAGTTACCACAACTCTTGATCTTAGCCGCCGCCACCACAGCGCCTAGGACTCCTTCTTCCTCCCCATCGTGTTTGTCGGGGACAAGAAGGGGAGGGGATCTGTCTATTTAATTTTCCACATTTTTTCGGTTACACAGTGTTTAGTTTAAAGAAATCGCAGGCATCGATTTCATCAGCAAGTGGCCCAAATTGTGGCCATTATCTGCAAGGGGAGGGGTGCTTCTGGGCATCCCAACAAAAACAGCTACTCCGGGGCATTGAACACATTGTTGTTGGTCACAAAGAAAAAACTAAGATTTAAAGTGACGAATCTACATCCCGTGCTGCTCCTAACGATGTAACTGCACATATTCTTTAGTTGGATGGAAGGAATTAGAAGACCACTTCCATATATTACATGAAAATACTCCTCTGTCTCATAAAACTTGATATTTTAGTATTGCTCTAAGTCAAACTATCCTGGGTTGACCGAACCAATAAGTTTACGAATAGTTATGGCACCAAATAGATATAATGTGAAAATTTGTTGTTATATAGCGAATCTAATGATACTTATTTTGTAACAGACATATTAGCTCCACTATATAAATTTTGGTCGAACTTTAGACTTGGAACAAAAGTAAAACATCAGTTTTTTTTTTTATGTGTAGGAGTATTTATTTAGAAACAAACACCAGCAGTTATTGTTGCGTCACGCAGATGTCATCGAGTTCAGTGGCTGCAATCAGCAGCATCAATCGTTGGCGCTAACTTTGCTCCTTGACAACTTTTAGTTCTGGGGTCTAGACTTCAAAATTTGGCTACCTCACTATTGTCATATCATATTTCGACCATTAGCTAGCTAGGCCGGTGAAAGGACCCATGAGCACCTGTATCTAATTCAAATGAAAAATCTAAGGCTTAAATTAACTACCACTAGAAAAATCATGAACTACTAGCTCTAGTATGATGTGCACTTAAGGTTTCTCTATTGTATTTTAATTTATCCTCAACCCACAAGGTCTTAGCAACCATCCAATCATATCAACTAGTCTGTAGTTAATATAGGAAAGGAAAGGTCACATAAATAAAGCACTAGTAGAAGCTATAAACATGCTAAGTAAAGAGATGAGGCTAGAGAGTGACTTCTATGTTGGAGCTCGTCTGAGATACTGTTCCAATCACTAAGCCCGTTCTAGCCATAGTGTCTTCTCAACCAAATTAATGGAGTCACACAATCTACACATGCCATCCGATCCCTATTCCTGTGTTGGACTGCCACACAAGGTCTACCACCACCACTCGTGGAGCTATTTTTTTAGAAAAGAGAATATATATTAATATCTCAAAGATCGACCAATACATATAGCTGTTCCTTATTACATACAAAAGTTCAAGGGTCCAGGCAATCTCAAATGTAGGGGCCACAATGGGTTGTACCCTTCCTTGCCATCCAATTTTTGCTGAGCTAGATATATTTAGAAGCAATCTGAAAAAAAATCATATCAATTAAGCAACGATGGCCATTTCTAACACAGAGCAGCAGTAAGCACAATCGCTCATCATCAATTCTTCATCTCGTTGTTAGCAAATTGAGAAGCCTTGTCCTCAAGGATTTGATATTTAGGAATGCTACTAGAAGGGGAAATGGAGTAGTAATATCGAATAGTTTACATCATTTTTACTTCTAAGTACTCATTTAAAATTATGTGTTACATAGCTATATTTTGTGTTATTTTTTAATCACCTGCTCAGTTAAGAGGCACGCTCCACCACTGCTCACCATTGTCGCCCGATTTGATCAAGGTGTCACCAAATAAGTAAAACAATATGATACCAATTTGGTGTCATAAATGTAGAATTGCATCTACTTGGTGTCATAAATGTTGGCCAAATTGGTATCACTATTGTTTTACCTATTACCTCTCTATCTAATAATAAAGAGGCAAAATTTTAACCCATCTTTTTTCGTCCATCTTTTTTTTTTTCGTTCACCTCTTCCTAACTACCGGATAGTGGAGAGTTTCTTATGTCTAGATTTATATGATCTCTGGTCATACGAGTTAGGATAGCTTGTGTCTAGCAATAATCGAGACGTAATCTGATTTCAACACATATTAGATTTTGCAGCTTGTGTCTAGCTCTATGAATCGGGACTCCTAATCTATCGTGAATGACAATCTTTAGATTAGAGTCCTAGGCTAATAAACACGGATACGTGAGGTGCACAGCATATTCCATATCGGATACGTATCCGATACGGATACGCACAGGATACGGCTTCGATACGTATCACAAACGTATCGGAATAAAAATAAATTTGATAAATCACGATACGGCAGCCAGATACGTATCAGGACTGTCGATACGGCCCAGCCCAGCTAATTCCCCGCGCCCTTGTCTCGTGCGTTCAGCGCATAACGCCGTCGCCTGCCCGCACGCACAGGCTTTTGATACAGCACGGACCAGCACCCCGGCCCACCGGCTGCCGGCATCAAAGCATGCACAAGCGCAGCACATACGACGGGAAGAGGGCCCCAAAGTACCCAACGGAATTCAATAACCTCCGGTTCTTTCTTCCGCTCTCCAGTTGTTGATCTTTTGCTTGATTGATTGATTTTCCTTATTCTCTACTGATTGGAAACTGGAAATTATTTATTGAATAGAGATGCTGGGCTTTCTTTTCACTGATTGGAAAACTGGAAAAGAACAAAACAACAATATTTGCAGGCAATTTCGATGCTCATTTTCGCTGATGTCGTTTTTAGGACTCCGATATGTCTTATATTTAGTTGGTACCAAAAAATTTATTATTTTTATTATATAAATTTGATCAAACTTGAAAAATTTTGATTCCCCAAAATTCTTGAAATGACTTAAAATTTGAGATGGAGTAGCTTTTTCCACCCGTGGCAACGCACGGGCATATTTGCTAGTCTCTACCTAATAATAAAGAGGCAAAATTTCAGCCCATCTTTTTTCGTCCATCCATTTTTTTTGTCCACCTTTTCCTAACTACTGGATAGTGCGGAGTTTCTTATGTCCAATTTATATAATCCCTGGTCATACGAGTTAGGACAGCTTGCGTCTATCAATAATCGACACAGAGTCTGATTTCAACACGTATTAGATTTCGCATAGCAATAATCGAGACAGAGTCTAATTTCAACACGTATTGGATTTTAATTATTGTATTACTGTGTCTTTGTAGGAGACAAAGACTTGGCACATGTTCTTAAGATAACTTTAATAGCTAGGAGTCCTTTTTTAAATATAATATTATTAGATCCTAAGTAAGTTGAATAGGAATTCGAATAGGAATTCTAATAGGATAGAACGTTGGAACGAAAACAAGCAGCACGTGGTTGACAGCATCTTCCTCGACGTTGACGTCCTATATACCAAAGCTCAAGAACGTAACGCCGACCACGACACCGTCGACACTTCAAGCTGGTCACGAACGATGGTCAAGCTTGAGGACCTGCTCAATGTGGTCTGCCACATCGAGGCCATCATCAAGGAGACCGTGGGGCAATCCGAGATTAAGCTGGACATCATGGAGGCACACGGAGCAGAACCTCGCCGATGCGATCTACCGCTTCTGTTGGTACTATGTACTTGCCCTTCTTCACGAAGAAGACCGCGGTGATGCCCTCGGATAGCCTGTTCAAGGACGTGACCAACAACGATAAGACAACGAAGCACATACTGTTGGACTACATGCACACATGAGCGTAGTGAAGCCGATGCGGGGAAAGGGCGGGGTGGGGGCGTCTCCGGCAGCCGTCTCGCATGCCGACGGCGAAGGATCTCGGCGGTCAGGGGTCCGTCTCCAGACCTCCGACAACGGCTGATGCAGCCGACGTGTGGCTGACGGCGCGATGCTGGTGGTGGTGGACGACTTCAAGCTGGCCACGGTGGCCAGCAGAAACCTTCTTGCGCGGGAGAATGAGGAGCAACAGAGCAAGCCAATCACGCGCGAGAGGACGACGCATCAGCCGACGTGCGGGCAGATCCACCGCCGTGCCGACGTGGTCTGCGGTGCAGGAGTTGATCAAGTAAAAATCGGCGGATGAGGGGCACGCCACGTACTCGTTCGTGTACATGCATGGCCATGGACCGGAAGATGAACAAGGTGAGAGATCACGACCAGAGGATGGCGAGCTTCCGCAGCTGCAACGGCGTGATATGGCCACCGTTCCATCCTACTATTTTTTATGTCACTTTAGTTTCTATTCGTTTCGGCTCTAACAAGTTTTTTTTTTTTTCCCGTTGTTTTTTTCCCAGTGTCCCGTTGCCATTTTATTTTCTTGTTTTTCTTTCCTATCCCATTTATGTGTCATGCATCTTTCCAAAGTTGACTCTAATGCTATTTTGTTTTTTAACAAATTTTCATCTTTTTTTTTTTCTCATGTTTTTTTTTTTGTTTCTGCCCTATAAATATAGCTAGATTAAAAAAAAATTTTGTGTCTCTAAATAAATTTATTATAAAAAATATGTTCAATATATCTAATGATATTAACTTTTTACCATAAATATTATTATATATATTTAGTCAAAATTATTTTAAATCTATTTTCTTCTAACTACCTAATATTAAAGTGGATTTTTTCCAAACCTCCCAATGTATCCCGTATGTGATGATTGAAGAGTCCAATTCGATGACATATTAGCTTCCCCTCAATGTCCTAATGTGATCCCAATTCATGATTCGTACTCATACATGTTAGAGCAACTCACGTCTATGATGATGTAAAGTTTTATTTGAAAACATATCAAGTTCTGTTGCAACGCACGGGCATATTTTCTAATAATAATAAAGAGGTAAAATTTCAGCTTATTTTTTTCGTCCATTAATTTTTTTAGTCCATCTACTTTTTTTGTCCATCTCGCTATCTCCCACTTGAATATATGTTCTTCAAGCTTAGATAGTTAGACCTTGTTCAGTTCGTGAGAAAGTTTCTTTCACGCACTGTAGCATTTTTGTTTGTATTTGGCAAATATTGTCCAATCGTGACCCAACTAGGCTCAAAAGATTCGTCACGTGATTTACAACTAAACCATATAATTAGTTATTTTTTTTACTAACATTTGCTCCATATATGCGGGTAGAAATTGATGTGATGGGAAAGTTGCTGAAAGTTACATGAAAGTTGTAACTTTCAGCTCAACTAAACAAGGCCTTAGAATCCTAATCCAAATACATACATCCGATGAGTACTCGAATAGAAATAGAAACTCTAATCTAAATACAAAAGGCTATAAAAGTTTTACTTTTCCGTGGCCCAGTCACGTACCAAAATAAATTCTAACAAGTCACGATTACATGTCACGTGGTTTGACCTATCCTCCTACCAAATAAACAAAAAACGTAACTAAGCAGGAGTAGATCGATCACATAAGGTACCGTATGCCAGCTTCGACTGTGACAACGGCGGTGACTTGTGCGGTGACAGCTGGCAGTCCCACCTCCACAGCAAGCACTGCCCCAACGATTTGCTCGATGATGACATTGTCCCTCGTCCACAGCACTAACAACTCGATGACGAGTTGTTAAGAGGACCTCCATAGCGGCCTTGCTGCCACCGGCCGGGCACCATCGCAATTAGAAGGTCAAATCGGTGACCATGGCCGGTTAGACGCGACTGCCAGTGCACGTCGCGTGGCCAGATAACAGCTTATGGACGGCGTGGATGACTACCACGTTCACTTTATTTGGCGGCCAAGTGAGTCGTCGTCGTCGTCGTCGTCGCTGCCGGCCGTCTCACTGGTCGCCGTGCCCGGGAGAGGAAACAGGACCGGTCGTCCGTCAATCCATCAAGCATGACATGTGATCATGGTCGCAGGACATGTGCCAATGCAAGCATCCCTGTACCTTGCCGTAACCCTAACACCCCCCCGCTGAGGCAACGGAGTTCGGCACCGGGACCTCGAGGCAGCAGTGGCCGAGGAGCAGGCGAGTTCATAGGGCGCAAAGCCATGTGACAGCTCGGAGACGCCGCACTGGCGGTCGGTATCGGAAACGCGTGCGACAAACGGTGCACCCACGAACGAGCCGTTGCCCGAGGACCGGCGACCACTACACACTAGTACAAAAATCATTTTTTGACGACACCTTTTTTTTTTTCACATGCGGTTCATAATTTCATGACGCCAGTAGAAAAAATTCTGTGGGCCCATCAAAGAGAACGCTTTGTGTAAATATGTTTTACACAGGCGGTTCACTTAACTTAACCGTCTGTGTAAACTGTCCATTTATACAGGCGGTTTTAATAACAACCTTTGTGTAAATAGCATTTACACAGGCGGTTTGTATAGAGAACCGTCTATGAAAATTGCACTATTTACACAGGCAGTTTGTATAGAGAACCGTCTGTGTTAATTGATTTACACAGGCGGTTCTCATTGTAAACCGCCTGTGTAAATAGTTTAAAATTAATTTTTTTGAGTTTTTCAAACTTCCTCGAATAGAAAAACTCCCGAAATAAAAGTAGTAGATCTCGAGAAGTTATGAAACTTTGTAGTTGACAACTTTTTCATTTGAAGTCATCTTTTTATGGAAAACTACAACCGAAATTTTCAAATTTAAAATTCAAATTTTGCAAATGACCTCGGATGGAGAAATACTCAAAATGAAAGTTATAGATCTCGAAAAGTTATGAAACTTTGTAGTTCACCATTTTTTCATTTGAGTTCATTTAGACCCTTAAATATTCAATTTTCTGTCAAGTTTGTATAATATGTGGGGAACAAAAATGATATTTAGACACAAGTGAGTGTGTGGTGCAGTGGTAAGGGAGGGATCGCACGAGGCCGAGCTCACGGGTTCGAATCCTACCGGCCACGTAGCACGCGATTTTAAAAAAAAAAAATGCGCGACTTCGACGGAGACGGGGTTTGTGCCTCTCCGGTTTTAAAAAATTTTTTGCCTTTTTAAAAATATTTTTTGCTATTTTTTCATGTTTTTTTGGGCAACGATTTTTTCACAGGCGGTTAACTTAGTCGGCCGCCTGTGTAAATGTATATTTACACAGACGGCCGACTAAGTGAACCACCTATAAAAATCGAATTTTCACAGGTGGCTCACAATCCACCGCCTGCATCTTGTGGTCAATTTGTACCGACCCTGGTATAGGCGGCGGTGGGCTGTGCCGCCTATAAAAATGCTTCTAGCACCGCCTATAAAAATGTTTTGTGTACCAGTGACATCCACCTAGCCGTCCGTGTTGTTTGAATTGATTTCCAAATTGAAGCGGATCCATGCGGCAATACGAGTCGTATTCTGACATGGCTCCTAACGGCAGATATAAAACGAAAACCAGGACATGCTAGCGATGATGAGACAAACACAAGCTCAAGC
This sequence comes from Chrysopogon serrulatus, assembly GCA_015844335.1. Classification (NCBI taxonomy): domain Eukaryota; kingdom Viridiplantae; phylum Streptophyta; class Magnoliopsida; order Poales; family Poaceae; genus Chrysopogon; species Chrysopogon serrulatus. The sequence goes on from JADLZL010002686.1 coordinate 20,803, forward strand.
ACTTATTTCATCGAGGGTCCACATAGGACCAAAAAAAACGACCAAATCGATTCTCCACGTCAAATATAAAGTACAGAAAAAAAGCATCATCTTCATGCAAAGGATATCTGCTAAAACAATGTAGGAAGGCATACATCCACGGTGGTAACTGAATTTTGAAAAGTCCACATCAAAATTAATTGTAATATGCTAAAACAAATTTACTCATAAAAATATTATTAAAATTATAGATCGCTAACACGTCTAATATATATTCCGGTGACCAAGACTTCGAGCGAGGTCATCAAACACAAAAGAGGGCATGAGCCAGTTTATGACAATGTATCTTGAAATGAATATCCCACGCATGGAAGAACTCTTAGGCCGAGGGTCCGAGCCATAACGACCAAGATTTTGAGCGAGGTCATCAAACACAAAAGAGGGCCTGAGCCAGTTTATGACAATGTATCTTGGAATAAATATCCCGCGTATGGAACAACTCTCCGGCTGGCACCTAAGAGGGTCCGAGCCATAATGGATTGACCTGACCAGCAGCGCATTGGAATACGAGTCGTCTGATTGAGGTAGTTATGGGACTTATCTAACATAAATTAATTAGAGTTATATGGAGGAAGGATTCAAAAAAGATGGGGGTCAGGGTGTATAATACGAGCGCCATTTTCAGGCAAATGAGCGAGCTTAACACTGGTTGCTTAATAAGGATTAATAAGTCATGTCATATTAGATCTGCTACTAAGAAAGGAAGAGAATGAGAGATTATAACTATTAAAGAAAAACAAATATACTTTAGGCCTGATATTGTAAATGTTTTTAAAATATATATGAAAAACATTATAATGATGAAAAAAATCTGACATATTGTATTAGGTTGTTCAACAATTCCTATGTAATTCACTTTATCAGTACCAGTGAAAGACATTATGAGGATTACCATGTGGAAAAATAGAAGAGTTCTTCTAGGCCAGTCCTTTGACATAACGGTAACTAACTCCTTGCTCACTATATATAAAAAATAGAATTACAAATTTTTATGGGTCTAGAAAAATGTCATTGAAACTCGATATTAAACTGTAACACGTACCAATGTATATGTAGTGTGAAATTAAAATTATTATATATTTACTAAATATGTTTGTGTTGCAATAGGAGAAAAAATCTTGATTTAAATTTGATACATATTTAATAAGACATCTTCATATTACTATCAACATTAGCTTTAAAATAAACTATAGCCTTGAAAAATTTAGAAGGAGAAACCATAAATATGTAATTATTATATGGGTGATCATTTTTCATAAATGTTTGGGAGCTTTTTCTCTCCCGTTGCAACGCACGGGCATGTTTTGCTAGTTTGGTATTATAGATGTTGTTACTATTTTCATAAAATTGGTCAAATTTAACATAACTTGACTTAAGGTGATGATTCTAAAATTTGATTTGTTTGGGATGGAGGGAGTAAGTTTATTCCTCCGTTTTTTCTGCCTAGGACATTTATTCCTTCTCTGATTCAAAATGTAAGTATTAAGGATAATATCAAAGAATCAAATTAAGTATTAAGGATAATTTCAAAGAATCACATTAAGCCATAGCAACATACGGGCCTATATGCCCTAAACCCCCGTAGCAAGCACGGACATCCACGGCCCACATGTAAAATGCAGATCGATTGGGTTGCTTGCGTGTGCAGCCCAAATGTCAGCTTAGGTCTAAACTGGCAGCGTTGCTGAAAGATGCGCATCTTGTAACGGTATAGTCTGCCTTCTGCCTGTGCAGTTTCGTGACGAGCGAAAGCAGTTGCTACGCGCTGCTTGCATGATTGATCTCATCAAGGAAATCTTATTTAATTTACCGGAACTCATCATCAATCGATTAGAATTTGGTTAATATATAAAAAGGATATATACATCCCCATGTTTTAAATAGCGAGCTAAGGCTAAAGTGCTTAGCGTTTTATAAACCGTAATTAGCGGACTTTAGCGGCAAAATAGCGGCAAAATTGTGCATAAACGCAAATAGCGGCACAATTTTTTTCAAGTTTATTTCGGCTATAGCGGCAAAAATAGCGGGCTATTTTTTTCCTTGATACATCCAGAGTGATTCGTATTCTCTGGATGTTCGACGATCCGTTTGTTAATTGCGCCGGTAATGCCGGCCTCATCGTCAGTTTATTGCACGCTAATAAGCTCGTGACACGTACGCATCATGCATGTTCTCACTCATTCCTTCCCCTGCTCGTTGACTTGAGACACCAAACTAATTCCCCATCCATAATAATCAGTTAATCACTTAGTCCCAATCACGACGCTGTCGTTGACCCAGCGTCTATGAAAGCCTACACACGACGACACGCTGGGACATGACAATTTTTTTTTGCCTTTTGTTCTGTCCTGCCAAACACCCCGTAGAAGTCCGATGCATTATATTGGTCACTTCACCTATCCACCAACCAATGTCCAATGCGAAGTCATCAGGTGTGACAACTGACAACCAGACCAGCAGCCATGGAGGCCATGTTCTCACCAACTCGTCGCGCCATTCCCTCCCTGCTCATTGACTTGTGATAACAAACTTCTCCATCCCATATATCTATATGAATCACGACGATGTTGACTATACCTCTACTCACGACAGACACGACGACGACGACACGCTGCTTGATCATCTATAATTCATGTGGTGTGGGTGACAGACTGACAAGCAACCAGCTCAGCTCACACATTTTCCGATGCACGTTGCCATGGAGGTGCCGGCGGCGACGACGACCCTCCTCATCCTCTGCCTCGCCGTCATTGTCTCTCCCAGGTTCGTCGTCGTCGTCCACGGCCAGCTCGACACGCTGGGCTTCATCAGCATCGACTGCGGCATCGCCGAGGGCACGTCGTACGCCGACCAGTCCACGCGCGGCCTGCGCTACGTCTCCGACGCTGGGTTCGCCGACGCGGGGCCGGGCTCAACGCCGCCGTCAACCCGCCCTACAACGTCAAGGGCATCGCCGACCGCTACCTCACCGCCCGCTACTTCCCCGCCGACACCGGCGGCGCAAGGAGGAGGAGCTGCTACACGCTCCGGCCGGTGACCCCCGGCGGCAGGTACCTTGTCCGGGCCACCTTCTACTACGGCAACTACGACGCGCTCAGCAGGCTCCCCGTCGTCTTCGACCTCCACCTCGGCGTCAACCGCTGGGTCACCGTCACCGTCACCGCCCCCGCCGCCATCTACATTTTCGAGGCGGTCGTCGTGTCACCGGCGGACTTCTTTCAGGTGTGCCTGGTGAACCGAGGCCTGGGCACGCCGTTCATCTCCGGGCTTGATCTGAGGCCGCTCCAGGATGACATGTACCCGGAGGCCACCGTGAACCAGTCGCTGGCGCTGCTCAACTTCCGGCGGCCGACGGCGGCGTTCAGCTTCAACCGCTACCACTTCTGGCGCCCGGCCAGTAAATTCCCCGTGTTCAGGTGAGTAAGCATGGTTCACATGATGCCGCTTTAATTTGCCGCTAATCGTTTGAGCGTCAAAATGCATGATCTTACCAACCTGAACTGATTTTCAATTCATGGAGGAACTTTGTGTTCACTTGTTAGGCGTTAGTTATTATATATAACAAGGTGAATACCCCCGCACATCGTTGCCGTGGAAATTGCTAATGATTTAGAATAAATTTACTTATACAAAAGGATAAACAATTATAAGTGAACATTAAAGGATGACGTGGCACGCTGATGTGGATACTAAATGCATGATGTGTCTTGATTATAATTGCAAATGCTAGTTGACCATAAATGCATCTAATAATAGGGTGATGAGATAAATACTTACATGTTGAGAGACATAGCTAATGGGGTTTGATTTTATATACCTCCATCTGAATTTGTTATATTTACTCCTACCATCCAAGAGAAAAGGAAAAAGTCTTAACCCCCTCCAACTATTAACGTGAACTACAAAACTGGGTATTGTACACCCTGAACTTTCAAAACCGTGCAAATAACACCCTGGGGTGGTTTTGGAGGGTGGTTTTACTACAGTATGTGGTTTTATCTTTTTTTTTATTTATTTAAATTTGAATCTTTGAAAAATCATAGTAAATCATAAAAAAACATAAAATAGAAAATCTAATTTTGTTGGACTCCACATCGGTAGATCTACACAGTGAATATATAATATAGTATATTTTAGTACAAAGTTTTTTGCTATAATTTTAGACCCATATTTTTTGTAATTAAATGGAATAATTCATAACCATATTTTCTATGGTTGAATTATAGTAAAATTTTATGGTGAGCTTATTATGATATGCTTGAACTGTAGTAAAAATTTATAATTATTGGATCATTTATAGATTTATTTATATTTAACAAGCATAAACCTAAGTATAAACCTAAATAAATCTATAACTAAGTTATATATGATCCAATAATTATAAAATTTTTACTACAGTTTAATCATACCATAATAAGCTCACCATAAAAAATTTCACCATAATTCGACTATAGAAATTATGGTTATGAATTATTCCATTTAATTATAAAAAAAAAATATAGGTCTAAAATTAGTAGAAACTTAGTATATTATATGTTCACTGTGTAGATCTATCGATGTGGAGTCCAATAAAATTAGATTTTCTATTTTATGATTTTTTTCTGTGATTTACTATGATTTTTCAAAGATTCAAATAAATAAAAAAAAGAAAAAGACAAAACCACGTTACTATAGCAAAACTACCCTCCAAAACCGCCCCCAGTGTTATTTGCACCGGTTTCGAAAGTTTAGGGTGTACAATATCCAATTTTATAGTTCAGGGTATAAAGTGCACCAACGTTAATAGTTAGGGAGTTTTTTAGACTTTTCCCAAGAAAAAATGTTATTCTGATCTTTTATTTGAAGTCAATGAACCTTACATTCGAGCAAATATATAAAAAAAATAATACGAATATTTATGATTTGTAATAATAAATACCATTAGATGAATCATGGAATATATTTTTAATAATACATTTGAAGATACAAGTGTTGATAATATTTTCTACGAATCAATATCTTAGATTGAACATGAAGTATACTTTTATAAAAACTTATTTGAAGATACAAATGCTGATACTATTTTCTATATTCTTAGTTAAACTTATTAAAAATTGACTGTTAGGATGCTTTTCCATTCATTTCTATTTCTATTGGAATTCTTCAGCATTCTTCCTTTTTCAGTGCGTTCTAAAAGGGACAAAAATTATGGTTTGATTCTGATTCTTAAATTCGAAGTCGCCAAAACTTTCCGAAAAAAAGAAAACTCACCAGATCTGCTAAAAATACTAAGCCTCTGACTGAAAACCCATTCTTCTTCCAATGTCAAACAAGCTACAATTCTGCATTTAGATCTCTAGTGTGTTCTACAATTGCTGCGGCCTACTACTTCCTGTTATGGTCTTCTGCATAAATTCCAGCACCCTTTTGTCAATTCCTTTCATTATGCTCTTCTGCAAATAACAGGTACCCATTTGATCCATACGACCGGCTCTGGCAAGCCTATGGTGACATTGATGCATGGACCAACATAACAAGCTCGACACCCATCGACGTCTCCAACATCAGCAGCTTCCATACGTCATCCAAGATACTGTGGAGTGCCACCACTCCAGTGAATGGAACCCAGATCAACTTTACATGGAGCCCGGATTCCTCCATAAACAATGACAATACATCATACCTCCTGTTGCTGTACTTCGTAGAGGAGCAGAGGTTGCCAAGCAGTGCTGTGAGGCGGTTTGATATCCTTGTCGACAACTCTACATGGAACGGCAGCGAGCGCTACACCCCAAAGTACCTGTCTGCCGAGCTTGTGAAGAGGATGGTGCTGGGATCAAGGCAGCACACTGTCTCACTGGTTGCCACACCAGATGCGACTCTTCCACCAATCCTGAATGCATTTGAGATATATTCAGTGCTGCCAATGACTGAGCTTGCAACAAATGATGCAGATGGTATCAATTTTGACACTTTACCTTTGCTAAAAATGTTTTCAATCAACCTGCATCCATTAGCATTATGTTGTCTTCGAAGAATCATGGGATTGGCACATTTTGATTGCAAGCAAATAGGGTGCATAACTTCTTTGCATTGACCTGTTCATTTGATAATTTTGTCAACATACCTTGATCTCAACTAAAATTTAAAATCTCAATTTTCAATGATCTGGACGTTACAAAGCATGACTTCAGAATTACCATATTTTTTCCATATGAACAGCCAAGGCCATGATGGCAATTCGCACAAAATATGTATTGAAGAAAAATTGGATGGGTGATCCTTGTGCACCGAAAGCATTTGCTTGGGATGGACTGAACTGCAGTTATTTTTCATCTGGCCCTGCATGGATTACAGCTCTGTAAGTATGACCCCTAAAGACACTGCCATGTTTTTTAAAAAAACAAAGGTTACCATATTTTTTAAAAAACAAAGGCATTCTACCAGAGTATAGGCCAGAGTATAGGTAGACTTACATGGATGCTAGATAACTGAAGATAATGAATAATTTAATATTGTTTTCATTCCCTGACATTCGATTATTTATTAGACTTGCTGGCTGCTGCAGACACTTGTCATCTAGTGGGTTGAGCGGTGGAATCGATGCTTCATTCGCAGATCTAAAATCCCTCCAATACCTGTAAGTCAACATGATTAAACAAAACATAGCGCTTGGTGGCTTGGTGCAACATGAATACAATAATTTAGTTACTAGTTGATCGAGGTTACAAAAATTAGAATTAGCATAATGTTCATGTTTTTTTATTCTCTAATGTCTATCTCAGTATTTATCACAAGAATATAATTGCAGGGACCTGTCCAATAACAGTTTATCTGGTCCAGTACCTGATTATCTAGCACAAATGCCATCACTCACATTCCTGTAAGTATTCTATACACCAGAAAAGAAACCACTTTATCCAAAATTCAATCAACATATCAAGCTGGGTTTCTGCAGTGATTTGTCAGGCAACAAACTCAGTGGACTGGTTCCAGCTGTTCTACTACAAAAACATCAAAATGGATCTCTTGTCTTAAGGTTTGCATCACGTAGCTGACTTCCAGAGTTCACTTTCCAAAGAGGTTCTTTTTTGAGGGATTATGCAGTTCCTCCCAGAATGATCCATGGACAAGAAACTGTAAAAGAAACAACTACAATACTTGAATCAAATTAAAAGAAACAACTACTATACTTGAATCAAATAAGTACAGTCACTACTTTCTCTGCATTTAACCAACTCAAAGTGTTTTGCCAATGCTAGGATTGGTAACAATGCAAATATGTGTGACAATGGTGCTTCTACCTGTGAACCGGAGAACAAGAATGGCAACAGAATACTTGTCATCGCAACAGTTGTCCCAATAGCAGTAGCGACACTACTGTTTGTGGCAGTACTTCTTATCCTTCGTAGACTGAAACATAAACAAGGTAACATTCAATAAACGAAACCATAAAATCTGTATTCACTGAAGATTGTTCATATAAGATGTGGTTTGGCTCTAGTTACATGGACAGCAAACAAGTCAAGGCTTCCTAGCCCTCAAGAAAGGTCGAATGCATTTGGAAACAGACAGTTCACCTACCAAGAGCTAAAGCTCATGACAGCTAACTTCAAAGAAGAAATAGGGCGAGGAGGATTTGGTGCTGTATTCCTAGGATATTTAGAGAATGGAAGTCCAGTTGCTATCAAGATGTGTTCAAAAACATCTCAAGGGGATAAAGAATTTTCAGCTGAGGTAAGACATTCAGTTGAACTTACCTTCTGTATGTACTTGAAAACTGAAATAAATGACCCTATTACATGTTTCAGGCTCATCACTTGACTAGAGTTCATCACAGAAACCTTGTTTCCTTGATTGGATATTGCAAAGACAAAAAACATATGGCCCTTGTCTATGAATATATGCAAGGTGGAAACCTACAGGACCGTCTAAGAGGTATGGTAGCACCTCTTGAACTCATAAGGGAGTTTCAGATAGCTTTGTCCAACACACTTTCAGACATTCAGAACATATGACAAAAAACTTATGGAGATATTTGGTTGGTTATGGTTTCAAACACACTCAATTTCAATGAGACCAGTTTACTTATCTATTGCTACCATCATGGTGTAGTTAGAGGCCCTAGTTCTTCTACAAAGGCACATTATGAGTTTGTGTGAGAATAAGAATCGAGTAACTTACACTGCTGTCCAATTTCACCAATGAATCACATGCTATTATTATCATGCTTTTGCACAAACCTTTCTATAACCAATTTGTTATGATCATACATCGCAGGCGAGGTCTCTGCTGCAACACCCCTCACGTGGCATCAACGTCTGAAGATTGCTCTAGACTCTGCCCATGGTTTGTAAGCCTGTACACACCTCAAGTATTAACATAATGAGTTAGTAATAAGAGATAGGCACACCTCAAGTATTAATATAATGAATTAGTAATAAGAGATACACATATATCCTGTATCATGGTAGATTGAACTTAAATGCATGTACTATCCAGCTAATTATCCCAATTAAATCTGGGATGCCTCAAATTAAGCTTCGAATTCACCAAATGCTTAACCAATTGCGACATAATTACTAGCTACTGCATGGAAATGCAGGCTTGGAGTACCTACATAAGGCATGCCAACCACCACTGATCCATAGGGATGTGAAGACGACAAATATTCTGCTATCAGCTGATCTAGAGGCAAAGATATCAGACTTCGGGCTCACGAAGGTGTTTGCCGATGATTTTGATACCCACATCACAACCCAGCCCGCAGGTACCCTAGGGTATCTGGACCCTGAATACTATAACACATGCTGGCTCAGTGAGAAGAGTGATGTGTACAGTTTTGGAGTTGTGCTACTTGAGCTCATCACAGGCCAGCCGCCAGCAGTCCCCATCACTAGCACCGATAGCATCCACATTGCACTTTGGGTGCGTCAGAAGCTCTCAATGGGTAATGTCGAGAGCATTGTTGACCCGAGGATGGGAGGAGAGTATGATGTCAACTCTGTCTGGAAACTTGCAGAATTGGCTCTGCAGTGCAAAGAGCGGCCATCGCGAGAACGACCAACAATGACTCGTGTTGTCATGGAGCTCAAGGAGACCTTAGAGCTGGATGCCCTGCATGCAATGGGATATGATAGCTCAGCGCCGAGCAGCACAGTCAATCTCAGTGCAACTAGTGTTGACTTGCAGAGTGATGCACAAGCAAGTGAAGCAAGACAGGAAACTATGCTTGGGTTGGAACAGGTCGGCAATATATCAGAAAATCAAATTGGTCCTGCGCCACGATGAGACCAATCTTTCGAATTGTGTGGTTAAAGTTCAAGAATTCAGAGAAAAAGTCAAAGATGCATCAGGATATTGTTTTCATCATGTTATTGAGCTGTTAAATCAAGTGACTAATTGCACAAATCTCCATAAATGGATGTTTGATGCTTACAATATAGAAATTAAGCCTTTCCATTATCTAAAAGAATCTCTGGAGTGGAGCTAAATAAAAAGAAAATACTTACTACTAATTAGATTAGAACCTAATTAAAATATAATTAGATTAGTATAAACATCCTCATATACCAAATGTTCACTAATTAGTAGATCTGTAGAAAACTTGTTTGATGCTAGCTCCAAAATTGAGGCAAACAGTGTAACAGAGATAGGGAAGAGAATCAAAACTCAAAGCATCTCTCCTGATTGCTATGATTCTTGGGTATATAAACATTGTCTGATGTGAAACAAATTTGTTTATAACTTTATATTATACTTAACTGCTATTTCCAGTTACCAGAAGATATATATGAAATCCATGCCACAAGGGAGACCCTTTCATCCCTTAATACAAGATTGAAAAGTATTTAACAGCACTAAAAAATAGAGGGTTCATTATCTAATGACTTTGTTATTCCACTATTTCTATAGCACATACTAGTCTCAGAAGTTCTTTGTCATCATAGTTTCACAATTAATAACCTGTACACTGAGTGGAGAGAATCTGCTATTTCAGACAAGATTTAATCAATGATAGCATTATGCAAGCATATTTCTCTCAATTGGTCAGTTCTCATACAAATAGCCAGAGTTCAATCATGATAATGCAGATTTTTTTACAAAACTGAGTTGTTCCCATCAGAGTTATCAGATTACCTTGTAAGTCAGAATTCTAGTCTTTATATAAGCATATGATTGTTTGTACAGAACACGGATTAATAAATGACAGTATATAACTGAAGTCAACGCTAAACAAATTAGTTCAACCATGTTGGTTCCTGTTCACATACTGCACCTTTACTTTCTAAATAAAGGTGAATAACAGAATAACTAGTACTGCATAAGGCAATCAAAGCACTGCACCATATGCAGCAGAAAAAAACACCAGAATTATCAATAACTGATATATACCAAACAGCTGATGATACATATAGCACTAGCCATTTTCCTAGATGAAGATATACCATTATACCAAGACATTAACCAAAGCATCTTATATTAAACAATAAGCCTCCATTGCGCCCATAGTAATGCATTAAAGATAACTGAATAACCAAAGCTGAGATTCCTCCAAAAAAACCAATCAAATTGATAATGCGGGAATGACATGCCCGACGAACGAGTATCCTAGAGAGAGATCGATTCAACGCACCAGCGAATCATCTTGCTCGCATCACAACACCATATGACGCAACAGTCGGGAACTAGGGAAGTTCCCTTTTCTGCATATTTAACCCGCGACGAGGTCCTGGATATCTCTGAGTTGGCTCAGAGCTCTCCAGCGGAGGTGGAGATAGAGGTGGCACGAGATCCAAGGGCTGCGACTGGGGAGAGGGAGACGGACCCCAGCACCCATGGTAGTGCGGGGGTTGCCGGCGCCGGCGCCGGCGACGAGCCTGCCTGTAGGAACAGGTGGTCTGGGTCGGGCTGGGCAAGGCCGTGGCCCGTGGCCATTATTTTCCGGCCTCACTAATCACGTGGCCCAAAAGGCCCACGGCATGATCTTGGTATGGAATGCGACTTCAAATCAAAGCAGTACAGTCTGCCTCAAAAAAAAAAAAAGCAGTACAGTCAGTACATAGGTGTAGATACAAGATGCTGTAGACTAGTATATACTTCTTTTTTTGCGAAATTCATATATTTAATTAACTGTCCATTTCAATCAAGTGCTTTTCTTGAATAACAAGCAAATAAATAAATTTTTAGAAACAAGTCTTCTGACCACCTATCATCCTTGGAGTTGCCGTGGCCACCTAAAAACATGTGCCTATGTACTTCACGGCCTGGCTATGCAAGATTTGTTGCAATCATCTATAAAAAATTAGAATATATATATATATATATATATATATATATATATATATATATATATATATATATATATATATATATATATAAGGATAGGTATAGATAATTTAAAACGTCTACAGATAATATCTATATACTACTCCCAGTACCAAAATGTAGGGTATTAGGTTTATTCCAACCCTAAACAAATGTTAACACCTCTAGTACCAAATAAATGCAGAACCGTGGCAAGGAGTTCTCTAATAAGCTGATGTTACAGGTGCAAGAAACAATTCGCCCATGTTTTAGATACGAGCCTGTGTATGCCGTTTGTTTCACGGAATGGATTCAACGGGTCTATCGATGGCCAATACCACATCAGAGCAAAAACATCAGGCGGAGAGATTCCACGTGAAACCGTCGAATGGCCGCATGCCCGATCAGTTGACTCCGCGCGGTATCAATCTCCAAACCAAATACTCATAAATGTAGGCTAATTCTGGATCTTTTTTTAAATTACACAGACATAGATGTTCACAACACATGTACATTCACCTCCTACTAACTAATAAGAGCTAATGCGGGTTTATTGGGGTAGATAGAGTCCATTAGCTCTTATTAATCTATAATTAGCTCATGTTTAATCCAATTTTATAAGGTGGGCTGATTTTAAGCCCTGGGATCTAAACATGTCCTTGCTCTAAAAGCACTACACCACAACCCAGAAATAGCATCAGAGGTAAACTAGTTAAGGTAATAAAACAATTTGTAAGTTTTTGAACAGATATGTATAGATACTGTATATATGATTTAAGATGTAGTGTTAAGACCTTGAGTTGAATTAGTTGAGCAACACATATGTTCAAATAAAGGACCTATAGTGCACTATGCTCCTTAACCAAGGTAGCAGCTTGCAGCATGCACATGGTAGTTTGCAGCAGGCATATAGCAATTCAATTCCAATCATGGAGTCCATTCTATTGAAATCAGCCCAAGTTCAGCAGCTGTCAGAAATCAGAACTTTCCATTTGGTTGCGACTAAATCTGAATTGGGGTTGCTAGTGCAAGTATTGTAACAGAACCGACCAATTTATAAAAGCATAAGTGAAAAATCACTCGCTAAGCAAGCAATTGTCACACTTAAGCCGTTATAAACCCGGTAGTCCAGAAATCTCGAAGGATTTCAAACCAAACATCAACAACCAAGATCGTACAAGTTTAGCGTCACCATCCACACGTTACAACATTTCACAAATAGTTTGATAACATCAGAGTGCGGAATTAGAGTTATTACAAACCAAGTTCTTCAAATCCAAGTAGCGGAAACAAGATAGTTTTAAGAGCTCAACCCACACACACAAACTTGAGTTTAATACAATGCCAGCCTGATGATCAATCCACAAAAGCAAGTGGGAAGGGTAGTAAGAACGACCATTGCCCTTTGGTACTTAATCCACTGGATATAAGCAGGTCTCGCAATACCCGTGGTAGGTATGGCCATCTGCACAAACAACAAGCGGGAAAAACCCTGAGTACAAGAAGGTACTCAGCTAGACTTACCCGACTAACTCAAAATAAAAGACTCCAAGGAGTATGATAGGCTTTATCAGGGGATAGCTTGACTCTTTTTGCGGAAAAGCGGTAGTAACATTTAAAGTGATAGCTCAGCTTAATCATTCCTATTTATGCTAGGTAAGCACCTATACTATGCATCATTATAGTACATTAATCATGATTAAGCAAACAAGTAGTGACCATAAGCATATTCATCGCCTTAACTCATCATCATCATTAACCACATTCCATAATCATTACTACGATCTTTGCGGCTCAAGTCAAGGTGTTCTTTGTCCAGAACGATGGCGATTCGAATCGATTACTACTGAGCTCGGGGGTATTCCTCATACAAACCACACTCACGCGAAGTGAGCTACAGATCACCGTGGCACGTATCCGGGGAAAAACAAGTACGCGGACTCGCATAGAACCACCGTACCCGGGGACCGCCCGACGCCTTAGCCAGACCATCTTTGGACCTCGGACTTACTCTTGGCGCCCCTGTGGTCCCCATCCATCTCCAATACGGTGCGAACGGATCGAGAACCGGCCCGGATAGTGTTAGGTTTCGCGGTCGGAAGTGCTTATCCGGCTAGCTAAGTATGAGGCATGCGTTCAACATGACTTGGGGTACATCAACGGTACGGTCCTTAATCGACACAGACGGAATCACTATGGTCCAACAACCCCACAAGACTCCGTCCGGTCTCCAATTATCTCAACCAGAACCATCAACTAGATGATATCAACATAAGCCTTTCCATCAATCATAAGTAACCACCTATACTCGCGGATGACAGAAAATCACCCGACTTCTACCGTCTAAGCAAGCTAAGCATAATACTCGCTCTAGACTAGCAGGGTATATCAAGGTGGGATAATTCAATGGTAAAGCAAGGATATAATGCATCAACGGTGTCACACAACTCCTATACTTAATGCAACAATCATAAAACATAATTAGACTGTTAGAAAGCATAGGTAAGGAAATGCTCCGGGGCTTGCCTCGAACGAAGTCACTAGCCCTGTGATCGGGACACTCCGGTAGATCCTCTGTTTCGACCTCCTCTCCTTCTTGTGGAACCTCCTGCTGGGGCTCCTCCTGATGATCCTGCTCGATCTCCGAAAACTGGAGGTCCTCCTGCGAACCTGTATGATGCGATGCACATGTATAAGTACCATGAATGCACAACGTATGATGCTCATGAATGAAGAATGATTAACAGATCATTTGACAGAGTAGGTGCATATCTCCTCTCTACTAACAACTTAACTCAATTACTGAGTATGTGCATACCTCTTCTCTAAACACTTAGAAGAGTGCATAAAGAAGAGTGGTGTGGCTAGGCACACACACACACATACACACATCACAGGAATAAGGAGAAATACTACTATTTATAGCCAACCATCACATTTCAGTTATGGTGCTGCATAACAGGACCAGCAAGCATAACATGATTAAAAGTGCACAAGAAGTAATATAGAACTCCTTAAATCATTTAATTCCAAGGCTTATCATTTTATGTGAATAAATAGACTTGAACTGTGACCTCTGTCTAAACAGTTCAGAAAAATCTACAAAAATTACAGGAGCTACATCATGCTATAACAGAGCCATGGTAAAATTTTCATCACATTTTATCCAGTACAACAGCCTACACAAAAAGATGAAGCCACTGGACAGAAATGCACATTTAACAACTTTGTACTGTGAAAAGTATCAAACAACAGATTTCATATTTTTCTCTAGAACTTCTTAGCACAAGAGCAGTCATCAAAAATTATCAAGGCATGATTCCTCATAATTAATTTATTAAAAATCATAGAAGAATCAGCCCAGAATTGAATTTAAATCATATTCCAATATTTTTGTACAGGAACTGCATGATACATATTTTTCCTAGAAACTACATCACACATAGAGTCTAACAAAACAAGAATCACATTTTTCAGAGCATTCTACAATTTATCATGCATTTATCCAGATTTCAGCCATTTAAGCATTTAAATAAATCTACACAGAAAAGTACCTCAACAATTGCAACACATATTTTTCCTAGGTAGATCTACTCAGTAGAAGCCTAACAAAACAAGTTTCACCAGATTTGGATTCCATTTGCACTAGCTATGAATTTTAAACCATTTAAATCAATTTTCTGGAAAACAAATAAAAGGAAAGGGGGAACCCAGCCGGTCCATGGGCTCGGTCCAGTGGACCAGAGCCACAGACACGCGGGCCCCCGCGGTCCACGGCCCCACTGGCCAGTCGACCGAGCAGGGGACGGTGCTCGACGGCGAGGGCTCGCCGGCGGTGAGCTCCCCCCGGCCAACCGAGGGCACCGTCGTGCTCAGTGCGACGAGGCGCACTCCGGTGACGGGTCAGACGCGGGCGGAGGTGCTCCCTGGCCACGGCGGCGAGGGGGCCGCGGCGGCGCGGCGGTGCTGCATGTCACCGCCGGTGACTATTCCGGCGATGGCGCGGTGCAGTGGGACGCGCGTGAGCTCCACGAGTGCGCTGACGGAAAGAGCTAACCGTGGGTTCGGGTTGGTATTATTGGCAACCTGCAGCCCCGGATTGAGCGGCAATGGTGGTGCGGCGGCGCGGCGAACGGCGGCGTGCCTTGGCGCGGCGGAGCTAGGCTCCAAATTGGCCCCAACCAAGCTCGCCCCAGCTAACCCTAACCCTAGCTGCTCCTCTGCTCACGAAGAGAAGGAAGGAGGAGGGATGACGTAGCGAAGGTGGCGCGGTGCACACTCCGGCGGAGCTCTGCGCTCGCCGGCAGTGGAGAAGATGGCCAAATTGGCCCTTACCAACGGCCGATGGCGACGGTTAGAGCTACGGCGGGTTGGCGCACGTCGGGGCGGAGCCCGTGCGTGCGGTGGTGAGGTGCAAGGGCGGGTGGTGCTGGTGGAACGGCGGCTCGCCGCGGAAGGCGACGGCGACGCGGTGGCGCTGCGGCTCTGCTGCGGTGCGAGGGAGAGCGAGGCAGAGAGCAACGAGCGAGCGAGCGAGCGAAATGGAGCGCGGGCGTTTCCATTTCGGGGTGTAGTCGCCGTGGTAGGGCCCGCCGGCGAGGGCTCGCCGGCCGCGGCGGCGCGACGGCGGCGGGCGCAGCCGCGTGGCGAAGCGCGGCCTGTGGCCCGGTCGGCCACGGCGCGCGCAGGGCGCGCGGGCGCGGACGGGCGTGGGCCATGGGCCGTGGCAGGCCGAAACGGCCCTGCCGTTTTGCGCTGTGCCCTTTTTTTTGAAATTTTGAATTCAAACTGAAACCGACCAAAATGCCACTTTTTGACCAATTTCAAAGCATTTTCAGGGAAAGTGCCAAAAATAAAAGTTGTAGATCTTTTTTGAAATGAACAACTTTCATTTAAGGCTCATCTCAAAATTCTGAACAGATTTTGAATTAGAAATTCATTTTGAATTCGAGGGCAATAAAGGAGATTTTCAATTTACTTTCTTTTGCTCCAAATCTTTTGCAATAAAATTTGACAAAACATTTCAAAATGCTGGGCAAGAGGATCCAACCTTGATCAAGTCATTTGCAAGCTATTCAATTAATTAAATCAAACAATTAACAACAAGCATAAATTTAAATTGCAAGCACATGAAATGACAATGCAAAAATTTAGGGTTTATGCTTGATGATGCTTATGCCATGATAAATGATGATCAAGTTAATTAATTAGGTGCCTAATGCATGCTTAACACTTGAGGTGTTACAAGTATCACTTTGATAATCTTGTACATATTTCATTAATTCGCTTGATATCATGAAATTGCATGTGAATCTCATGTAAAAATATATGATGTTGCAGGTTACCCACCAATGTTATACCTTGTAGGAGCCATCCTGTTTGTGCATCAACAAAATTGAAGGGATTATCCAAAAGGTACCAAAATATCTAATAATCACTTGCACTCTCCTCTGTCTAGGCTATGACAGCAAGACATTGATTTTAGATAATTTACTCTGCCGAGAATGCTAGCTCTAATTTTAGATAACTTGACAATAGGAGTGTGCATTGAGTACTGGAAATTGATTATTTTTGTTGTTATCATTGGCGAGAAGTGATTTGATCTAGATATATTATATTTAATTTGTTCATATAGGACAACACCACCAATGACTTTGTGTATTTTTCTAGCTGGAACACAATTAAGACATGCATCTGAATGTTTATTTAACTGCAGATTTGCTAATGTTTATTTAGCTGAAACAATCACTCTATGTAGCTGGGAATCAGATAGCATTACAATGTCTTGGGCTCATTGAAAAAAAATCTCATCTTTGCTAGACCATCTTCATGCCTACCTTAAAATAAGTCAGCCAACACCAGGCAAGTGCTACTCCCTTGATCCATTGCTGTTCAAATTAAATTTAGTGATCTACAAGTTGAATTTACAAGTACTGGATGTGTGGATTGAATAGAGCATAACTCGTCAGCTTGTCTTGTAGAATTATTATCTTTGTTTTATGCTTTGAGCCTGTCATCAAGTCTGAGAAATAAATAAATTCAAGTAGTGAAGTCTTGAATGAAATTGTGTTTTCTCACTCCCTTGTAAGTTGTACATTGGAACTTGTACTTCATTAGACTACTGACTCTATCATTTTTTCAGGAACTTTTGGATGCTGCCACCAACTTGTTGGTTTTCATGGACATGTGCTATGCTAAACTTTTGATCATCAGCTAGGATTACCCTTGCTTTTGATCAGCAGATACTTCATACAAGGACTAGTTTGATATTAAGTGACATTACATGTATATGATGTTAAGTGACATTACATGTATAATGTACTTGTTCGATACAACTAGTTTGATGTTAAGTGACATTACATGTATAATGTACTTGTTCAATATGTAATGTCATCACTTTTTTGTGTACGCGAATTAATGTATGGCTAATGTTTGATCATCAACTATACCTACAGGCTAGCTTTTTTTTTTTTATCTATATAAATTTGAGCCCATCGGACTGTGGGTTGCTAAAAGTTATTATAGCGTTGGATTGTCGGTCGCTAAAAGCTCTAACATATTGTCGGTTGCTAATAATTGGACCGTCGAACTGTCCGTCACTAAAGATCATGTCCGTTGCTATATATTTATAGCCACGGCTTCATTAGCAACTGCAGGGGTCCGTCGCTATAAGCTTTAGCAACTAACAGTCCATTTCTGTAGACCCCTTTCAGCAACTCTAAGTCAGTTGCTGATTAAAGGTTGTGATGTAGTGAAGATAATTACCATAGCATACAAGATGATGATGGACTTGCCAATAATAAGACATATACTGGTGCAAAGAGATGAGCCTAGCTCTGACACAAAACAAAATGGATATATGGCCCAGACCTTGGGAGGGGCGGGACCTTACTATAGTATTTAGGTGTAAATTCATCTTGGCTTCTCTGACTATTATATATAAATTTGATTTGTCACCCTTAACTAGAAACGGCTTCTCTGACTATTATATATAAATTTGATTTGTCACCCTTAACTAGAAACCCAGATTTCTAGACTCCTCTAACCTTTCGCACCGTCTTATTTACTTCTCCGAGTGGTTTTGAAAGTAGTAATTAAGCTGGTATGGCACCACACGCGTTGACCGTCCTATGTGGCGCCACCACCACGGGACATTGTGACGTTGCTATGTGCGTGCAGTCCTGCCCATGTCCATCGCGCGGCCAGTCGAGCTCATGGCCGTCTCCCTCATGGGCAAAGCCAAGCATCAAAGTGAAGCTGTGTCAAC
Organism: Chrysopogon serrulatus; assembly: GCA_015844335.1. NCBI lineage: Eukaryota > Viridiplantae > Streptophyta > Magnoliopsida > Poales > Poaceae > Chrysopogon > Chrysopogon serrulatus. The sequence goes on from JADLZL010002686.1 coordinate 39,395, forward strand.
AAACGAAGCCCCAAAATCACAGACGTGGCATCTATATTCACTACTATAAAAACGATTTATAGCAACGCCTTTTCTGTTTTTTAGGGACGGCTCTATATTGAACCACCCCTACAAATAGTGGTCAAACAAACCGTCCCTACAAATCCATTTGTAAGGACGGTTGGTGTTATGAGCCGTCCCTACAAATGTCTTGATTTGTAGGGGCGGCTCTATATCCAACAGCTTCTACAAATCCGATTTGTAGGGGCGGTTCTATATTGAAGCGCCTCTATAAATGGGTGCCGAATATAAAAAATAAAGCACTAAAATTTGATTTTTTTTTAAATGATCTTGGATGGGAAACAACAAAAAATAAAAGTTGTAGGTCTCAAAAAGTTATAAAACTTTGTAGTTGATAACCTTTTGATTTGGATTCGTTTAGGACCTCAAACAATCAATTTAATCTTAGTTTAGCATAATATATGGAGAAAGAAAATACAAAATAGACATATGTGACAGTGAGGTTTAGTGGTAGAGGAGGGAGCACAAGGGTGAGGCCATGAGTTTGAATCATGGCTAATACATAGTCTCTAAAAATCACAAAAAAAAGGTTGGGGTGAGCTTGGGGTGGTGGGCTGCCTTGTGGGGCCTTCCTCCTATAATTTTTTGTGCTATTTTTTCATAATTTTTTCGTAATATGTGGAAATTGATTAAATTGATTGTTTGAAGTCCTAAACGAATGCTAAACCCTAAAGTCTCTATAAATCAGGCATTTGTAGCCACGGTTGCTTAGAGACAGTTGACAAAATCGTGGCTACAAATGCTTATAAACCGCTCTTACAAATCACTTTTGTTGTAGTGATTGTACAAAGGCAAGCTCACGTCAGCGATCGAAATAATGGCAACCTCTACGCAAGTTCCACCACGGCCGGCTCCCGTGAGCCTACAACAGATCAGGGTACCGGCGTCTCTCGCTTGCCCGCAGCATCAAGGTCTGTCCCCCAGGAGCGCTACTTCCCTACCTCCGTGCTCTGCCAAGGCCCGTCGTCATTCCCTCTGCGTCCAGCGTCATCACGTCTTCGATCAAGGGACACCATGTCGGTAGTGGATTTTTTGGTTCAGTGTATAATGCAATTAGCGAGTAAGTTTCGATGTTTCTACTTCATGGTAATTGTCCATGATTTACCTCTGCAATAATTTTGGTTACTAACAAAATAACCATGTTCAGGTTTCCGTAGGAAAGAACAATGGAGATGGACATATGTACAGTCGAACTTTTCTGTGTTCTCGCTATGTTGATCATCAAAAGAATGGTACTGTATCTGGCTTGGTTCAAAAGATAGCGTACAATGAGATAAGTGCCAAACTAAAAAAAAAAATAAACATGGTAAACGAGATTTTCATAAGAACATATCTGATGTAAATGGTAAAAAACTTCGATATCCTCCCAATGGAACACTTATTATTCATGCAGGTAACTGCTACGGGCTGATCTGAAGTTTTGTTCAGTTAATGCATCTTTGCATCCATTCTAAATTTGTAATGTTGCTTTTAGTTCTTATCCTTCTAATATCAGTGATTTCTTTACCTTTGTAGCAGCTGCAAATGGTCCTCCAGGATTATACAGGTCAAACTTTGCCAAAAAAAAAGGTTCCCAGTTTGCTTTAACCGTGGCAATTAGGAAGTCAGCTTCAGAAATAGCAACTGCAGGTGATCAATTTTCTCAGTTCATTTAAATGAGAGGGTTATTTGGAGATTCAGAAGCACGGTGGTCAGCACTAAATTGCAAAACCAGAGCAGGTATTGATCCGTTGTTAGTCCTATCTGTGTGTGGCTAATATCTCTGAAATAAATTGCTTGATAGTGATCATGTCCTTTGTAAGCTGCTGCAAGATGGGGTTCTTTATGGATCGGAGTACAGTGTCCTGAATGTTGTCGACCTGTTGCATCTATTGCAAAAGGGTTTAATGAATTCATATTCCTTCACGTATATTTTCATTTTATTTGTTGTATATAAATTATGAAATTTTGTTAACTTAAAAAACCATGATGTCCTTTTTGGTCCCTGTATCTACTTTCGATGCCAGATTCTGCAACAAGTTCCTGTGCCTTCCTGTTCCTGCATGCTCAATACAATACAATTATAATTATACCTTTGTTTAATGCAGATCCAATCAAATGAGGACTCCCCTGTAATTGACCTGCTAGTCAGGAGAATATATTTTACTTTGCGTCGTCAAATATTTGTTCTCACGTCCAATGTCTTTTGTTTTGTCTACCAGTTAGTTCAGGTAACTAGCAGCCTGTATACAAATTTCTAACAAATTATCTAGACAGCTTTCTAACTTAAAATTTATTATTTTTATCTCACAAACGAAGTCGAGTTTAGACAAGATATTTTACAAAGTTGTATATTATTATATCATCTACATGTGTGATTTTTTTGTTGAATTTAGACGACTTTTTTACCGTGGTCTGTATGGATTTTCACAGCACTTGACAGCCCTGCTTGATACGTTACCATACAAGATGGCCTTCTAGCTGAGTAAGAATGCTTACATACTATGTGGAAAAAGGATCACACTACTATGATGGCACCAGCTTAAGTTACTTTGATGTGCAGTCATGCTGCTAGAAAGAACCAGCTCAAGTTACTTTGATATGCAGTCACAGCTGGAAAGAAGAGGTTTCTGTATCAGCCGCTGGTTGAAACTGACTGATTGCACACAGAAGAGGTATTACCTGTACCTATTACCTGTACCTCTACATTTCTTCGTACGATAAATACTACAGAAAACAATTTTAGGGTACAGAGATTGTAAACAGAAGTCCATTAGTTTTCACCCTGTTTGTCTCTCGTCATGCAGAGTACAAAACTAGCTACGTGCAAGGAATCAAATCTGCATTGAAGCCTTATATCCACAGCCTGCAGATGCATCTATGCTGAAGCTCATAAATTCTGAGGAAAATCATGTTTAATTCTAGGCGAATTTTCTCTCTATATGGAGCTGATAGGTGCCTTCAGTTTCTCAGATCTTCTGCTTAGAATATATTACAGACATGTAAATGAAGGCAACAATTCAAGTTTTTTTTTTACCGTTTCGAACAATAGTTTTGTATTTACGATGAAAAGATTGTCCAATTTTATTAGGCGCCTCAAAATTCTAATATATTTAATCATTCTTCTTTCTTTAATCAGCACACTCGCCCGCCCAGCTGCGCGGGCGTTTCTGCTAGTGACTATAAGATTTTGACGTGGCTTAATGGTTGTAGCTTTATTCTAGCAATTAATATATACATATGTACCTCCAAGCCGATATGCTGTTCATGTGCTCACTATTGCAGTATACGAACTATAAAACTAAACAATTTCCCCACAAAGAGAATGTAACAAAGCGCAACTGTTTCCGTCTACTCACTTGAGTCAATAATATAGCATTTAGTTGGATAAAAACAATCGATCTAGACTTTATCTGGTCAAATCTCTATAAATCAATACGGAGCTCAGATAATATTTGGTTACTGTGATTTGAAATTTGAGCTCTAGCAAGGTATACCACTTAACTAAGACACAGTATCCTTGGTTCCTGACACAAAGCAAAATCCAATGAATGCACACGCGTACATGAATTGCATGCGATGAAGCGATGACTCGTAGGACAATTCCTTTGCCTCCTCATCAGCCATCCAATCGCTGTGGGTGGCCAAATCTCCTTCTTTTTTTTTTTTTTTTTTTGCAACTTTGGACTTGATATGTATGTGACTTAATACACTTGATTTGTACGGATGTGATTTATGTGTGTCCACATGATTAGCACGTGGGTGTACGTGATTAGCATGCATGTTGTTATAGGTGAGAGGCTAATTGGGATAACGTGGGCATGAAACATATTCTTGTTTACAATTTTTGTGGCGTGGTAGCGTGCTTTGCATTTGAGCATGTCAGTGTATGCATGCGTGTTAGGTGAGTAGATAACGTGTTAATGCATATCACGTATTACCATTTCCAATTTTTAATTATCCGACAACATACATTTGATTGTAAGTCTTTTGTTATGCATGTAACGTGTCGTGTTCTGTACATATATAATCCAGACCGTAATTTCATAACATGTCATATGCACGTAATCTATTGGTCGCACGAAGGAAAGAAAGGCCACGCGCCGGCTTCTAACACCGTGACTTCTAGCTCATCATAGGAATTAAGGCAAGGAAAAGATCGACAAATTTATTTTTCTTTTCTTACATTTATAATTAGATAATTTAGTATGATTAAAAAATTAAAAATCAAGTGCTCATATTTATTTAAAGTATTACCTCCTAAGAAGTAAAAGGTAATGGTAGCATTGTCCTAATATATTGCCTGCTTCCAGCCGTCTATGGGCTCCTTGCGAGGTATGTACAGTATGTATTAGAGCAGATATAATAATGGATTTGTAGCCAAGCTAATAATGATGTGGAGAAGAGAAGAAAGGAGAGAAATAAGAGCTTGGCTCTTATGGAGAGAAATGAGAGCTTAGCTCTTATAGAAGTAATAAGCTAGGTATAAATGCATAGGTAGTAGTGGGTCCTAACAGACAAATAAGACTAACTATTGTACAACTTATCTTATAACTTGGATTATAACTAAACACTTGGCTCTATTATCAACGTTGCTTTTATGTAGCCTAGCAACACTACCAAAATAGTGGAATTCTCCTAGTGTTTTTAAATAGTAATAAAACAATATCACTAGTCAAGCACATGGGAATCCTTGCTAGGAGACATTTAGTAGGGAAAGTTTACACTAAATTTTAAATACTGAAATACTAAGAGAAACCCACCTCACTAGTAGAATTAGAAAAACCTACACGCCATCAATTCTGCGAGTCGTTGCTTGATGACTTCACATCAAGGAATGTTAGAAGAAATTTTTGATATTGCTACCATCATCAATGACTTTGCATCAATGAATGTTAGAAGAAATTTTTGAGATAATTTAATATGTATAGAATTTTTTTCATATGAATATTGTTTTAATATCCGGTTAATGGCTTATTAGTAATATTTTGTATGTGTGTATTTATACTCTTGCAATGAGTAGAACTAGTAGTATTATCATGTTCATATAAAAAGGTCCAAAATTATAGTTTTGTTCTAGGTCCAATAAAACCCTGCCTGCCTAATCAGCTTTTTGATCGATAACAGAAGCAATTTCATAACAGTTGTTAGTTATTTGTTGTCAGTTGCACATGATGAATTGTGCATACACGTGACCAGTTAGCCCAGCAGCACCATCTGCACTTATAAATTTGGCGCCGCAGAGTGACCTCTCCTCCCCATCTTCACCTCTACACATACTGCGTGCAAAACACATACCGCAATGAGTTCACCGCCAATTGGAAAGCACCTCAAAACAGTCTACGCGAAGATAGTAGACAATTTCCTCTTGATAATCGCAGTGCCATTTGCCACCGCAGCTATGATCCTAGGAGCAAGCAGATCTGATGAGTTCATCAGACTGCTTCATTCTGTCAGGATCATGGACATGGTCTCAATTGGGCTCCTCTTGGGCACAGCAGTGCTCATCCTGATCATGCAGCGCCCACGGGCAGTGTATCTCATTGACTACGCTTGCTACCGTCCCCCAAATATCTACCGTGTTTCTTCCGCCGGCTTTGTTGAGCACGCCCAACAAGCCAGCCATTTGACCGATAACAGTGTACGTTTTGTGACATGTCTTCACGAGCGGTCAGGCCTTGGTGAGGAAACATGTGTGCCTCTAATCGGCCACTACATTTATCCGGGCCAATACCACAAGTTTGAAGACGGCCGCGAGGAGGCAGAGATGGTTGTCTTCTCGGCCATTGATGAATTATTATCGAAGACAAGCGTGGCACCTCAAGCCATCGACATCCTTGTCACGAATTGCAGTGAATTCAATCCTACACCAACATTATCCGACATGATTGTAAACCAGTACAAAATGCGCAGCGACATCCGCCACGTCCACTTGACCAGTATAGGGTGCAGCGCTGGGCTCATCTCAATAGAACTTGTGAAGACGGAGACGCTGATCAGTCCCAATCCCTACTTGGGAAACGAGCGATCTATGTTGCTTCCATTTTGCTTGTTTCGCATGGGCGGAGCTGCAGTGCTGCTGTCGACTTCCCCAACCATGGCTAGGTTTCGACTTCGGTGCATCATGCGCACGCTCACCGCTGCAAGTGACCTATCATACCAATGCATCCACAAAGAAGAAGATGACAAGGGATATACTGGTGTTAATCTCTCCTCAGAACTGGTTGACGTCGCTGCTAGAACTATGAAAGCCCACATCACCTCCATTGCACGGCATGTGCTGCCACCCTCTGAGAAGCTTTTGTTCATAGCATCCTTCGCCGCACGGAAGCTTCTCAATGGGAGGGTCAAGTTATATGTGCCTGATTTCTTCTCTGTATTCCAACACTTCTGCATTCATGCAGGCGGCCGTGCAGTAATTGATGGTGTCCAGCGTAACTCCGAGCTATCAGACGAGAAGATTGAGCCATCAAGGATGACGCTACATCAATTTGGCAACACATCTAGCAGCTCAATTTGGTATGAACTGGCATATACTGAGGCTAAGGGCCGCATGTACAAGGGCAATCAAGTGTGGATGATCGGGTTTGGCTCCGGATTTGTGGCAGAACCTTCTAAATTATATGGCCCACAAGCACCTGACATTGTCCTAAAGACCTCTGTCAGCCATACTTGTACACCATATAACCTAGAATGTTCCGTCGGGTGAACCCCCGATAAACCACAATTCCTCCAGGATCGATACTTATAGAGACATCACAGTATTACAACAGTTTTCATACAAAATACCAGAGTAGCGGAAGACTTACAGTAACTTAATTTATAAAACTTTTATCAAACTTATACAAACAAGAGTAGCATTATTACAAGACAGCGGAAGTATCCTTATATAACTTTATTACAAACACACAACGAAAGCGCCCTGCCCACGGGCCACACAATCTATTCCTCGTCAGGCACTTCCTCGATCACCGTCATGCAACAAGGGCCGTAGCACACTTGTTCACACGGTTCACCGCGAGGGGTTGAACAAACCCTGAGTACAAAAAGTACTCCGCAAGACTTACCCGACCAAAAATTGGGGAGAAGACTCAGGAATGCTGGCTAATAGGAATCAAGGTAAGGCTTTAGCAAGATCAAATGACACCTTTGCAAAAAGAGACTAAGCCAATCCTTACTGTACTACATCAATCACTTGTCAACCATGTATCGGATTCAAAACTTTCCATCACCAACTTTCATGATTACTACGATGCCGGGACTCGGATCACGGCTCCCATATCGTGGAGCACACGACGATTCGAATCGCTTTATATACCCAGCTGGGGCTTCCTAGCCACACGATGTATGCAGGACCGAACATCTCACATACATCAACTCACGCTTGCATTTCTCCAGACCAGAACGGGTCCTAGCCACGAGAGTACAGTACACCACCTTCCTACGCCGTCAGTCACAACCGTCGACGGGTATACCCGTAGTATGGGTACACGCTACTTCCCGTGCCGGTTGTCCGTTCTCGCATGGATCATACAAAGGGAGCTTACCGCCATTAGCATGCGACTAGTACTATCCAATAACCTCATGATCCAGGGCCAAACAACGGACGGTTCTTAACCCGACACAAGTGGGACGACACTACACCGGGGCACTAGCCCTTCACGATGCAAGTCACTCCACCGACGCGTCTCGAGTTACTCATCATCATGTTCTTGTGGTGTATCCTTGACCCCCGTCGGAACAAGGATAGGCGACAAGCACATCGGGATTTTTTCGTAAATTCCCTTCAGGGAGTATAGTTCTCACACTTTGAAAAACAGTTTATTTATAAAGCCTATGCTATCAGCCAGAGCGAAAGCGTATACTAAGCATTTTATAAATCAAAACAGGTATCCGGGATAATATATCAAGGTACGGTAAATGCATCAAAGTAGGATATCACACAACTCCTACACCTAATGCATCACATCATCAACATACGATATAAAAGATTTTCGAAATACAAGGAAGGGTCTGAATGCATCCGGGGCTTGCCTTGGGGCTCGGACGAAGTTAGGATCAGTGGCGGCCTTTGTTGAGATCGGGACCAACCTCTTTCACGCCCGAACACCTTCTTCGGGACGGCACGGCTACACGATTGAGATGCATGATTACGATGCGGTAATAAAAGAGCATGCGATAATGATGCAACGATTGTTAATCGATCTTGAGTACAACTTTCCTTCACGGTATAGTTGCACTAAGAAGGTATGACTAGCGTCGACGACGACGGACTAACGATACGCAATCAACATAAAATGCCGAAGGTCATTAGGGTTAATGACCTAGGGTCATCACTCAATCCTAAAATCAAGCAACACTAACAGTGATTAGAGTGATTACTAATTTATTAACCATTTTTACAGTTGTTGAAAGCCGCTAATTAACTTGCTAATTGGGGATTAATTAAACCCTAATTAGCTAAAGGATTAATTAATTAAACAAGGTATTAATTAAGTGTAATACAAAACAGGGTCAAACTTCATAATTAAGATCATCATCACCTAATTAGCACACAAAACAAATTTCATAATTTTTGAACTTATATTTTAATTATTAAAAATCATGGAAGTTGCATTTATCAATTAAAGGAGCAAATTAAAGCATAATTAAATTTTATTGAAAACTCAGAGTTAGTATTTTTCTTGTACAGAGAATATCACAAGGAACACATACATATTTTTCTCACATTTTTTATCTGCCCAAAATAAATTAATACAAAAGGTGAAAATCAACATTTAAAAACAAAAAAAAAAAAAAAAAAAACATTTCCTTTCTTCCCCGGGCTCACTTATGCGGCCCGGTCGGCCCAAGACGGCCCGCTCACCTTGCCTGCCTGCCAGACGCAGCGGCTCTCCCTCTCTCTCTCACCGACACCGACAAGGCGGGGCCGGGGTGTTACAGGATTTAAGTGCAACAGTGCAGTATGGGAGTGCATTCGACCTTTCCATAGTGCAGATGGACCATGGGCTGACTGCATCGATCGTTATCCAGTGCATATTCCCTGATATGTACAAAGCAGACCATAATAAAAATGGTAGATATGCAACAGCTAACATGCTGATCCATCCACACATGGCAGAGATAATGGACATGCATGTAATATCTACTTATAGCACATTCACATATTTACCATAATGTATGCATAAAAGGTTTGTTACCAACAACAAACCTGTTGTAAATCTGGAATTTAGGTTTATTAGCAAATACTTTTTGCGCCCAATAACTTAGGGCCTGCTTGGTTGGCGTCCAATTCTTGCCAAACCAAAATTTTGGCATGTCAAATTTATGGTCATCAATTAGTTCATTGCCAAACCAAAACCATGGCATACCAAAGTTTTGGCAAGTCTCTAGAATGTTCTTAAACTACATATAAAAGAAAATTTTGGCAAGCCTTCATTTTGGCAACCAACCAAGTGCTATACCAAAATTCTTGCCAAGATTTTGGCAACCATGATTTGCCATACCCTAGTTTTGGCTTGCCCTAATTTTGGATTGGCAAATTTTGGATCCCAACCAAGCAAGCCCTTATTTGTATGGATTTGTTGCTGTTGTTGCTGATGCGGGATATGTGTAAATTAACAGCAGTAACTTATTATCTGTATCGATATGTTGTCTGATTTTCTGAAGGTAAAAGATATATACTTGCTGGGTAGAGGTGTTCCCATAAGAAATGGTGAACTGACAAGATTTTGGCTTGATCTATGCATGTTATACAAAGATCCTCTATATAATCTTGCTCCAGTTTTATTTGAGATATATATGTGACAATAAAGAGATTTCTGTTGCTAATGCTAGGAGTGGCTCCCCCATTTTGTTTTAGAAGATGATTGTTTGATGATTTGAGAACTAGTTGGGAAAAATGATGCTTCAAATTTTCATTTTGGAACTGTTTCTGATGTCATTTTATGGAAATTAGATAAGAATTGAAGGTTCACTGTCAAATCCATGTAGGTTGACTGTCAAATTCATGTACAATATATGGTCTTACTAATGCTAAAAATGGTGTATATCATAAAAGAATTTGGAAAGGTAAAATCCCAGAAAAAATTAAAATCTTCTTATAGCTTATGTCTAATTGTGCTATTCTTACTAATAATGTTGTTCTAGATTGAGGCTCCTACCCCTTATATAGACCGTGGGGATAGGATTATAGTAGATCCGATTGACTAACAGATGTGTTCTTGGTAAGGATGAAAACGGAATAGAAATATCTCAAATCGAACCACATCCTTTTCTACATTTAATCCGATCGAATTCGTATTTTCTTGTCCGACTTTTACTGTTTTTGTTTTTGCATTTCAGATGTTTCGTATTTTAAATATGAAAGTAGAAAACGGTTTAACATTTTTCGGCCGTTTTCTACCTTTCTACTTTTAATTTGAAATATTCTGAATTCAAAATTCGGTTTAAACTGGATTTGGTCAACTGTACATGTCAATCAGCCAATTACAGACTATTTACCAGTTACCACATAGTTGTGTTCTTTCTATTGGAGGCCGGCTGCCCTCTCTTATATAGATGGCGCCCAGCCTCATCTGCTTTTACTATGCACTTATTAATTATTATATGCACTTGAACTTCATGTACTTAGCCTGCGGATCGGTATTCCATATTGAGTTTTCGTATATCGACCGTGTTCGACATAAATCCACTCAAATTGGTTCATTTTCGAAATTCTTGATATTTCATAAGTTCGTGTTCGTTTTTGTGTTTGACTTTACCGTTTTTTCGCTTTAATTTTTGAATTTTAAATGTAAAAGTAGAAAACAATTAGGAGTTTTTCGATTTGTTTCTGACCGTTTTCGTCCTTAGTTCTTAGTCAGCTACATGGAATGCATCATCGATTCATTCTATCCTATCCTTTATATAACAACACTGGATATCCTTGGAATGACTCTTGATCTCCAAGTTGGTGGAATTGCTTGGCCTCCAATGGCCTTATCCTAAGCCATATTTTGCCCAGCAGATAGGCATGGGTTGAATATACGGGCACTGAAGGTATCTAGCTAGGACCCATATATTCAACAACCGTGCTTCCAAATGTCGACCGCTGCCCTCAGTCTCACCTCTGCCCTGGTGAGGTTACCTCCAACCCCGGCCTGCGTTCATGTCTCCATGCCCTCGAACTGTGGGATCGTCGGTCTCCACCTCACCTCCATCCTACCGCCCACTGCATTCCACCACCTCGCCGATCTACTGGCCGTCATAGGCCGATAGCATCATAATCAATATAAATTTTCTCTAATTCAATGTGGTAACTGCCAATTATCATGATTGTAATGCTCTATTCTTCCTTACTGAAAATGTGCCTTGTGGCATGGTCAAGAAAAAATAATCAATATAAACAAAGGGGCACTTTATGAACCATTCAGTCGAGCTCCTTCTACGGCTCGATCAGAGCTAGCAGCATGCCTTGATTGCGGCAGCCCAAGTTTGTTTGCTTGGATGCTCCGGGAGCCTGGGATGCATGGTGCTCAAAGCACTCGTGAGCCTAGCCGCAGAAAAACGAAATTGAAGCCCATTTCGCATGGTGCAGGCTAGGAAGGATGCGGATATCTGCAGTGACCTCCGGTGTTCCTTCCTCATGGTATGGGCGCTATACCAGCCACCACAGCAAATAGCGACGCCACCCTCGCAGCGCACGCCGATCTGCGCCACCTCCTCCAATGTGTTGGCAAACGAGCAGCGCCACATCTGATCCTTCTACAACTAGCTAGCGACGAGCAGCGCCACCGCCTCCTGCGATGAGCTGGCCAACGAGCAGTGCAACCACCTCCTCTTCCTGCCCTTGCGAGATGAGGAGGCACACATCGGCACCTAGGGAAACGATGGACGGCGTAGCAGAGTCAAACGAGGAATAGAGTGGTGGGGTAGCATGCGAGAAGGTCCGCATCGTTCTCGGAGAAGGCTAGGAGGAAGAATGAGGAGAAGTCAGCGCCGACGAGCATTATTCATCCATATGTGACTGTTGTGCTGGCTGTGGGGTGTTAGGCAACAATCCATTGCTCGATCTACCGCTCGAAGCACAATGTTCAACCTGTTTGATGAAATGTCTCCAGGAAGAAGAGGAAGATCCAATTAGTAACTACACCTAATGCTACTCTAAGGTGACCATATACCACAGTACAAACAAGATCTCTATGTAACCTGGCTTTGTAGGGAAAACAACCAAATACAACAAACTGCTCCTAGCTGCTAAGGCTATCCGCACTCTTTATCCTTTATATTCATTATTTAAAAGGAATATTCTGTCCTGGTCATCAAGATTCTCTTCTCTATACTCAATTCTTCCACATCCATTCATCCTCTATATCATCCTCTATCTATTGTGGAGCCAACTTATCACTTTATCCAAATATATCCATGTGAGATCTTATTTTGAAGGATTTATTGAAACGAATTTAATGGTACAATCGGAATTTAATTTGGTTTTTTAGTTTGTGAGTTACAACAATTTTTTTGTTCTTGCAAAAAGTGGGGCCCGCCAAACAATAGCCGTGCAGTAGCCTCCCAGGCCCTCCCTCTCCTCTGCCAGGTCCTATTCTCTCTCCGCCATCCGCTATGCATGCAGGACGAGGCCGGCGTCCGGAACCATACCGGGTGACTTACCGTAACCGCTGCAGCTGTCCAGAACGCTACATAATACTGCAGTTTTTTTTTGCAATGAAAGAAGAATTATATTAGATAATAGCTGGGCACATCAATACATTACAATTCCTCTGGATTACACAAATATCCAGAAATTCATCTAAATTGTACCCACGCTGTGAATAGCTCCAGATCTCAAAATCAAACCTGTTTGACGCTTTGCATGGATGACTGCAAAGGCAAATACTCGGCAACAATTATTTTCGGCCAGACAGTAGATGCCCAACGGGCGGCCAACATTCCTGCAGGTGGAGTTGAAAAACTTCTTCTTCCTTGTCGTTGCCGCCGTTTGGAAACACAAGTTTCCATATCGTCATGTCGATGAAGATGCTGATGCCGTAGATGTCGCCTTCATCTTCAACATATCTGCCATAGAGAAAACGATTTCACCCCACACCCTCGCCATTGCCCGAGAAGAGCAGGAGGAAGAGATAAATCTCCAATACCAAGAAACTTGGCATGGAAAAACCCTAACCTAAAAACTCAATCTAAAAGAAAAAACTTACTAGAAAACAATGGATCCCCACTCCCTCCGACCTCCGGCGATATGCCGGAGGAGGAAGAAGGGGGGCCTGCGGTGAAAACACCGAACGGCGGCGGTGGCGGCGGCGGGAGTCATAGGCCGCGAGTCTTCCGTATATACTACTGCAGTTTCGTTTGCAGTATATGAGTGCAGTCAGTTTAAGGCTGTCTGCACTGCTGAATGGAATAACATCCGATATGCCTTCACATCAGTGATTTTGGCGGACAAACGTCTACAGCGGACACGGAATACCACCCGCTACACACACGCCGTCCTCCAAACATGGCGGTATCCAGAAGCTACGCTATGCCATGCATGGGGACCACAATTGCTGCGCACGGAGGGAAATTGGGCGTAGAGAGAGATAGCCTGTACTGTATGTCAGAGCATGCAGCCCCACCACGCAAGTGCAAACCGCAGGAGTGCAGTGCGGAAGGAATCTGTTGTGGACCTCACTTTTTACAAAAAAATATTATAACTCACAAACTAAAAATCTAAATTAAATTCTGATTACACCATTAAATTTGTTTTAATAAATCCTTTGAAACAAGATGTCACATGAACATATTTAGATAAAGTGACAAGTGAGCCCCATAGTGGATAGAGGATGATATAGAGGAAGGATAGTTGTGGAAGAATTGAGTATAGAGGAGAGAATTTTGATGACTAGGCCTTTTAGAGGATAAATTTAGAGTACCATGAGTGCGGATAATCTAAACCGGTCTCTACCTGCTCTAACTAAACTCATACGAGCTAGAAAAAAGAGTTCAATAGAGGTCCATTAACTTGTGAGTATGTTTCAGTTAGGTCCATTAACTTTAAAAGCGGATTTTTAAGTCCATAAATTTTTTATGTTATGTCAATTAGGTTCATACCTCTCCATGTTGGCTTTTTGTGCTGACGTGGTGTGATGACTTAGCTCTCTAAAGCAGCTCTTTGCGAATGCATTTTGTCGAACATATTGTGGCCATGAGCAGCGTCGTTGCCTCCACAGCACCTGCCTAGTCTCCTTCACCTGCTTAGTCTGCTTTGGCCACAGCACTTGCTTAGTCTACTTTGGCCAAGAGCTACTTCAGAGAACCTAGTCATCACACCACATTATCAGCATGATAAGTTAACGTGGAGAGGTATGAATCTAAGTGATACTATATTCAAAATTGATGGAACTAAAAATCCATTTTCAAAGTTAATATATAGACCTAACTAAACCTACTCACAAATTAATGGACTCCCGATGCATTTAAGTTCAGAAAAAAAACATTTAGGCAAGTAAACTGGCCCTATATGTGGTGACACACTTATAATATATTGTTGTGTAAATAAATTAATATACAAGAGTCTATCAATGCAATTGCATGAGCAATTTGGATAGTGATACATATATCGCGCGCGCATACACACACAAATAGTACGGAAGATGTGCACGGCAAACTATATATATTATACACAAGTGATCATATGGAGCTGCAGTCCGCCGGCTGGAAAGAGAGTACTCCGGCGGCGAGGTCGTAGAGCACGTGCATGTCCTGCTGCATGTAGTTGCCGATGACGGTCGTCTCGTTCATCGGCAACGAATTGCGACTGACCGAGCTGACCACCACCATGCACGCCGTGGCCGTGTCCACGGGCGCCCAGTAGTTCGCCGGCGGCACCACCAAGTCCGCGCCGCCGCCGAAGTGCAGCACCAGCGGCGGCACCAACCTGTCGGCGTCTTGCAGCGCGACGCACAGGTCGAACCCTGTCGTCCCGGCCGGCGGCTGCACGAGGCCGGTGCCCAGCTGCCGCGCCAGCTCTGCCGTCAGCGCCCGGTAAGCCACGTCGACGAGGCTCGTGAACGGGGCACCAGAGTCGATGAACGTACCCGCCCACGTCCCCGGCGCGACCTGCCGGAGGTCAAACGCGGCGGAGGGGACAGCCAGCTTGGCTTCTCCCACCGTGATCCCGGTGAGGGGCAGGTAGTAGAACGTGTTGAAAGGGTCCTCGTCAGGGCTCTTGACGAACGGCACGGACGTCACCGTCGATGACGATGCGCTGCCGTTGATGAGGCCAGCCGACGCGCCGACGATCATGTGGCTCGGCTCTATGGTGTCGCTGAAGTACGGCGTGAGGCAGTAGGAGAACCTGGTGTCGCCCAGCTGCGACGGCAGCGACAGCTTGCCCCTGCCGAGCCCGATGATGCCGGACGCGCCGTTCAGGGACCCCGGCGAGAGCTCGGTCAGGACGATGCACCCGAAGAAGAGGCGCGCCGTCTCCGACTGGAACGTGAGGTTCTCGGTGCGCAGGGCCCCGGCGATGTTCCCGGCTCCGTAGCCGGTGATGACGGCGCACGTCTCGTTGTCGCTCAAGCACTGGGTCTCGGAGCCCAAAGCGCACGCGGCGTCGTTGCAGCCCACGGCGCGGTTGGTGCGCGACCGGGAGGGCTCGTAGTAGGGGAGGTTCTGGCTGAAGCAGCTGGGGCGGCAGCTCGAGCACTGTGTCCAGATGAGGTTGCTGCCGGTGTCGATGATGGCCTCGGCACGCTGCGGCGGGTCGCCGATGAGGTACTCAGCGATGTACTGCGTCTGGCCTCCCCAGTGGATGGGCGCGGTCACCCCGCCCATGGACGCCAGGCGGCGGTGGGTGCGCTCGGTGGCACGGCGCATGCGCTCCTCCACGGTGCAGTTCTCCTTGGCGTCGACGTGGGTGAGCTCCAGGCGGATGCCGGCACAGGTGGTGAACGCCATGGAAGCGAGCAAGAGCGCGAGGCAGAGCAAAGGTTTTGCCATTTTGTGTTACTATGTGAATTAATTCTCCTGTGGACACTGTGGGTGCATGAGAATTAAAGTGCAGGGAGGGCATATATAGCATGCAAATGAGTGAAATTATTGGATGGGATAGTCGAGTTTAAGTTCTCATTTCGACATTCAATGTGCAAGTGGGTTTATATTTGAGTTTAACATTTTTGTGAATTCATTTTTTTTTTTGGGTGTGGATCGGATAGGACTTCATGCGATGGATGAAGTATCCAGCAGTTACGTTATTGACTGACTAACATGATCTTAGCACGCGGATTTAGTCATAATGCATGGATGAATCCAAAGTTGACCAGACATAAAGCTATCTATAGTACATTGCTAAATTAAATGTGGCATAAATTAAACGGAACCATTCGAATTCTGTATTCTTTTAGAGCAGATGTCGTAGATGACACTGATGTCTATGTTGTTGAACTGGAACTCAGGTCTACCAAGAGCAAATACAAAAATTAAATGCCACTTCTTATATAAACAAATTTATGTAATTGGACAATGCTTTCAAAGAGTAGGTAGCATTTTAGCAGTTAGTGGCTCAGTCGTCCATGGCAATTCCACATTTACCCTCCAAATGTCAAAGCAATAATATCTTGAATATTTCCAATGATGAATTGCTCGGTGCTGAATATGTACAATATATTTGTTATTGTCGTGTATACCTAGAATCTCAGGAACAATTAGCCTACTTATATCCCAAAATATATTTGCTGCAGTTGGATGGTTATACATGGTCAAAACAATGTGGTTTTTATTAATTTAGGAGTAAAAAAGTTGCAACAAATAATTCAGCTCGAGTTTGATGTTATATAGCCCATAAACATTAGCATAATAAGTGAAAAAAAGATAAGAAGGTAAATGCAAAATGATGAAAGGTGGGATAACAAAAAGGTTGATAAAATTGTACAAGACAAAACATTCTGCAGTAGAGATTTTTAAAGGGTAAATAAGCTGGCCTGAGCGCATTTGAAAAATTGAGAGAGCAGTTGGCACATTTAAAAAATGAGGGCTCTCTCTCCCTCCTCCAGTACTGCATCTAAAAATTGAGAGAGCAGTTAGCACATTTGAAAAAACTTGCTTGAAGAGAGAGTTGTTAGGAGGGTCTGGTAGGTCACCGGATTTACACGATGCCTAGCCCTCTGGGGCACCAGAGCAAGCGCTCAGGCTCCCCCGGCCCCTGACTTCTTGACTTAATGTGCTGTGTAGGGTCACTGGATTTTTCCGGTGTCCCTAGGGCCATATCCATCAAAGCAAGCACTCCCAGGGTAGACATGTGGCAGTCGGTGAAGTTAGTCAAAAAAATCAGTGTATGATCCTTTCTCCGATGCAAGTACTAGTGGACTCATTGGACTTTTTCAGTTTTACCTAGGATCTCTTAGGAAGTTTGTGCAGAGAGCTCCTAGAGACCGAGCAAATTTCTTTTGTGGTGTCCAAGGCAGCACCATCAGAGGATGCACCTGAGCCTTGTTCTTCTCTCTGCTAAAATTCTAGAGCTTGGAAGGCCCCTAGATTTATCTGGTAGTAGCAATGGAGAGGCACCGGAGTAAATAACACCTCAACGACTAGTTTGACTGTTTGAATATAGCCATTGGATGACCGTTGGAGCTATCCAGTGATCCCATAAAATGGTCATAGAGAGCATAGTGGCTAGTTTCTTTGAGTGGCTTAAAGGGTACTGACCATTTTCGGTCTCTTAGCACCCTTGGCTTATACTTGCTCACTCACAGCACATCATGAACATACTCCACTCAATAAGGCTTGCTTGTGATAGCATTTGGGTGAGATATTTTTGGGGGTGAGATTAAGGAGTGATCTAGTGCATTGTTTAGTTAGATTTGCATCTTGTGGCACTAGAGAAGTGTGGTGGTGATTGCCACCACCTAAATAGCTTGGTGCATGTGATTGTGAGGGGTTTTGTGCTCCCCCACGGGAGATCACGAAGTGCAACTCTTGTGGATTTCTCGAGGCTAGTTGGACTGTCTTTAGGTTGGCTTCTTGTGAGCGCCCAAATCTTGGGCCAAGCTTGAGGCCTTTCTTAGCTTGCAAAGCAACAATCAAAGGACTCACTTTAACTGTGACATATAGATTGGTAGCATGCAGCAGAGCCTC
This sequence comes from Chrysopogon serrulatus, assembly GCA_015844335.1. NCBI lineage: Eukaryota > Viridiplantae > Streptophyta > Magnoliopsida > Poales > Poaceae > Chrysopogon > Chrysopogon serrulatus. The sequence continues at coordinate 57,545 of JADLZL010002686.1, forward strand.
AAGGCAAATCTTGTGACACTTGCCCTCATTGGTTTGCCTCTCTACACTTGAACTACAATATTATTCTTGTTCTAGTGTAATTGTAGTTGTAGCTCTCAACCAAGTAGTGTTATTCGCTTAGTTGCTTTACTTGTGTTCTGTGATTAGTTGAGTAGCTAACCTCATGTAGTTTGTGTATGTTAAGAATACTATTGATCCTTGCTACTAAATTTGTTAGGAGCTTGTGTTATGGTGCATTAGGCTAGGCTTATAGTTTCTATTAGCACTATCTTTTCTACTAATCAATTGTTTCTAGTTTTGTACTTTGAAGAAAATTTTAATTAATAGGCTATTCAGCACCCCATCTAGCCATTCTAGATCCTATAATTTTAGCATGACCTTCTACAATGCATGCACAGGTCTTCATGTGAGGAACAGGGGCACCGACATTGATGGAGGAGGCCATGGTGGAGGAGACACAATGTGGTCCATGTTGACGGCCACTATTGTATTAATTCAACCGTCAACTAGCCATGAAAAGGATGCAAATGTGATCACCAAAGTAGACATAGGGTTTACACTGACCGAATTCCACGAGTTTTGGTGTTTCACTATTTATGAAGGCGAAAACCGGAAAAGGCGCAAACATACAAGCTTATTGGAACAAGAAAACGGAAAACGGACTCCACGGCTACACAGGAAGATTCGAGAAGAGACGAGAAGGCACCACACGGAGCCGGGGCCCGGAGGCCACCAGGTGGGACCGGCCGGTCCCACCCCAGACCGGGGCCGGTCTGGCCTGGGCTCGGTCCAGCCCCGGTTCGCCGGTTCGCTCCACCGCCTTTGAGGATCGATCCTGGCCGCCCGTCAATGTCGGTTTGATCCGATGGCTCACGATCATCGCCCAGGGCTATAAAAGGAGAGGCACCCCCGGGGGAGAGAGAGCCCCCATTCATTCATTCTCATTCAGAAGTCCAATCATCAGCCAGAAACCCTAATCAGAGCTCCTTAGCTAGGGCCTAGATAGCTAGATTAGAACTAGAGGGAGGCAAGCGCAGGCTTGGATTCCGGAGCCATCAAGAGCTTGGATTTGGTATAGTTCTACCTCCTCTCGCCTTTGTTCTCTTTTATTGTATAGTTATATGATTGCTACAATTGAATTGATGAATTCTCATTTACTTATATTCATAGTTATTATGTTCCTTGTCTATTGTGGTTATATGCTTAGTATAGCTAGATTAACATTATGTTTATCCATAGGTTCGTATAGCACTCATCTAATTGATCGTTGGGTGAGTGATAAACATTGTGTAAGCATGGTGCTTATATGTTGTTTATCTGTGCATGCACCCTATAGGCCGGGTTTGGTAGATCGTGGGTGTGACATTCCTGTTGAGTCCTATGTAATCCGAACCCCGTTTATAGGCACAGTAGGGCTTGTATACGACGGAAGGGCGTGCTATGTTCTCAAACTTCCCTAGTATGTCCACTATGAATAAATGTAATGCTAACCTTAGCCATGACTACTAGGTGTATTGCACTAACCATAATAAACATTGACATGTAGCTAGGAATAACCCAGGAATATCTCTTGATGTTCTACTAGCAACCCTAATGATATAGTTAGGAGTCTCTATATCTGTTTATCTTGATGATTATATACTTATCTTATCTATTATCTTGTGACTTACCCCTGCATTGAGTAGCGAGGACATGGTTATGCCTATTCGTTACACTCTAGGTCAACACACTACCTTTACATAAGCCATACAGACCTTCCTTTGGGAAAATATAAATGACAACCCGTAATACTTCAGGTAAAATGCTACAATGGTATTTGATACGGCGCTTGCGAGATACATTTCTATATTCTAAATGGTGGCATGATTTAATACCACACCTCTTGGTGTTATCTTTGGGGATGACAACTTGGCATTCTAGTGGCGGTGCGCTACTCTAGCATTCTTAACGCCGTTATTAGAGATAACATTAAGAGGTGTCAACAAGCATTTTTGGCGCCGTTGCCGGAGAAGGCAATTGGCAATTAAAAAGGATAGCAATAGACGTAACAAACTAATAAGATAGAGGAAACCATAGACCCCTACTCAATGCAGGCTTACCCTTGTGTTTTCTATCTTTGTGAAATCTTATGTAGGGGTAATGAATGAGTGGTTTTGATCTGCCCGGATAACTACGTTGAAAATCCGGAGAAACTCTTTCGAAGAAGAAGGAAATTCCAAGCAAGTGAGGGATATCTTTGAATCTCCATCAAAGACACCCACTACTGAGGTTCGTTCTTTGGAGGAGCAAGCTCCTACAAAGAGAAGAAGAAGAACAACAAGAGGGCAACTTGGCACCAATCTTGAAGAAATGGTCGATAAGTCATTGCGCTTTGAAGTTCTCCGCTCCGAACACCAACAACATCCGCCTTTGGACCTAACGTCGAAGTTGGGGAGAATGGATTCGAGCTCAAGCCAGCTCTCATCACCATGGTGCAAGCCAATCTGTTCTGTGGAAAAGCACATGAAGATGCAAGTGCTCATCTCCAACACTTTCTAGAGATTTGTAGCACTTTCAAGCTGAAGGATGTACCAAAGGATACCGTGCTGCTACGTCTGTTCCCATTCTCACTGTTGGGAAAGGCAAAGCAGTGGTTCTACGCCAACAAAGACAACCATACAACTTGGGACAAGTGCTCCACAGCTTTTCTAGCAAGATTCTTCCCTATGGGCAGACGAGTGCCCTAAGAGGGAAAATCTCGAGTTTCTAGCAACAACATGATGAGTCAGTCCCTGAGGCATGGGAACGCTTCCAAGGTTACATATCAGAATGTCCTCATCATGGGATGGAGAATTGGCTCCTGATGCAAACTTTCTATCATGGGCTTACCAACAGCACCCGTAACAATGTTGATGCTGCTGCTGGAGGTGCATTTATGTCACTAACCATACCACAAGCTACTGCTCTTATGGAGAAGATGGCCTCCAATCAAGATTGGAATGATGAGCGCCAAACCACCTGCAAGAGGAGTGGAGGAATGCACCAGCTCAAAGAGGTAGACATGCTGTCTACCAAGATAGATCTGCTCATAAATAAGCTGGAAGACAAGACAAGCCAAAGACAAGATGTCATGCGCATTAATGATGCATGCATGACTTGTGAAGTGTGTGGCAATATAGGACACTTAGGCAACAGCTGTCCTGAGACCCGTGAGGACGTGAACTTCATCAACAACAACAACAACTATCGTCCTCAAAATCAAGGATGGAACCAGCAAAGGCCTAACTACCAAGATAACTTCCAAGGTAACTTTCAAGGCACTAATTACAATAACTATGCTCAATTGCCTTTGAGAGAAGTGATCTCCAACCAAAATAAAATTATGGAGACTTTATCTAGGAAGGTAGCATCCAATGATAAAATGCTAGAAAACATAAACATCAAAGTGGATAGCTTTACCTCTGCTATTAAGAACCAGCTTAGCTTCAATAAAATAATAGAACAACAATTAGCTCAGCTGGCGGCCGCTGTTCCACCGACCAACGAAGGTAAGATTCCAGGGCAACCTCTAGAGCCTGAGACCGTGAACCTTGTTGATGTGTATGCAGGTTACTACGTTGAAGCATCATCAGGATGGAAGGATGACTCCATGCCACCCAAGAGAGGAGATCCAGGGAGACCTGTGATCCCCATCTTTATTGGGCAGCATGACTTCCCCGGTTGTGCGTGATCTAGACGCCAGTGTCAACATCATGCCTAAGGTAATCTTCGACCAAGTCTTTCCATGGGCATCTTTGTTGTACATAGATATGTGTTTGCAGCTTGCAGACCAGACGATCAAGTACCCCAAGGGAATCTTAGATGACGTGTGCATACGGATCGGAAGATCATATGTCCCTGTAGACTTTGTAGTCCTGGATACCGGCAGAGACCCCAAGAGTCCAATAATTCTTGGCCGACCATTCCTGAGTACTACGAAGGCTATCATCTACACGGACAGTGCCAAAATTTGCTTCACCATCAAGGGCAATAAAGAGAAGTTCAGTTTCAAGAATAAGACCCTTGAAGTTCCTATAGATCCAAGAGGAGCTTACTTCCCGTCAAAGCCAACAAACGAAGGAACCAAGAGGAATTCAAATAGGAAGAGAAAGAACAGAATGTAAGACAAGTAAGAAAGCAAGTCCAAGTAGTCAAGGCTGTTGAGTACAAGCATGACCACCTCTTAGCTTCACCATTCTTAACCAAGAAAGAGGATCCAGGCACGCCAGCCATTGATTGCACCATTGGGCGTGCTCATTCTACAACGCCTTCGCGATACGGATCAGTTGTCAACATAATGTCTAAAAAGGTATATGATTTATTATTCGATACACCTCTATACCCTACCTATATGCAGCTGCGGTGGCGGACAATACGACGAGATTTCCGGAGGGAGTAGCAAGAGACATCATGGTCAAGATCCGGGACCATTACGCCCCGACCGACTTCATGATCTTTGGACATGGGGGAAGAAGACGAGACGCCGATCATACTTGGAAGGCCGTTCCTCGACCACCAACGCGATCATCTACAATGGATCAGGCCAAGTCCACTTCCAATTTCTAGGAGAGAAGGTACGCTGTTATTTTAAAGATTATAACTCTCCTGGATTAGCAGCTTTTACTCAGTCCAAAAGGAGACATCAGCGCCGGAGGAATCGCTCTCAAAAGAGCAATGTTGAGGAGGAGGAAATCAAGGAAGAACCTACAAAGCACCAAAGGCACAACCTACGAAGGTATGGAAAGAAAAGGTAACCTCCTCAAGCGAGTCATCATCACCGGGAGGTCCAACATCGGGGGTCCCCATCCTCGGGATCCGATGAAGCACCCCAGGAATGAAGAAGACGAGAAGTCTTGTCCGGAGGACTTTAAACTCCGAACCCTTGCCATAAGGTAACAATAGCAGTTAACCATTTACTTTCTTGCACTTTTAATTCATAGTTAGTTTTTGTCATCTTTAGAAAACCACAAAAACATTTGAAGAAACATCAAAGCCCCATGTGACATGCCTACAGCGCAAGCTAAAGGAGTGTTCACCGTGGTGGCATAAAAAAAATTATTAGAATACATATTTCAATTTTGTTTGATAAAAAAAACCAAAAATAATCATTGAGCATCCTGTCGTATTGAATGTACTGTAATAACCTTTGGAAACCTCTCACAATAACCAACCCACGAACGGCTAACCACTAACTGTTTATCCTAACCCGTTCCACGAGTTTTGGTGTTTTGTGAGATGTTTGCTGCAGGATGACTCTGAGAGCTAGTTCACCTAAGAATCATCATCACTCAAAGTACACCTTCTTGCACACAGCTAACCACTGTGTGAAGAAAGCAACTTCATGTCGGATGAGATGAAGGTTCTTGGCTACACCAGCTCTTACAAGCGTGAGCTCCATCGAGAGGACTGCTCAGTTTCAATGCTCAACCGCAACAACAACCAGTTTGGGGGAAGGCATCCCCTAGGTACCGAGGTAAGTGTACCTACGCGATTATCGAGTCAGTCATAAAAATTTAAAATACCAAAAATATGTGAGCACATGAAGGTTCACCATAGTATCTAAGAAAAAATAAAAATACCAAAAATATATGGGCACATGAAGGTCCATGCTTTTTAAGAGTCCTTAGGGTCTTTTGAGTTTTATAATTTGAATCTTTGAAAAATAAAAAATTAAATAAAAAATGTTTGTCTGTCTAGAGTCAATAAAAAGGAAGCTCTTGAATGATTGAATTGAAATAAAGATGAGCTGCTCTGTTACAACACCTCTAAAATGCCTAGAGTTTAGACAAAGGTTTTCCCAAGTTTTAACTCTAACTGTTTTGACATGAGAATTTGCTCTGAGTCTGAAACTTGTGGGTTGCATATGCTTGAACTAAGTCTAGGTACCTGATTGATAAGATTGAGAAAATCTGAGCTGCTATCTATCTTGTTCTAAGTGACACTAAAGTTCTGGAGATTTATCTTTTGAAAAATACAAAAAACATGATGAGTTCCTATATGACAAGGCTTACATTCCCACCAGAGCTAACATGATAAGATAGGCTAGTTAAACTTCCACATAAATGCTGCTTGTCTTGCATTGAGTTTTGTCAACCTTTGTGACCCTGGTGAGAAATTTGTCATGCTCTTGAATCAAGATCCACCTCCATATGCACTACTCTACACTAGAGTAGACGCAACAACATTCCATTCCACCTACATCCATTCCAAAAATATTTTCCTCCTACACTGGGAGAGAACACCAAAAATATTCCATTAGGTTAGCCACCCAATAAATGCTCCATGATTCCTGTGTTATCTCTCTAAATCCATCAATGTCAAAAGGAGTGCTATGAGCTATGCAAAAAGATACTTAAAAAAAGAAAAAAAGAAGAAAGATGGACAAGGGTCCCAATACAAAATAATGGGTACTAGATACCCGACTCCCTGAAAAAAAAGAGAGAAAGAAAAGAAGAAAGAAAAAGATAGCTCATAACCTCTGGTCAGTCTTAAAGGAGAGAGAAGCATTCAAGGAGCTAAGTAGAGTTAGGTTCCACCATATATCCGCTATATCCATCCACCTATATATCTTGATTCGACTGCATGACTTGTTTCTCCATAGATCCATTGTTTGACCTAACAACATATGCATTGCAAGTTTGCTCTTTCAGTTTTCTCCTTACCTATGAGCTCCACAAAAGCTTTAGTTATAGGATGAAGAGAAAGGCAATCATCATCACTGCCTTCGTGGGAATCCATAAATTCCACATACATTGAGAGACTTGAGAGTGTCATATATGGGAAAGCTCTGAGTTTTATTTGAAAACCTCTAAAAAACTCCAGAATGATAGTTGATCAAAGAACTTGAGACATAGTGCTTAGATGGTATCTTTCTGTCTGTCAAGTGCTTAAGAACCAAGGAAGAGCTAATAAGCCCCACAGTCCAAGGTAATATGGGTAAGTTTGAAAGTCGGCTCGCTTATTATTGCGTAACTTGGAGGAGAATTTCTGTCTGATTGCAGGTATATTTTGAGAGAGTTGCTCGAGATGGCTACGATGTTTAACGTACACATATATTCAATAACTTTTTCTAAGTTTTTCTTTGCTAAGGGACTAGCAAAGGTTAAGCTTAGGGGAGTTGTTGACGGCCACTATTGTATTAATTCAACCGTCAACTAGCCATGAAAAGGATGCAAATGTGATCACCAAATTAGACATAGGGTTTTACGACCGAATTCCACGAGTTTTGGTGTTTCACTATTTATGCGGCGAAAACAGGAAAAGGCGCAAACATACAAGCTTATCGGAACAAGGAAACGGAAAACGGACTCCACGGCTACACAGGGGAAGATTCCGGAAGAGACGAGAAGGCACCACCACCGAGCCGGGGGCCCGGAGGCCACCAGGTGGGACCGGTCGGTCCCATCCCAGACCGGCCGGTCTGGCCTGGCTCCGGCCCAGCCCGGTTCGCCCGGTTCGCTCCACCGCCTTTGAGGATCGATCCACGGCCGCCCGTCAATGTCGGTTTGATCCGATGGCTCACGATCATCGTCGGGGGCTATAAAAGGAGAGGCACCCCCCGGGAGAGAGAGAGCCCCCATTCATTCATTCTCATTCAGAAGTCCAATCATCAGCCAGAAACCCTAATCAGAGTTCCTTAGCTAGGGCCTAGATAGCTAGATTAGAACTAGAGGGAGGCAAGCACAGGCTTGGATTCCGGAGCCATCAAGAGCTTGGATTTGGTATAGTTCTACCTCCTCTCGCCTTTGTTCTCTTTCATTGTATAGTTATATGATTGCTACAATTGAATTGATGAATTCTCATTTACTTATATTCATAGTTATTATGTTCCTTGTCTATTGTGGTTATATGCTTAGTATAGCTAGATTAACATTATGTTTATCCATAGGTTTGTATAGCACTCATCTAATTGATCGTTGGGTGAGTGATAAACATTGTGTAAGCGTGGTGCTTGTACATTGTTTATCTGCGAATGCACCCTATAGGTCGGGTTTGGTAGATCGCGGGTGTGACATTCCTGTTGAGTCCTATGTAATCCAAACCCCGTTTATAGGCACAGTAGGGCTTGTATACGACGGAAGGGCGTGCTATGTTCTCAAACTTCCCTAGTATGTCCACTATGAATAAATGTAATGCTAACCTTAGCCATGACTACTAGGTGTATTGCACTAACCATAATAAACATTGACATGTAGCTAGGAATAACCCGGGGAATATCTCTTGATGTTCTACTAGCAACCCTAATGATATAGCTAGGAGTCTCTATCTGTTTATCTTGATGATTATATACTTATCTTATCTATTATCTTATGACTTACCCCCTGCATTGAGTAGCGAGGACATGGTTATGCCTATTCGTTACACTCTAGGTCAACACACTACCTTTACATAAGCCATACAGACCTTCCTTTGGGAAAATATAAATGACAACCCGTAATACTCGGGTAAAATGCTACAATGGTATTTGATCCGTGGCGCTTGCGGATACATTTCTATATTCTAAATGGTGGCATGATTTAATACCACACCTCTTGGTGTTATCTTTGGGGATGACAACTTGGCATTCTAGTGGCGGTGCGCTACTCTAGCATTCTTAACGCCGTTATTAGAGATAACATTAAGAGGTGTCAACAGTCCACAGTGGGCAACATCTCAGTAGCCGGCTCAGTGCCCTTTTTGTTTTTGAATTAATGTATACCCCCTTTTTGTTTTTAAATTAATTTCATAGCCGGGCTTGCAATACCATATCTGTAATTTGTGAATAAGATAGTCCTCTACACAAAGATGAATATGCACTCCACCTATAAAAATATTATTTGATTGTTTCTGCTAATCCACTTCATAGTAGTGAGGATCGATTGTTTCTGCTAATCCACTTCATAGTAGTGAGGATATATAAGATGATTGACATAATGGACCACTGGAGTTTTGATTGCTTGGTCATCCTATTGCTCTAGAGGATTTGGAAGGGTGGTTTGGGCATCCCTGATATGAGAAACTTAAATTTAGCTCAGTTGAGTTCATGGATCTTTAGATATTATTTAATTTAAATGCCATATGGAAAAAGATAGTGGATTTCAAGTATAAAACAAATAAACCAAATGTTTTGTGTTATAAAGCTAGGTGCATCTCTTTTTTAGAAGGGGTGATATGTTCTATGCAAGCAGCCCATATGGATATCAAGTGGGTGACAGGAAATGGCAAGAAGATCAGGTTCTGGGAGGAGAATTGGATAAATAGTAGCCTTGCCATCATATATTGGCCCCTCTATATTATTAATGAGCAACAAGGGAAAACTGTTCATGAGGTTTGGGACGGTCAGGAGTTTAGGTTAACCTTTATTAGGGGAACTGTTTGCAACCATGTCATGAATATGTGTTGGGAATTGAACAACTTAGTTGTGGGCATCTTACTTTTTGTGGAGGAAGATCAAATATTGTGGAACTTTACATCTTTTGTATATAGTTCCTTTATGTTGTGATTAATTATAGGGGAGTGATACCAAGATTCGTGAGTGCAGTTTGGAAGATTAATACTCCTCCAAGGGTTCCGTTTTTCTTATGGTTATTGTCTAATAATAGACTTCTTACGATGGATAACCTAGCTAACGTAGAGATGCAGTGATCCTTCATGTCTTTTTTCAATGAGATGGAATCTATAACTCATTTATTCTTTGACTGTTGTGTTGCGAACATTATCTGGAGCATTGTGTCAGAATTTTTGGGTCAGCCTTTGGGTTCTGATTTCGAGTCGGTTGCTCGATTCTAGTTGGCTGATAAGCATCATAGAGTTACTAATAATATCTCCTCATCAGTTCTTTGGTTTTTATGGAAATTGATGAGAAACGAAATTTGGTTTTAGGGTGTTTTATGGATAGGGCTGGAAAAGGTGATATGGCATATTGTCAGGATGTTGAGGAGCTAGAGCATTCTATTCAAGTTGGAGATGGACAACGGGTGGGGGTCTTTGCAAATCAACTAGAAGCAAAAGCAAGGTCTCCACTGAAGATCCTATGGAGGTCAGAGGGCAGGGCAACTTTACTTTCAGAGTCAGCACCATCGGCTGTGCATCCTTCGGCCTCAACAAGTGCAGCTTTGGTTTGGCTTGATACTCCCGTACTGAAGTGTTCCATAACTGCGAGCTATTTACTTTCTGTGTCCACTGGTAGCAGAGTGCTAGTTTCATTGAGCATAGTTCTTTGTCAGACTTAAGCTTTTGATGCTGGCCCGCGTGCCAAAACTTTAAATTGCCTGAAAGTTTGCTTTTTGAAATATAGAAGTAAGGGTGTCCCATTTTCTTCTAAAGTTATGTCTTCTCTCCATCATCTGATTACCATCTTTATGTCTTGATTCCATGTAGATATGATTTCTTATCTATGAAACTATTTCCTCATCTCCCTTCTTTAGTTATAGTGTCATAACATTTTTTTCATAGTTGACACCTTAATTAATGAATATGAAGACCATGTAGTTTCTTGGCTGGGAGTACTCCAACCCTACATTCTGGTGCAAATGAATTTATTTCTTGTCCTTGTTGTCTAAAACTTTATATTCCATCTATTTGAGTGTGTAAATGACTTCATAGTTTGTTGCCTTAATATCTACATGCTACAAATATATACCACCCAAATGCAAATGTCTCAACCGGTATCGGTAGAAATTGATTTTCATCCATGACCCATTAGATAGGTCTCTTTACAATCATTTGTAAGGATGGTGACACTAGAATTATACCCCCATATAAAATGACGAAGCGCCGGCCTTTAAAATTGTTTATGCATGTATGGTAACGGTTGAACATATAAGAAATACAGATTGGCTTTTTGTGGAGCACCTGATGGAAAACACTAGGTAAACCGTCAGACACTAGGCAAAGAGAGGCCATGTCCGGTAGTGAGAATTATACTATCATAGTTCAAAACAATCAAACAAATACAAGCATATAGCCAACCCCATTCACCCACCCAGTGTGGTCTACACACTACACACGACATATGGTGAGCGCACGTACCAGCAGGTGTACACACTACGCAAGACCGCCGGCCGGTGGCTTGGCAATTGGCATCATCACATGGAGCTGCAGTCCGCCGGCTGGAAGGAGAGCACGCCTTGTTGGAGGTCGTAGAGCAGGTGCATGTCCTGCTGCATGTAGTTGCCGATGATGCTCGTCACGTTCAGCGGCAGCGTGCTGTTCGGCCCTCCCGTGCTGAACACCGCCAGGCACGCCGTGCTGTCGTCCACGGGCGCCCAGTAATTCTCCGGCGGCACCACGACGTCTCCGCCGCCGCCGCTACCACCGCTGCCGCTACCGAAATGCAGGACCAGCGGGGGCACCAGCTTGCTAGCTTCCCCGTGTGCCGCGGCCACGCACACGTCGAGCCCTTCCGCCCCGGCCGGCGGCGGCACGACGCTGGCGCCCAGCTGCCGAACGAGCTCATCTCGCAGCGCCTGGTACGCCACGTCGACGAGGCTCGTGAACGGGGACCCCGAGTCGATGAGCGTGCCGCCCCACTGCCCCGGCGCGACCTCCCGGAGGTCGAACGCGGCCGCGGGGACGGCGAGCTTGGTTTCCCCACGGTGATCCCGGTGAGGGAAGGTAGTAGAACGTGTTGAACGGGTCCACGTCGGGGTTCTTGAGGAACGGCACGGCCGTCGCCGGCGCGCCGCCGCCGCTCAGGCCGGCGGACGCGCCGACGAGCAGGAGGCTCGTGTTCGCGGCGTCGCTGAGGTAGGGCGTGAGGCAGTAGGAGAAGCGGTTGTCGCCGAGCTGCGACGGCAGCGACAGCTTGCCCCTGCCGAGCCCGATGATGCCGGACGCGCCGTCGAGGGATCCCGGCGTGAGCCTGGACGCGGTGATGCACCCGAAGGCGAGGCTCACGTTCTCCGGCGACTCCGACTGGAACGTGAACACCTCGGTGCTGAGGATCCCGGCGATGGCCCCGGCGCCGTATGCGGCGAGCACGGCGCACCTCTTGTTGTCGCGCGCGCACCGGGTCTCAGAGCCCAGCGCGCACGCCGTGTCGTTGCAGGCCACGGTCCTGGCCGTGCGCGACCGCGACGGGTCGTAGAAGGTGAGGTTCTGGCTGAAGCAGCCGGCGGTCCGGCAGGTCGAGCACTGCGTCCAGATGAGGTTGCTGCCCGTGTCGATGATGGCCTCGGCACGCTGCGGCGGGTCGCCGATGAGGTACTCGGCGATGTACTGTGACTCGTTCCAGTGGACGGGCACGGTTGCCTCGCCGCCGCTGCCGCCCATGGACGCCAGACGGCGGTGGGTGCGCTCGGTGGCGCGGCGCATGCGCTCCTCGGTGGTGCAGTTCGCCTTGGCGTCGACGTGGGTGAGCTCCAGCCGGAAGCCTGCCGCGCAGGTGGAAGACGCCAGAGCGGCGCACAAGAGCGTGAGCCAGAGCAAGGGTCTCGCCATTTTTTTTTTTTTTTTTTTTTTTTGGTGCTATGTGAGCTTCTTGGCGATTGTGTGTGCATGGGGAAGTACATGGAGGGGTAAGAGTATATATACACTATTACATGCATGCAAATGAGTGAAGAATTATTGTCATTCGATGGGGGAAAAAACAACCGAATGTGAATATATCGACATTATTGCAAGAGGGTGTATTTGAAATTAGAATTTTTTGTAAATTCAAAAGAAAATGTTTTGATAGGAGGATAAACACAAGGTTTTGTATGTACGATTGATGAATTAAGTATCAACTAGCTATGTTATAGACGAAGCTTATCTTATATTATCACGCGGATTATTTGATCATGCATCTTGTCCGGAATGAATTAATCAAGTTGACTAGACTTCATCCATCTATATATGTGTTGCTAAAGTTATGTTTAAATGAAACAATTAAAGATTATTGCTATTATTTCAGAACAGATGTCATGCATGACAGTGATGTTTACGTTACGTTGGAATTCACGTCTAGCAACAAGAGCAGATACAAAGGCAACCTTCCGAAGACACAATTACATATTGGGCGATGCTACCAATGAGTAGGTAGCATTTTAGCTGTCACCATGTCAGTGACTTGGTCATCCAAATAAACCTTCGTATATAAAGGATTCTTCGTCAGCAAGTGGGTGGCAAATCCACGTCTAATCTCCAAACGTCGAACATTCGCTTGACGAATATAGAAATGTTCTCCGTGCTAAATACATTAATTCTTGCATTGTACGTAGAAGCTCGGAGTCTCCAGTTGTCTGAATTGGTAACATCGCACTATAAGTTTTTTAGATTAAGTTTAACCTCAAAAACAAGAAAGATGGTTGCGAATGGGTTCTAATTGGTATCTATGGAGCAGTACTTTGAATAGACACGAAGAAGCTTATACCTAACTGAAATGGCTCAAATTTGCATTATATGGCTCGTTTGGTATGGCTCTAAATTCAAGAAGAAATGTTTCAGCTTCAGATCCTTAGAAAAAATGTTTCTCTTATAAACAGAATTATTGGGAAAGCACTATAAATCAAAAGCTTGATTTTTTCAATTTTTTCAGGTGATGAATCTGAGCCATTGGATGAAAATCTGACGATTGTCCTCTTTTCTTCCTCCTTGACTGTTTGCATTGCTTACCTGACGTCGCCGCCGTTTGCATTGCTTACCTGACGTCGCCGCCGTCCACCGCCCTTGGCATCTGATGGATTTAGAATTTGAAAAGAGGAGATTGTGATGGAATAGACCAAAGTGTCCTTGGTATGTTTTGCATTTCTTTTACATGCATGTTATTTAACTAATTAAGGGAATATAGCCTTTTAGAACCGTATAAGTAATAATAAGCATAATAATGCACGTAATTTGGCTTGTAATCTAATCCGGTCCCACTCAACTCGTAACCAATGACAGACACGCAGTGTGGTCCATGCTAGCTGCATGGTGCGGAAGAAAACAAGTGGTGGCAAAAGCCGTAATTTTTGCAAAGATGAGGCCACATCTGTAAGGTCTAAGGTGGCAGCATGAATCACTGCGAGAAAAGTGAGTTCAGCTATACAAAACATGAAAACTTTCAGATTCATTTGGATGTGATTCTAGCGTTTCTAGCCGTCCAAATGCATCATAGTCAGGCGGAGGTCCGGGGAAGATAGACAAAAAGGTGGTTGCAGCTTGGCTGTCTGCCTGTATGTGGTTATGCCCCAACAGGCCCAAAGCCCACTGCAAACGTAGACGAAGGCACGGAAAGTCGGCAAGGATTGTCAAAGTATTTGTAAGCAGCGGCCGCCATTGCAAGGGATGACTCCGGTCGATTCCTGGGAGCATCGGCCTTGGTGGTAAGGGGAGTAACGGACCCTGAATGCATGGAAGTCATTGCGTGCCGTGAAGGGTTAGCGCTAGCACTTGATATCCAAGCACAGGAGGTGAAGTTGGCTTGTGATAACCAAAGCGTTGTCAAGAATCTGGTACAGGGTTTCAAGGGCTCCTACGGCCAGGTGATCACTGAAGTTCAAGACCGGGCAGCATCGTTTGCTCGGGTTGTTTTTGCTCATGAAAGAAGGGAGTCCAATTTGGACGCGCATAATATCGCTCGCAGCTCAATTTATGCTGATTACGGCCATCATGTATGGTTTATGAATCCGCCTGATGGCGTCTGTAACTTCTATACATCAAAAAAAAAGAAAAAAGTCTGCATCAATGTCTTAATTATAGAGATCGAAGATACTTTTGAACTTTTATTTCTGAACTGGTCAAATTATCTCCTCAAGCGATTTTGACCGGTGGTTTTGCTACAATAACGTAGTTTTTTATTTATTTTAACTAAATCTTTATATCACAAAAAATCAAAAATAGAAAATCTAATTTTGTTGGACTCCATATGAGTAAATCTACATGGTTAACATATAATATGGTATATTTTAGTAAAAAGTTTTTAATGTGACTATAGATCTATGTTTCTTTAATTAATTGGAATAATTCATAATCGTAGTTTCTATGATCAAATTATGGTGAAATTTTTATGGTGGGCTTATTATTATATGCTTGAACTATAGTAAAAACTATATACTCATTAGATCATATATAACTTATTTATAGATTTATTTAGGCTCCAAGAAAACCGTCCCCCCCCTCTTCTCTATATGTAACCAGATTCCCAATTGGGGTTGATTTAAACCCACCCGGCCAAGACACACGAGAGCAATCGAAGCATTGCTGGCTTTCTTCCATGCTGACGCGCGGCATCGGATACTTTGCAAAAAAGACCTCCTAAGTTTTTAAAACTAACCCGCAGTCCAACTGATGCGGTGCGTACAGAAGAAAATACGTTCTAATATTTTGCGATTAAGTCCTTAAGTTAAGTTTTATTTCTACGTAAAGAAGAGAAAATCTGAAATTAAGTTGGTGTTTCAAAAACACCCTTTGCACATTTTCAAAAAACCCCTCCCACCTCGTAGCCCTGGGCCGACGACCCTTGCAGCATCTCTCTCCTCTCACCTCTCCGCGCCGCCGCCACCACGCAACTCCTCCCTACCCCCATGACGCCATGATCGACGGCGGAGGAAGCGCTAGCCCCTTCCTTCCCTCTCCTCCCCGCGCCGCCTCCATGCCGGACCACCGTCATCGCTCGAGCATGGGAAGTCAGGCGGCCTCTGCGATACGAGGGAGCAGTGAAGAAGGCCGAGGCGAGCGAGATTCTGCCGTGCAGAGATCTGGCGAAAGCTTCTCGCCAGCTCCCGCGCGATGGACGGTAGAGGAAGGCGAATCCGCGCTCTCCTCTTTGCCTCCACTGAAGATGCTCGAGATGAGAAATATACACACATTTTGTTGATCCGATGTCCTTGTTCAGGACCGGGAATCTTCCACGCCAACCGGTCGGACGGCGGCGGAATGTCCGACCCCTCGGCAAAGACTACGGTGATTTAGTTGTTTCAGCCCAGCGCACATGGCCCAGTTTGAAGCGAGCACACCTTATGACTTTTGATTCCAATGACTCGACGACGCCGCGTCACTCCGAGCCGTGTAATAGGTACGTACGTACACATGGTTTTTTATTTCTTTTTTTTTCACTTTTCTTTTTCTTTCTTCTTATATTTATTTTTTACTTTTTATTTTCGGTTGTATTCTATATTATTCTGGTTATCTTTTATTTTTCTACATCACAAGATACGTTTCTTTTTTTCTATTCTATTTTATTGTTTTCTTTCTCTTTTATTTTTAAATTTCATTTTTATTCTTTTTTTTCTATTCTATTATTTCTAACTTAGTTTTTTAGTTCATTTTTATTCATTCCTCCATTACGTCCAAACGAGGTACGTGAGTTTTTTTTTCATTTCTTTCCTTTTTTTTTTTTACCCTTTTCCGATTCTTCTTTTCTATCTTTTTTTTTATTTTATGTTTCTCTGTGTGGTTTTTTTTTTTATTTTTCCTTTCAATTATTTTCATTTTTAGTTTTCCTTTTTTATTATGTGGCCGTGATTTAGTTTTTTATTTTTTCATTCTTATCTCTATTTTATTCACATTTTTTATTTTTACCTAATTAATTATTTTTTATTTCATTTTCAATTTTTATGTTTTGTTTTTTACTTCTATTTACTTTATCTTTTTTTTTTTGTTTATGTTTTCTATAGAATTTGTTTATTTTCATTTTCTATTTTTATTTTGTTATTCATATTTTTATTTTCCATATTTTTTGCATTGTTTGACTTTGATTAATTAATTTTATTTTTTTCATAATATATGTAATGTTAACCTAGTACACATATGATGTTTCATAATGTGTTTTTTATGTTTGTGAGTAGAAATATGATGATTTACGATATATTTTAAGATGTTCAAGTATACATACACCGGTGTTCTTTAATATTTTTCTAATTTTCATCAGTTTTTTACTAATTGAATTATTCTCTATATCTTATTATATTTGATGGTGCACGTAATGTACAAATAATTTTTGATGTTCGAGTAGTGTTAATGTAATGTTCTATGGTATATTTGTGATGTTCGGTAACATTTTTCTCTTTATTTGACTATAATTAATTACTTCACAAATTTTATTTTTTATATTTATTTCATGATATATATGATGTTCATGCGTTATACATATAATGTTCTATGTGTTATACATATAATTTTACTTTTTTATATTATTTCATGAGTTGTCGCATCTTTTAATTTTAATTCTTTATTTTCTCTCTTGTTTTTAGTTTTTTATTTTATTTCATGAGATGTATGTACACTTAAATTTTATTTTTTTATTTCCCTTTAATTTTGCTTTTTTTTGTCGTTGTTCCTCTATTATATTCTATTTTCTATTCTTCATATTGTTTTTTTTATCTTTTAACCTTTTCTTTTATTTATTATTAGTTTTTGTACTCTAATTTGTTTTCTCTTTATTTCATGTTTTAATTTTGTTGATGGGGTACTAGGATTATGCATGGTGTGTCAAAAGTCCGGATCCGGTGAATAACAATTTTATTTTCATTTTTGTTCTATGCATTTTTATTATTCTTTTTATTTCTCCTTTTTTCTTCGTTACTTGCTATAGTTAATTGTTTTTAAATTATTTGTTTTCCTTGTTCATGTTTTATTTTTTATTTCACATATTCTATGGTAAATATATGATGTTTGAGGTGTTTCGGATAGTATCCATGTGATGTTCTCTTTTATGATATTTTTTTGATATTTTTTCTTTCTATTTCCTTTTGTTTTTTCTTATTTTTATTGAAAATCTTTTTTTATTTTATTTCTATACTATATTTTGTGATGTCAACAAGAACATCTATGATGTTCTATGATGTTCTAGGATATATTTGTGTTGTTTAGTAGCATTTATTCTTCTTTTATTTGACTATAATTAATTACTTTATTATTTTTGTATATTTCAAGATATATGTGTTGTTCATGTTGTAAATATATGATGTTCTATGCTATATTTTTTAGTATTCATGTTATATTAATGTGATGTTCTACAATGTATTTTGTGTTGTTCGGTGGTATATATTGATGTTCTAAGATATATTTTGAGATATTCAAGTAGCATTTTGTCTTATTTTTATTTGACTATAATTAATTACTTCACTAATTTTCTTTTTATTTTTTATATTTTATGTATGCTCATGTAGTATACATATAATGTATTTTATGATGTCATGTTCATGTTACAATGTATTTTATATATTTTTTTTTTTTCCATATAGGTAACATCATCTGTTATTGATGTTTTATTTTTCTAATTTTCTATGTTATTTTACTCTATTAATTACTTTATTTTTATGTTCATGTCTTGCCTTTTTATTTTCTATAATATATAAGTTACATGCGATGTTCGCGTAGTCCACAAATAATGTTCTTGACGTGTTTTTAAATGTTCACGTAGTATAAATGTGGTGTTTTATGGTTAGTTGAGTCTATTCGCATAGTACTCATAAGATATAGTATGGTGTATCTTATATAGTTATTTATTTATTTTATTTTTCTATATATGTATTATCATTTGCTATTTAGTTTTCTTTCCCTATTTTTCATTGTTTTCTCGATTAATTAACTTTCTCTATGATGTATTTTATGATTCTTATGTAGTATACATGTTATGTTCTATGATACACTTTGAGAGGTTCACGTAGTATAATTATGATGTTTTAGATGTATTTGATGATGTTCGCGTATTATACATGAGATGTTCTTGTTATTTTAGGATGTTTATAAGATGTTTTTTATTATTTATATATTATTTGATATCGATCTTTGTGTTTTTCTATGTTATTTTACTCTATTATTATGCATTCTTAAATGTTTACATAGTATAAATGAGATATTTTTTGATTAGTTGAGTCTATTGCATACTACTCATGAGATGCTCTATGGTGTATTTTATATGGTTATTCATTTATTTTATTTTCTATATATGTATTATCATTAGCTATTATTTTTATTTTTCTAATTTTTATTGTTTTTATCTACTAATTAACTTGTACTCCGCTATATTTTGTGATTTTTTATTTAGTATTCATGAGATGTTCTATGGTGTATCATATATTGTTATCCAACCTGTTCTTATGAGATGCTCTATGGTGTATCTTATATTATTTTAGTATAATTAAGTAATTTATATTTAATTTTTCTATACTTTTAAAATTCTCACATTTCATGAGTTATAAAGTATTTTGTGATATTTATGTATTATACGTATGATGTTCATGTACTATACAAGTAATGTTCTATAATGTAATTTTGAATGTTCATGTAGTATAAATAAGATGTTCAACAATTACCTTTGAGTGTATACATAGTTAATGTGTTATGTTCTATAATAAATTCTACTCATTTATTCTTGATTATTATCTTCTTTTAGTTATTTTTATTTTTAATTTTATTTTTTTTTTTCTTTTTTTTCCTATCATGTAGCCTTCATACTTGTTGTTTTAGAATATTATTATTATGGGGATGGAATACTTTCTATTTCTTGGATTTAAATGGCATGTAGTTTAATAATAAAAAATATTCCCTAGTAGAGAATGATCGAATGGGTTTCTTAACTCAACTGTTGCATATGCTATTTTGTTCTTTTATCTTTTCTCTTCACATTGTTTTTTTATTTCATGAGATGTACATATATTTCAATTTTATTTTTCCCTTTCATTTTATTTATTTTACCATCATGTTCTTCTTACATTTCAGTTTTTCTTTCTTCATTTGTTTTTTTTTTTTAAACCTTCTATTTCTTAATTAGTTTTTCTCTTTATTTTATATTTTAATTTTTTATTGATGGGTTACTGAGTTAGCTTATGGTGTGTATGGAGCTTGGCTTTGGTGACCAACACTCTTCTTTGATTTTGTTCATTTCATTTTCATTATTCCTTTGATTTATCTTGTTTCTTCTTCTTTATTTGCTATAATTAGTTATTTTAATTAAGTTTTCTTTAATGATATTCTATTTTTATTTCTCACATTCCATGATAAATATGTGTTCTCTTTATTTTTTTTCTTTTCTATTTTCTACTCTTTTTTGTTATTTTTATTTCTAATATTTTTTTCCTTTTTTTTTTTTTTATCGATGTTCTATACTATATTTTGTGATGTCCGTGAGAACATATATAATATTCTATAATATACTTGTGATGTTCATATAGTATATTTCATGTGTTTATCAATTATCTTTGTAATTATATTTCATTTGTAGCTCCATTTATTTGTTTTCCTTCTATTTGCTTTAGCTTCTTTGTTTTGTATAATTTATTTTATATTTTTTTACATATTATAATTATTATTTATTTTTTATGTTTAACTGTTTATCTTTCTTGAGATACATATGATGCTCTATTATGTACTTTAGGATATTTAGTCATATTACACCTTTATTTTTTATATAAAATTATATCCATGAGGTGTTGATATTTTTCTAGCATATAAATATATATATTAGGTTAATTTCTTTCTTCTACTTCATTATCTTTCTTTAATTGTATAACTTTTTTTATTTGTTTTATTCTTTATTTGTATATTTTATTAGATATATGTCATATTTATGTACTATACATATGATTTTCTAGATATACATTATGATGTTCTTAGGCTATCCACACTCATCGTACTCTATTCTTACCCTCTATACATCTTAATCATCAATATTCTCTTCTCTATACACGTTTCTTCCGTATCCATCATCCTCTATATCTTATACTCTATACCAACTACCAACTGCGACCCCACTTATTATCTTGTATAAATTTTGTCCAAATATATCTATATGAGATCTTGTTTTGAAGAATTTATTGAAACAAATTTAATGGTGTAATTAAAATTTAATTTAGTTTTATGGTTTGTGAGTTATGACATTGTTTAGACAATAGTATTAGTGGGGGCGTTCTTGGTTTTCGTGCATACACAAGATTCTCACCTGGACAGCAAAGAAGTTGTTCGGTGAATGTAACGTTCCCACACGCCGTAGCGCACCTTTTAAGTGCATTTGTTTTTTTGTGCTCTATATGTGTACCGGATCCCTTTTCAGGACCCGGTGCAGATGCAAACCTTAGAACATATGTGCGATGTTCACATTATGTACATGTGATGTTCTATGATATTTTTGGTATGTTCATATAGTATATTTTCAGATGTCCTTCAATTATCTTTGTAAATATATTTTATTTTTAGTTCCACTTATTTGTTTTTTTTCTCTTTGTTTAAGATTATTTGTCTTTTACAATGTATTTTATATTTTTAATTTTTTTTTCCTTCTTTATTATTTTATTATAATTAATTTTTTGTTTTTTATGTTTTACTTTTTATTATTTCTTGAGACATATGTGATGTTCCATTATGTATTTTTAGATAGTTAGTTATATTTTTTTTCTTTATTTTTCCATAAAATTACATCCGTGAGGTGTTCATATAGTATTGATATTGATACAATGTGATATTTTTCAAGCAAGATATATATTAGGTTATTTTATTTCTAATTTTTCTAGTTTTTTCTACTTCATTATCTTTCTTTAATTATATAAATTTTTAAGTTGTATTTGTTTATTTTTTATTTGTATATTTAATGAGATATGTGCCATGTTTATGTATTGTATATGTGATATTCTAGATATATATTGTGATGTTCTTAGAACATACATACGATGTTCACATTATATACAAATGATGTTCTATGATATTTTGATATGTTCAAATAGCATACTTCATATGATCTTAAATTATTGATGTAATTATATTTCATATTTGGTTCCACTTATTTACATTTATTATTATTATTATTATTATTATTATTATTATTATTATTATTATTATTATTATTATTATTATTATTATTATTATTATTATTATTATTATTATTCAATATTTTGATTTTTTTTTATTTTGTCTTCTATTTTTTCTTATTTGTTTTCTATTACATATAGTTTTTTTTCATTTTTACTAGACATCTACTGATTTATTTTGGGATATTTAGATAATATAGTCGAGATGTTCTATAGTCATCTTTGTTCCATATTATATTTTGTTTCTAGTTTCACTATTTATATTCATTATTATTTATTTTTTATTCAATATTTTTGATTTTTCATTTTGTCGTCTTATTTTTCTTGCTTATTTTTCTATTACATATATATTTTTTATTTTTTATGAGACGTCCTATGATATATTTTCTTAGAATATTATTTTATAAGGTGAAATACACTTTCTATTATATATATTTTTTGAATATTATTTTATAAGCTGAATTATGCTTTTCAAACGTAAATGGGTTAATAACGAAAATACTTGTATATGATACAAAACGTTCATAAGGTATAGTGGTAGGAGATCGCTATGCACATTGTTTTTTTGTTACCCTTTCGTGTTATCGTGTCGGAAACCACTTCTCAGAAGTCACGCTGAATATGACCGAGTAGACGGTGTGCGTAAATACGACCGCTCTGGCCTGTGGTTGCTCCGGCCCACGCTAATGAGAAAGCCAGCCCACACTGGAGAAACAGACGGGGATGCGGAGCAGAAAATGGGGTCGACGCAGTGCTGGAGCCTGACCCGATCAGACCATAGCACTCCCCCTTTTATATTTCATGATATGTCACATGGTATATTTTTGTCTAGAATATTATTCTTGTGCAAGTAGAATTTTTTACTTAATAGATCTGATACAGTTTATTATATTATAAAGATTTTATAATTACGTGTCAATTATATACTTGGTGTAGTGGTTAGCGAATGATTTTATTGAGTCATAGGTCTTATTATGTTCAAACTCTTTTATACACAATTTTTCTATTTTTTTCTCTGCTATTTTTCCTTCCTTGGCAATCACGTGAAAGAGGCTTTCTCTGCTATTGCTTCTTCCACGGCAATTACGTGAAAGAAGCGCGGGAGAAATACCAGGCGGGCTGCGGGAAACCATGAAGCACGCCGGCGAGCGTAGAAGTGGGTCAAGTGGGCCAGAAGCGAAACAAGTGCAACGGAGGGTCGGCGGGGTGCTGGGTGCCGACCCGTCGGTAGCTAGCACGCCCCGTTCAGACCTACCTTTTTCGTTCGTTTAAACACTCACGTTTCACTGATCTCATGTGCTAGATCCAGAGATCCAAGCTTTCGAGCAAAGAAACAGCCAAGTCTCGATGGGGAAGGGGTCCAAGCCAGACGTGTTGTTGTTCCATCTCCCCAGCGACCTTCATCCTGCAGGTATGCTGCTAGCCTCCACGGTCCTGATCTAAGGTGCGTCGCCTTGGGGTAGCTCGGATGCGGTGCCTGACCCTTGCGCCCCGTCTTCTCCGTTCTCTGCTCCTTCTCCTTCCTCCCCATTGGCTGCTCACAAGCTGAGTGAGATATGGGACTCCAAATTAGTCCATCTCGGATGAAGCTAAGAGTACAGTAGAGAAGAGGACCACACGAGACATGAGCAACCAATTTTTGCCTCAGATTTGAGTTGTTGGTTGCCTCAATGGTTGTCAGGTTGAGGGCGTGGCCTCAAGGTTGCTGCTAGGAAGGATTTTGCAGCAAAACTCCACGGTTTTTTGCGCTAATAGGATGGTCAGCTCATTTTGATTTCATCCAGCAGTCTGCACCCAAATAAATGTTTGCATCTTTGTATTACTTTGAAATTTTCTCTATCAGATTTAATGGCTTCTAATAAAACTCTGCTCCAGATTATTTTGAAACCCAGTACATATTGGATATCATGAAATAAACGATTTTAGGTAATGGCGTATACATATTCCTTAAACTAAAGAGCTTAGTAATTAATATCACATGGCAGATAAAGTAACTGATTGTATCTGAAGAGTATAGAAAGTAGAAACAATCAATATTTATCCTTTTTACATTTATGAGTATTGTTTCATGTTTCTTGCTATGTTAGTTTTGTAAGCCCCCACACATTAGTTTTTTTTTTCAAAACAATACAGATATGCTTAGTTGATTTTATTATGCTATTATGCCTGCAACACATATGGTCTCAAGGCCACTGTGGAATGATGGTGCAACTAACGCTTGACTGAAAAATGAATTCATATCTTTTTTACAAAGGGATAAACTCATATGTGCACAACACGTTAATAAGAGAGTAGTCCTATCTAACCATTTCCATTTTTTTGGGACTGTTGAGAACTCTAACTTGATCTTACACATGAAAAATAGTACTGTATAGTACTATATATTCATTCTGTAATTGAATTGTGGAGCTCTTCCAGGCATTCATGTAGAAATGATCAAGACAATTATTTTCTTTGACAGTATTTGAAAATGTCAAACTCTTTGTAATAGTTAATTATTTTGCCAACATTTTCATCTCTTTTTTTGTGACTACATTTTATCTCTTTTGTGAGCATCTTCAAATTGCTGATTAGAATCACCTTTTCAATTGTGAGTTGAGTTTCTTATGTCCTATTTTCTTTGTTGGCAATTTTGTTTGGGCGGCCTTTGATGACATGTTTCTAGGATGTGTGCAGGGCTGTTTTTTTTTTTGAAATCATGCAAAGGTGTATGTAGTGCTGCAAGTTGGCTCTGCTTTGTATCAGCCAGGAGTGCAACCAGTTGAGCATAGACTTAAGCAAACTTTTCCTGTCCAACTATGTGACTTTGGGAGATTTTGTATTCTGGAAGTGTAATGTGTACTAGCAGCCGACTGTTTATGTGTGTCTGCTCGACGTCTGACATTCATTGTCGAGGTGACATGCCACTATGACGATCAGCTATTTTTGAAAAAGCATCATGGCTGTAAAATGAGTACTTTGTCGACCTTTTGTCTGTAGCATCATGAACCTATTCTGATGATCCCTATGCACACATCGATTGACATTCAAAGCTACCGGTTGAGGTGTGGATTGAACCATAAAATCTTTATATATCGTTTAATTGCATATAATGAATGTTAGTGTAAGGTATGGTTAAATAGAACTATGGGGGCTGCAGTAACCATACAAACCGTATTAAATGCAGTTGTTCATAATTTGAGCAATGAATCTATTGATGGATATTGAGATTGCTTAATATATCTTTCATATCTGTCAAGCAAGTGGGTTTAGTTCCTTAAGCCATTGTAGGGCGCCCGAAGGGCACCTGATGTCCTAGTTCCATATAAGGGTAGCCAGACCTCCTATCATGGGGTTTCCTTCTAGGGGGACGAACTCTCGAGAACTTCATTTGGGCATCTGTTCTTCTCATTCCTCCTATCTCATTCACACCATATTGTAACACTTCAGAGCACTTGAACCAACGAACACGAACTCATACCACCTCTAAAACTAGATGTAGGGCTCTGGTCTAAACTAGTATAATTCTTTATGTTTTTTGAGTGCTACCATCATATTCCTAGAGCAGCGCGGCCCACATAAATTTACTCGTCGATTTATAAAATACCGACAAAATGTTTCTTATTATTGTGAGAATTTCTAGGCTTTTTAGCGTGTCTGATAGAGGCTCCATTAAAACCTCTAATTGGTCTAGTAAGGGCACTCACAATATAAGAAATTGTTAGTAGATTTTATAGTACATGACATCATACCAAGAAACTATCCTTTGCAATGTAAAATTTCCTATAGCATAGGATATAGTAGTGATAGAAACCATGTTAGCTCTCCCAATGCGATTACAAGTAGTTTCTTGTCCATCGATAACTATGAAGATACAATTTCTTAGTTAGACTTGGTTTCTCGGATTTTTCTCTCTTCTCATTAAATTACTTGCCACATCAGCAAATTGCCTACATGGCACTGTTATCAATATGTATAGAAATAATCATAGTTTCTGGATTATGAGTACTCTAAGACACTACTACAGAAATGATTTTTCTTGGCGCCAGGATTTTATTTGTACAGGCGGTTCAGCTTAACGGACGCCAGTATTAAAAATCACGTGGGCCAGGCTTCAGAACCGCCAGTGAAAACACAACAACACTAGCGGGTGGCTAAGCCAGCCGCCAGTGTTGATGGCTCCATTAGCACTGGCGGTTGGATTAGCCAACCGCCAGTGTTAATGTGCAATATCGCTGGCGGTTAGCTAAACTAATCGCCAGTGTTGATGTGTTTTCACTGGCGCCAGTGCTAGATCTGCTATATATACCTCTTCTTCCTCCCCGACCAGCACAGTAACCCGACGTCAACCTTCCATTGTTAGCGATTTGGAGGTCCAGATTTCCTAAAATACAAGGGGGGAGGTTTTGATCTTCAAATCTTGGAAGAAGGTTGCTAAAAAAGGTTAGTTTATGCCTCTCTTGCATCTTTTTAGCCAATACTGGTCATTTGTAGCCACTTTTTGGATCTAGGGTTTTACCATGAGTGAGAGGGGGAAGAAGCTAGGATTTTCTCTCTATTTGATTATTTCATACTTAGGGTTTTCTCTCTATTAGATATGGTGAATAAAGATGGATTTTTTATGTCTCTTAGCTATTGCCATAATTATTTTTGAATTAAAGGATCCTCTTCACTTTTTGAATAGTGTGTCATACTTAGGGTGTTCGGTGCGAAGCCATAGATGAAAATGAGGAAATCTATACATACTTTGGCTTCATTGAGGACATATGGGAACTACACTATGGTACATTTCAGACACCAGTGTTTCGATGCCAATGGGTTGAGGATAAACATGTCACAATGGATAGTCATGGGCTTAGAGTTCTTGATCTAAGTAAAGTAGGTTACAAAGACGACCCATGGATCCTTGTTAATCGTGCTGCACAGGTCTTTTATGCCGAACAAATCGTTTCTAAGAATGAAAAGAAAAGTACCGATAAGCTGAAGCATGTAGTTCTTCCTGGAAAGCAACAAGCTTTAGGGGCTGATGGTGCAATTGACCTAGATGATTCTAACCAGTTCAGTGAGATGTCTCTCTTTACAGACCATCAATCAAAGATATGAAACGTTGAGCGTAGCATTCCACAGAATTCTAAACCCTGGGTGCGCCACGATGGAGAAGGAAGAACAGTGGCTGGATAGATTCTATTTAATGAAAACATCATTTGTCATGTAATATAGTTTATGCAATACAATTTGTAACATATGCTACTACTCTTATATATTTTTATATGTGTCTCATGAATGTCTCTCTTGGTGTTACATAATTAAAGAAAATTTAAGTTCTTTTCTTTCTACATATAGATAAAATAATTACTTTCCTTTATAGTCATAGAGAAAAGAAAAAAATAATTACTTAGCTTTATACATAGAGAGAAAAGAAAAAATAATTACTTAGCTTTATACATAGAGAATAAATAAAAAAATAAGGATTCTAAAAAGTCATCATTTTCTATTTTATTAATTTGCTATAATTTGGTACTAATTTTCAAAGGCACCGTTCTAATATGTGTGCCCTATATATCTGTCTTCTTCCTCAGTCTTAGATGGCTAATTTGTCATATATACCTTTGCCACATCATTTTTATAACTTTCTATTTCTTTAATGCATAGAGCTACTCACAAGGATTCCAAAAAGTCATCATTTTCTATTTTATGAATTTTCTATAATTTATTATGATTTTCTTAAGTATCAGCATAAAATAATAAGTGAAAAATATTTCTGCTGGCGGTTGGCATTTACCAACCGCCAGTGAAAATCATTCTACAGGCGGTTGGTAATGTCAACCGCCAGAAACCATTTTACAAAGCGGGCATCATTACCAACCGCCAAAGACAAATGGTGCCTATATATAGGTTTTCAATCCGCGGGACTTAGCGTTTTTCAATCTGGTGGGCGCGAACTTTTTTTCGAGGAGGACGCCGTCGGGCTGCCCAAATCCGCCGCCGCCGCCGCCCCCCGAGACGCGCCCCGCCCGCGCGCCGCCCGCCACCGTTTTGAGGTCGGAGCTCCGCCGCCGAGCAGCGCCGCCCGTCCGCCGTCGTCCCGCTGCGGCCCGAGGTTCGCCACCGCGCCGCACGCTCCGCCCGCCGCCGCCGCGGCTCACCGACGGCCGCCACCGCCATCGAAAGTCCGGCGCCCCATGCCCGTGTCCGCCGCCGTCGTACACTTGCATTGTAAGTGTCACTAACAAATACACGTTATTATAATATTGAGTTGAGTAAATCAACAGACAAGCCTTTATTTCTTACTCTAACAAATACATGTGCGTCTTGCAGAATGCAATATGATGGGGAAGAGATGCGTTATGGTCCAGATGAGACATATGAAGAACAAAACAGGATCGGGTATCTCGGCCCAATGAGAATATGCGAGGAGCAAAGCACACATTCACAATAGGTGATGGCCATGATCAGTTGAAGGGCTTAACACCGAAGAGGCTAAGGTGAAAAAAGCAGATCCGAAAAAGAAATTTGATGCCAAATACGCCCGTACATAAGAGAAGCAATGCTAAAATTTAAAAAGCAGACGATGCATAGTGGCCCCCTACAACTTTAGGTAAGTGTGAGTTTACATATATCAAGTCAAGAATTCAATGACAATGCCTCATTACAAATTTGATCCTGCAGTGACCATTGGATGTTTTTTTAATTTTTCCTAGAGAAGGAAGGACACGGTACTAGACTCGCGCATTACAAAAAAGTGAATCTTATGGACCATTCTTGTCAATCTTAGAATGGTAATAAGCCTATATATATGCATGTTTTATTTTATCTATAAGAATTATATAATAACTAAGTGATTCTATTCGAGATCACAGGGCATATAGGTATTATAAGATTTCGAAAGGTCCATATGACGTTTCTAAAGCTGGAGAACCAATGGATATACTTCACAACTGGCCGGTATGTAAATTTATAAGTGCATATCATACATGTTTAATTAGTACATAGTACATTTCAAAAACTAAATAAACACTTGACTATATATTATAGTGCCACAAGCAACCAGCGGGAACGCTGCACTGTGGGTTCTACGTGTGCGAGTTTATGAGAGACCAAGGACGATACATCAGAAACCCCGATAAGGTATAAGTAGCTGTCATTTATAAGTTTTGTCATTAATGCTGTATAGATTGGTTACCAAATGAAAATATATAATGTTGAATTATAAACATACTTTCTTACCAGGCCTATGCAGAAGATCCGACAGAAAATTTCAATGAAAAAGCATTATACAACATAGTTGAGGATCTCTGCTCATTCATCTTGAAAGAAGCCATTCCATCAACAGGAAAATATCACGATGCGACCAGTGAATTGGAAAAGCCAGAATATGCACCGCTAACTGATATTAGGCGTCTCAATCTTAGTCGAAACGATTATTAAGGCTTTCCCAATTAGAAAAAAGAGAAAACTGTGGATGTGTATATATGTATGAAATATTTGTGATGTGGATTTATATTGAAGTATGCATGTATGATATAATATAATTTTGATATACAAAGATCTATATTAATGTAACTAGATGTATGATAGAGTGTAATTGCATGTTATCATGAGTTTCAATATAAATAAATAGGTTTCCATTTTAATTTCAAAAATGGCGGGGAAACTTTCTCTTGGCGGTTGGTAAGTCAACCGCCCGGTGAAAATGGACCATTTCTATTGGCGGTTTTAGAGGTGAACCGCCCGGTAGAAATGGATCATTTCCACTGGCGGTTATCTTAACCAACCGCCAGTACAAATTCATTTCCACCGGCGGTTCTCAAGAAACCGCCAGTGGAAATGATCCATTTTTATCGGCGCTTTTCGCACCGACGGCTCGAGATCCGCCCGGTGCTAATGTGTTTACCACCGCCCAGCATTGATCTTTTTTGTGTACTAGTGAGATAAGATAAGATTGTAGACGTCAGATACTTTGCTCTTCTCTGAATGATAAAACATTTTGCGTCGCACGTTTCGTAGACATGAATGAATGCTCTTGCACGTTTTTCATAGATATCAACAAGATATGGAACAGATTAGCAATGTGAAAACATTATATAATACGAAAGACAATCCTACTTAAGCTAACACACACGCTATAGTCGGCAATGCATGTTTTAGGCAATACCTCGCCATTTACACTCACGTTTAATTATTTTATTAAATGGTTTAACTCGCTATAGGCCTATTATAGCCAGGTCTTATCCACTAGAGAATTCTGCATTTCTGCAGCAAATTAGATGTCCATAGCCGACTATTTATTACACTGGCTGAGCTTATTATTAACTTGTAACTCCGCATTTAGCTAGTAACATATGTAAGTAACTTCATTTGATTTGTATTCTTCGTGCTCATTTCGACTATCTTGCGTGCATTGCAAAAGCAGGGAGTACTGCTGCAATGTATCCCACCGCCATTTGGCGTTCCTCGCCGCCGTTGCTCCGCCTGTCATTCGTTCAGCAAAGCTGGGAGAGGAAGACCAAGGTGAGTGAGCTAGGTCTCCATCTCTAACATGCATATCAACCCAATTCCAATTGTACGCACGTTGGCTCCGAGTGAACGCTCTCCACTAAGCTCGAACGCCGGTGAGCCTCGTTTGTCCCCGCGCGCCCTTGCACGACAATGGTGTGGTGTTTGGTTTGGCGACGACGGGTTGGCTTGCATGAATGCACGGGCTACGGACTATGTGGCCCGCCAACTCATACTTAGGGCAACATTTTTCCACATGATTGTCACTCATTCCTCTTGTTTCTTCTGCCTGTTGTTCATTGGTTTTTACTCTTTTTCTTTTTTTATTAATCTATAGATTTTCCTTCTATGTGCTATTAATATTTTTTTAGATTTAGAAGTTGCTCCAAAACAAGTAATGTAAAAAAATTATTAGATAATAAAACTTATATGTATGAGTTATTATTATGCATAAAATTATTATACAAAAATTGTGTCAGAAAATTTATGTTAAGAAGTTGTTATAATAAGTTTGTCCACTAATAGTTATAAATCAAAATTATGTTTTGAAAATAATATTGAAAAATTATCATGATAAGTTGTCAATTACATTATTATGTAAAACCTATATCAAAAAAATTATGATGATAAATTTGTTCAACAAAATATTATACTCAAAAGTTTTATTCTAAGAAATTAAAGTAATATTTTTTTGTTTACTACTCCCTTTGTTCAAAATTACAAGTCATTTGATTTTTTTTTCATCTATTTTGCTATATACCTAGACATATTATTATATCTAGATGTATAGTAAAATGAATATGCAAAAAAAATCAAAGTTACCTATAATTTGGAATGGGGAGTAAAATATTATGTATACGATGATGAGTTTTGTTGGTAAAGATGAACACAGCTTTGTATAACTTTATAAAAAAGAAAAGTTGCTGAAATATTTTTAAAAAAGAAATCGTGAAATCTCTGGGATTGACCGTTGGATCCTAGTCTAGGACTCTCTCTAGGTGTCATTCGCTGATTAGCTGGGTCCTTGGAGTTCAACTGACGTTATAATTAACTCCTTTTCTTCATTATCTCACTCAGTTTTCGCTTGAGCTGCGGGGTAACAAGGGTACTCACGGCCACAGGTCAGCAGCCTCCACCCTGTCCAGCCGCGGCTTTTTCCAGTTGCCGGCGCATCGACCTCCAGCGTGCGCCCGCACACTGGGCCTCGCCGACGTCGAGGAGCTCCGGCGTGCCTGGGAGGCTGACCCCTCCTCCGTCGACGAACCATGGGACACCTTTTTCCGGAGCCTGGTGACCTCCTCTACCGTCGCCGGCGGCCACGGAATCAAGGAGAGCATGCAGGTCCTCCTCCTCGTCAGGGACGTCCAGGCCAATGGCCACACGATGGCCAAGCTCGACCCCCTCGGCCTCCACGCACCTGACGGCCTCGACCTCGGCCTCTACGGGTTCACCGACGCCGACCTCGACCGGGAGATCTTCGTCGGCGTCTGGAGAACCACCACCGGCTTCCTCTCCGCGTGCCGCCCCGTCGTCACCCTCGGCGAGATCCTCGGCAAGCTCCGGCAGGCCTACTGCGGAGCCATCGGCTACGAGTACGCGCACGTCCCGGACATGGAGCGGCGCGACTGGCTTCGCGGCAGAATCGAGGGCGCCACCGAGTCCGCCGTCGTCTTCAGCAAAGAACGGCGCCTCGCCATCCTCGACAGCCTCGTCCGGGCCTCCCGGTTCGAGGCGTTCCTCGCCGCCGAGTGGCCAGCCGCCAGGAGGTACGGCCTCGACGGCGGCGAGACGCTGGTCCCCGGCGTGGAGGCGCTGTTCGACAGGGCGGCCGACCTCGGCATCGAGGACATCGTCATCGGGACGTCGCACAGGGGGCGGCTCAACGTCATGGCAAACGTTCTGCAGAAGCCCATGTCCCAGATATTCAGCGAGCTCACCGTCGGGCCGAAACCCGTCGTCCAACAACAAGCAGGCGGCGGCGAGCACGGGTCGCCGCCGGCGATCTACACCGGCACCGGCGAGCTATTCCTTCTGCAGGGCGTCTCCTGCGACCGGGCCACACGAGGGGGTTTGAGTGGAAACAACACCATTCACTTGTCCCTGGTCGCCTGTCCAGCCCATCTGGAGGCCGTCGACCCCGTCGTCATGGGCAAGACGCGTGCCAAGCAGTTCTACGCCGGCGACGCTGCCGCCGACCGGAGCAAGGTCATGGGCGTCCTCGTCCATGGAGACGGCGCCTTCGCCGGGCAGGGCGTGGTTTACGAGACGCTCAACCTCAGCGCCCTCGACAAGTACACCACCGGCGGGACTGTCCACGTCGTCGTGAACAACCGGATCGCTACGACGACGGCCGCCGGCGACAGCGCCGGCAGGTCTTCTCGGTACTGCACGGATGTCGCCAAGGCTATCGGTGCTCCGGTGTTCCACGTGAACGGCAACGACGTGGAGGCCGTCGTCCATGTCTGCGAGCTCGCGGCGGAGTGGCGCCAGACGTTCCACTCCGATGTGGTTGTCGATCTGATTTGCTACCGCCGGCTTGGGCACAACGAAACTGAGGATCCCTCCTTCACGCAGCCAAAATTGTATCAGGTGATCGATCTGCTGAGGCCATTGCATTGCACTTAATTCTTTTCCTCCACTGCCAATGCTGTATCTGACTGTCTGCTATGGATAGTTTATTTTCCTGATTAGCATTTACAATTGTATTATGTGTGTGATAGGTGATCAAAAACCATCCAAGTTCATGTAAGCTTTACACGCAGAAATTACTAAACACGACCGAAATCTCAAATCAAGATACCGAGAGGATCAGTGAGAGAGTGAACAAAATCTTGGATGAAGAGTTTGCAAAGAGCAAGGACTTTGTTCCCAGAAAGAGAGACTGGCTCTCTTCTTCTTGGACAGGCTTTAAGCCACCAGAGCAGATATCTCTTGCGCAGGATACCGGGTATTAGTGGCACTCTCTCGATCAGTTGATTAATTGCTGCGGGATGAAATTATTTCCCTCAAATAACCAATATACTGGGAATTTTACCTTTATGCAGGGTTAAGCAGGAGAAATTGAGGCGCGTTGGACAGGCGATCACTAAACTTCCAGAAGATCTCAAGCCCCACAAAGAAGTGAAGAAGGTTTTCGAGCAGCGTGCGGCGATGATCGAGAGCGGTGAAGGTATCGATTGGGCGTTCGCAGAGCTGCTTGCCTTTGCCACACTCTTAGCCGAAGGTTATCATGTCAGGCTAAGCGGCCAAGATGTGGAAAGAGGGCATTTCAGCCAACGGCACGCGATTCTGCATGACCAAGAAACTGGAGGGCAGTACTGCCCCCTAGAACATGCGGTGGCGAGTCAGAATGACGAGCAATTTACTGTTTGCAACAGGTAATTCTGTGGGATTTGCATCTCAAGAAATTGACCCTGGGATTCAAAGGTTGTGAATGGTCTAGTTAATGAAAATACATGTGAAGACGTGCTCTAGAAAAAAAAGGTTGTGAATGATCCCACCAAAAGTATATTCGGTCGGCTGTGAAAGGAGTGAGTGCATCAGGGCTTGCCCAACGTACCAGGGTGGCGTGCTGCCCCATTGTCTAGCTCAGCATCATATTTCCATGTCACAAGTTTATAATTAGTAGTCTCGCAGAGAACAGTAGCGTCTTCTAGAAGAACTAGTCTCCTCGTCGGAAGTTTAGCAAAAGCCAACACTCAAGAACGCAGTGGGAAGAGAAAGTAAGAGGAGAGAGAGAAGGGAAAAGGTTGCTGCATACATGTGCTTTTAGCTCTGAATTATTAGCAGAGAGATGGGGTCATGAGGTACTAGCCATGTACTCCCTCCGTCCCTTTTTAAATGTCGCCGTGGGATGCGTGCCACAAGTTTGACTTAATTTATAGAAAATACGTATAATATTTATATCTCCAAATAATTTTGTTAAAAAACTAGATCCAAAGATCTTTCCGATGATACTAATTATGATAGTAATCGATGATATTTATTATTTATTAAAATTGCCGGCATTTGTGTCTCGGGAAGCGAAGCAACAAATAAAAAGGGACGGAGGGAGTATGCAATAGGTAGTAGTCTCATTTTTTTTCTTACAAACGTGGAGCCTCACTTTAATCTAGGGCTAATAGGTCTATATGCCTCGGTTGTACATGCCCTCATCAACAGTTGGTTTTCTGACTGTTTTGCAGTTTACTTTCCGAGTATGCAGTTCTTGGGTTTGAAATGGGTTACTCCATGGAGAATCCTAATTCACTGGTTCTATGGGAGACACATTATGGTGCCTTCTTCAATTGCGCACAAGTAATCTTTGACCAGTTCGTAAGCTGTGCAGAGGCAAGATGGTTGCGTCAAACTGGCCTAGTTGTTCTGCTGCCTCATGGCTATGAAGGCCAAGGCCCTGATCATTCTGATTCTCATCTGGAACGCTTCCTCCAGGTAATCTGTAGCACCAAAACTATTGTTAGAAGACTGTAAAAGCCTCACAAACAAAAGAAAAACACATTAAGTTAGGCTGCAAGCAAGTTCAAAATAATGAAAAAAAAAAACACTTCGAGCAGCCGCTTTACTGGGAGATGATCTGTTTATACATTCTAGGTTCATTCCTACATATGGCAAGTCAAACATCTGGATCGAGGTGTTACTTAAACACTATGACCACATAAAAGAAATTAATTTTCAATGGTCGTGGTGTCCTTCAGAAAAAATCCATAATTTTATAATAGCACTTAGCCAAGTTTAAAGTTAATGGTGTAAATTAGCCAATACTCCTTCCATACCTACAAAGCAAGTTGTCTTAGATAACGTTTGAGTCAAATATTAAAAATATAAATCATGAATCACTTTTAAGTTGTTAGGTTTGGAAATATGAAAATCATATGAATACAAGTTCAAAAAACCATATGAATAGTTTTGTCTTAAAAATATTTTCATAAAAATATATATATAATTTTTTGATAAATATTTTTATAGAAATAAGAAGTCAAAGTTATGTTTTGAAGACTGTATCATTGTCTAAAACGACTTGCTTTATAGGTACGGAGGGAGTACCATATAAGTGTAATGCCCAACAGCAAAATTTTCCTTTTTATTTTAGTTCTATTGCATGCGTTGTCATCATATCCCCTTGAACGACAAATGTTTGTGCCCACAATATGCATGCATACATGAAACTATCAATTTGTTGTGTAGATGTGTGATGATAACCCCTTTGTTATACCTGAGATGGAATCGAGCCTCAGTAGGCAGATACAAGAGTGCAATTGGCAAGTGGTGAATGTGACAACTCCAGCGAATTATTTCCATCTATTGCGTCGACAGGTAAGTTTATATATCTTGATCTTACCATCATCATCTTGCCCTGAATTGATATATAGCACCAGCTGTGGAAAATACCTATTGATCTTTCTATCATGGTATAGATGCACAGGGAGTTCCGGAAGCCACTTATTGTAATGGCTCCTAAGAACTTACTTCGGCACAAGGATTGTAAGTCGAATCTATCTGAGTTTGATGATATCGATGGGCATCTAGGAGTTGACAAGCAAGGAACACGCTTCAAGCGGCTGATAGAGGACGACAACTATCTCAACTCAGTTGAGAATAGTATTGTTCGTCTAATTTTGTGTTCTGGGAAAGTAAGTGTAGCGCACTATTGATATCCCACAGAAAAGATAATTACGGATCGAACCAGTGAGAATTGGTTTTATTTGCATTGCCGATTTATTATGATCTTGATGAAGAACGGACAAATTCAGGTCTCGGTAATGTTGCAATCTGTAGAGTTGAGCAGCTTTGCCCATTCCCGTATGACCTTATCAAGAGGGAGATAAAAAGATATCCAGGTATGGGAGCTTTATTTAATCACTATATAGTCTCCACTCTAGATATATGATTTGTGTCTCAGTGACTGTTTTGACAATAAAAATCAATAACCTAGATGCAGAGATCGTCTGGTGTCAAGAGGAACCAATGAACATGGGTGCGTACAGTTATATTGCTCCTCGGCTGCACACCGCCATGAAATCCCTAGGACGGGGTTCATTTGATGATATCAAATACGTGGGAAGGTTGCCTTCAGCAACAGCAGCCACAGGGTTCCCGTCGATTCATGCGCAGGAACAGATAGAGTTGGTGAATAAAGCATTGCAGCCAGAACCGATCAAGTTCCCATGAGGTTCTTTCTTCAATGGTACACATATAGAGCAAACTAGAGCAAATCAAGTTCCCATGAGCTTCTTTCATCAATATGGTGCATATATATTATTACAAATAACCTTTTAGGCATCAACTTGGCTGCCTTCAAATAAACTCTGTCCGACATGGCTTGTATAATGCATGTCTTCTCATGGTCATTAATAATTTATTGTATTTGTTATGACTGTGTTTTCTACATTTATACAGAAAAAAGCATTGTGCCACCAAAATTACATTATAGTAGCCTCCTTGGCCCAAAGTTGTTCCTATTTGAATCACCTAGGACTAAAGTAACAACAGAAACTAAGCCAGCTAAAACTTAATTAACTAACTATTATTCGGATGGTGTTTTAGATTCTGGCTAAAGCTAGGCATATAAGATAGAGCATGGTTTAAATAAACTAAAACTAGTTGCATAATTTTCTGAGGCAAAACAAATTTTAAAAGATTGAAAATGATTTTAGGACTTTTATTTGCATTATTTTTCCATGTTATAAAATTATGAAAAATATTTTTATGAGTTTCTGGATATTTTTTATAAAGGAATTCCAATTTAATTTACCTCCATGATCTTTCAACTTACTCCCTCTGTCAAAAAAAAAGATTGCTATGGCATGCATCTTAACTTTGATCAGGTTTATAGGAAATATATGCAATATTTATATTTTCAAATAAATTTATTATAAAATGCATTAAATCTATTAATGGTACTAATTATATATTATAAATATTAATATATTTTTTATATATACTTGATTTAAGTTAAAAAAGTTGACTTCTCCGTAAGCGAGAATAACTTCTATTCTAGAATGGTGGGAATAGTCAATTTATCCCCTTGACATAGTGTTCGTACCAACTTACTCAGTTTTAGTCATCTGACATCACGCCATCTATAACTCCTATAATCTTAACCCAACTAAGTAATTCTCTTGCTTCTGATTGGTCACGACTTTAAAAGTGATGTCACCGACATCATCAAAAGGAGTTACCTCCACTAAGGCTCATTTATCTCCCACTAGCTTTTTTTTTGAAATAGAAAAAAGTCGTAGCACCTAAACCAAGTATCGTAATTAAAATCTAACTGCACCATGATATTTCTCGCAATAAACTCTTCAAAACAAGATCCCACATAGATATATTTTGATAATTCAAACCGTTCCTAAGCAAAAACCCGTTTGTAAGTAAAAAACGTGAAGCAAAACGCGCATATCACATGGATTACATGTGGTCCTCCGAAAGCATGCATAATTTTATGAAGGAAAACTCCTAGAATTTTAGGAGATGGATGACTTTCAGGTATAGTAGGACTGGGGGTTCGGATAGATGAGATTTGGGTGATGCCCGGTTTAAATAATCCATACCATGTATGTCAATGGATACAACTTCGCAATTGACCTACTACATCCATATATATGTATCTACTAATTCATAGTTTCGGCCATTATAAATTCTTTATATTTCTACTTCATACCCAAGCAGCAACGCACGGAACATCCTACTACTATATAAAAAAAAACACCGTCGAAAGCACCAAGTAGTTAAGAGAAATAAATTAACTTTCCTTTATATATTTTAATGCCACCAACTTGCTTCTCATTCTTCATTTGTGTTCTAGATCTCCTCACACCAAGAGGCTACATTCGGAGGGCCTGTTGTTGTTGATGATGTAGTATTTACCAAAACTCTGATGTTACTTTTCATGAATTATGTATTATTATTTAAAAAAAACTCTATATTTTTAGTGGGGAAAGTATTGTGAAAAAGTGCATTTTAGAGTTCTTTTAGCTTTTTGCAAAATCATGATTTTTTTCTTTTCTTTTTATAGTCAAAGAGAAAAAACACCTCAAAAGATTATAGAAAACATTCTTTTTTTCATACTGCATCTGCATGAATGAAAAAGAGTTATAAATAAGAATTCGAGAAAAGTTTTTTTGTGAGACCCGATTCTGACGCAGACGCACACGTACATGAGCGCACATTCACCTCTATGAACACACGCACGCACACCCTATCCCAATGAGCACTTTCGAAGAACTGAGTTAAATCGAATAATCTCGAGATTGACGGAGTCACCACAGTGTCTCGTTGTCGACCTTGAGATTGACGGTTACCACAGGCGTCTGGCCGCCGTCGGGGCACGCGTCCTACCACCGAAAGAATAGCGCCATTAAATCACGAAATAAATCGAGGAAAAATACGAGCACCCGTGTCAAGTACTCAAGTCCGAGACTTGAACCCGGTGTGGGGTTCCAACCCAAGGAACCCAACCATGCTCAGTTCGCAGAATTCGAGAAAAGTTTCGCTCCCTTTTCCAAATTATAAGATATTTAACTTTTTTGACTAAAAAGTTTGACCACTTATCTTATTAAAAAACTACCTAAATATAATCAAATTTAAATTATTTTTGAAGAAATTTTATTACTTAAGCAAGGCGTAACAAAATAAGCAATATTTTTGCCTGAATTTTTGAATAAGACCTGGTTAAACTTAAGATAAAAAAAAGTCAAATGGCTTAATAGTTTGAAACGAATTCAGTAGGACCTCTCTCATAACTCATAAGTTATAGTTCGTTTGACTTTTTTTACCTCAAGTTTGATCACTCTCTTATTCAAAAAATTTATGCAAACATAGTTAAATTTAAATCATTTTTGAAGAACTTCTATCTATTAATAAAACAAACTACTACAAAAAAAGATATGATATTTACATAATTTTTAAATGAACTATAATTAAAATATATGGTAGAAAAGGAAGACCGAAAGAGAAAAACAGACTTTAGGCCCCTTTGGCTGACAGGAATATCAAGGGAAAACTTGGAAAGACTGTTACGTATGTGCTGAATTTGACTGTTGGCAATTAATGCCGAATTATCTAACGTGTTTTCTCACAAAAAAAAAAAAATCTAACGGGTTCCTCTGGAACGTGGGGCCCACGAGGCGTATCGATCAAGCACCGTCCACTCTCACATCAAAGGCGGAAGAGGCCTCGCCTCCTTCGCCTCTGCGCGTTGCGGATAACGGGGAAGGACGGAGGAAAGCGAGGCGGCGAGCGACGGGACAGCCGGAGAGGGCGCCATGGCGATGCGAGCAGCTACGGCGGCGGCGACAGGCTTCTTCTCTCCATCCTCCGTCTCTCCCAGGCGGTTCTCGTCCGCCGCGCCGCCGGCGTCACTCTCCGCGGGGCGCTGCATCCAGCGCCATCGTCTCCGCGCCTTCCCAAGTACAGTGCTGCTGCTATCCCTCCGTTTATTTCTTTCTTTTGGTGTTCCGATTTCTCAATGAACAAATACCATCCTCTCGCTCCATTCCCTTTGCAGGTTCGGAAATACCTCTGGAGGAACTCAACCCATCCGTCGATCTACTTGTAGGCTCCATCCCTCTCCCTCCCCTCCCCTACCCCCGCTTTCTGTCATCTATTGAAATAATCGTTATCCTGCTTATGTTGCATGGTTTTCTTGGTTGCAATCTAATGCAGAGGAAAACTGCGGAGGCCGTCGGCGATTTCAGGAAAACGCCAATCTATATTGTTGGTATGCTTCTCAGCTTCCTTTGGAGTTTTTTTTTGGGGGGATTAAAAGGCCTCAACAAAACCAATTGTTAGCCACAACAATCAAATCTAGACACAGTTTAAATTTGGTAACACGGCAAACTAATAAACATTACACTTAGCAGATTAAAAGTGAGGCAACTGCTCGTAAAATTTGGGCTTGTTCTCGATCCAACCAACATTTTTTAGCCAACCTTCGGATAGCCCCGTTCTTGGTTCTGACAATCTTACAGGGATAGATATCAACATGCAATGTGATCTCCCTTGTCATTATAATCACTGTAATGGATAGAGTATTTTTAAGTTGCCTAGATACAAATGCCAGGTCAGTATGCATCTAAACAGCACACAAGAGAAAACAACTGTCATTGGTGTGAGGACACTGTTCAATTCTAAATCTCAGCAGTTTGTTTGACTACCACAATTTATAGCAAATGAATGTCTTCACTGGATGAGAGTATGAGACAGAAGACAAGTTGCCAAACATTTTGTAGTTGAGTATCCAATTCCTTCTACTGTCATGGTGTTCCGACAGATATAGTTTGATCACCGTTGTGCCTCATGCTGATTTCTGACAAGTTTCCATGAGCAGACGAGCTCCAGGATGTCTTCTCCTCTTCATGTGTCAAATATGTGCCTTGAATAGGGGTCCAAATTTTAGCAAAAATGCTACAATTGTTGACAGGATGGCCCGTTTCATCTAGATCCTGTTCTGAAGAGCTCTGCTGCAAGCCTGTAACCTTCCAAGTTTTCCTCTAGGCCAAAGGTGTACACTGCCTGTGCAATTTATTTCAATGTACCATGTCCAGCCTGCTGTTCCAGCCATCTTCATGCTCATGCAAGATTTTAACCTACTGTTAAATAGCATGACAGCAATACAATTCCTTGTCTGCCTTGTCACAGAGTGTGTTCATTCTGATCCATGTTACTGTCCCTTCTGAGTTTACTGGAACCATGACATCTCACTCCAATACTCTATGTCACTTTTTTTTTCTATGTGTGTGTTTGTGTGGGGTGGGTGGGTGGGGGGGGCGGGTTTGCCAGACACTGACTGGATTGTTCCTTCATTGCTTAGGCACGGATTGCACAGCCAAGCGCAACATCGCTAAGCTGCTCGCAAATTCCATAATATACCGCTACCTCTGCAGTGAGGAACTGCTTGAGGATGTTCTTGGTGGCAAGGACGCCCTCAGAGAATTCAAGGAATCTGATGAGAAGGGATATCT
The DNA here is from genome assembly GCA_015844335.1 of Chrysopogon serrulatus. Taxonomy (NCBI): domain Eukaryota; kingdom Viridiplantae; phylum Streptophyta; class Magnoliopsida; order Poales; family Poaceae; genus Chrysopogon; species Chrysopogon serrulatus. The sequence continues at coordinate 98,688 of JADLZL010002686.1, forward strand.
TGAAGTCGAGGTGCTTTCCTTTTCTCTCCCTCCCTCCCTCTAATTTTTTTACTAGTTTTCTTGCTCGAAATGCTACTGCCCCTACATTAGGTAGCACTAATTTTCCATTCTTATGTCTCGCTGCTAGACCGAAGGGTTAAAGCAGCTCACATCCATGGGTAGCCTTGTGTTGTGCTGTGGCGATGGTGCTGTCATGAACTCAACCAATCTGTATGTATGGATGTATTTCCATTTTCTATTGTTTTTATTAGTTAAGTCTACCGCTGCTGGTGTTTATTATTATTTAATGAATTCCCAGAGGGCTGCTGAGGCATGGTGTCTCCATTTGGATTGATGTTCCTCTCGAAATGGCAGCAAATGACATGTTGAAGAGCACGGGAACACAAGCTACTACGGATCCAGACTCTTTTTCTCAGGTTACCCTATATTTCTGGTAGCCAGTTGTTTGTTGCTCTCTATGAATATAGCCAGTTGTTTGATGCTCTCTATGGATATGATGACTGACTGAAATTCAGTTGTTATTTGTGAAACATGCCGCTGCATCCTCAGGATAGCTATTAGCGTGTTATCTTTTAACTTGGCCTTATTATCTATCTACATGTGTAGGCAATGAGCAAGCTCCGTCAGCGGTATGATGAACTGAAAGAGCGCTATGGAGTTTCTGATATTACTGTTTCAGTACAAAGTAAAGATGGATCCTCAGACCGCCTTTCATTCCCTTTTAAGTTACAGTTAATAAATGTTGAATATTTAGAATCAGGTGTAACTTTTTCTGAGATGCCTCAACACCTTTCAGATGTGGCTTCTCAGCGGGGGTACAGCAGTGTTGACTTGGTGACACTTGAGGACATGGTCCTTGAAGTAAGTCAGGGATACTTTATTTCTTTTCAGACCACACATGTCTTTATTTTAGACAATTCTGATTTTAACATTGGCAAATTCTTACGTGAATTTATTTTCCTACCAGATCGTGAGGCAAATCGAGAAACTGATCCGAGCAAAGGAGATGATGGAAGCTGCAGGGAGGCCCTTCTAAACTAGATACACATACACTGATGCACAATACTTCCGCTACGGCGTACGTATTTTCTCTCCATTTGCCCGAGCTCCGATGCTTGGCTATTCAAGAAACTGGTTGCAGTTGCCCACGAATCCAAGCACAGGCGCGTGAAATCTAAGGAACTGAATCTCGTTGTTCCATTCAAATGTGCTTATATTGTATTGCAACAAAATCATTTGCCATTTGATAATGCCAAATGCATTATGTGTTCATCTGCCATGGTTGAATTTAATGTCTGGTGGAAATGGCAGTTTTGCCTATACATTGTCGGGCCTAGTGGCGAATTTTGGAGAATTTTGTGTAAGGATAAGGAAAATTTGAGAAGGCTTTTACAATGAACATGTTGCAATACTAAACGAAGCCTTTTTTTTACAGGATCTCGAGAGATTTACTTGATCAATTTACATCGGGAGAGAGATTTCATGTGATTTCGTCTCTCTATCAGAGATAATAACGAGGGACGAAAGAAGAAAACTAAAAAAAAAAGTCAATTAATTACTCTTTTCTATCATCAGAGATAATAATGAGTGTCATGCCCGTTTGGTGGCTGAAACTGGAAGAAAAGGCCAAAGCCTCTCCAGTCTCCACGCATTCGCACGCGCGCTGACGTGGCGAGGCGGCTGCGTGGTGGGTCCCCTGTGCAGCCTCACGAGCCGCGTCACGCCCCCGGACCAGGTGGGGGCTCCAGCTATTACCAGACGACGAGGCGAGCGAGGGAGCGAGACGAGATCCATTCCCAGCTGCGGCAGCTGCGCCTCGACTCGAACCCTAGCTAGCAAGCCAGGCGAGAGAGCAGCCAGCCATGGCGCGGTGCCTCGCGCTCGTCGCCCTCCTCCTCCTCGTCGGCCTGGCCGGCGCCTGCGCCGCCGCCGCGGCCGACGCGCCCTTCGTCGTCGCGCACAAGAAGGTTTCGCTCTCCCGCCCCAAGCCCGGCGTCGAGCGCGTCGCCGTCTCCCTCGACCTCTACAACCAGGGATCCGCGTGAGTACCGCCGATCCGGTTTGTCGCTCGCAGTAGTCTCTGCCGATCTGGTCTGTTGCTTGTAGTAGTTTCGCTTGCTCCTGGGATCTGATCTGATTCAGGCATGCCTTCCTTTTTCTGGGAGGTTTGAACGCGCCCTCACTCGCTTGGATCTGCGTCGTGCGGTGAGCGAGTGATGCGAGGCTTCCTTCTTAAACCTTAGCCGGGGGATTTAGTTTGCCAAAAGAAATTTATCATGTAGATGCGCTAATTCTGAATGATATATTTGCTTGTTGTGTGTAATTAGCGAAGAATTCATAGTTTTTTAAACCTTCGCTTGCCCCTCTGCTTTTATAGATCCCCAATTCTCCCAATCCCGTGCTGGAAACGGACTATTATGTTATGCCCTGTGTGCTGCCCTTGCTCTTAATTGACTGCTATATCGAGATCAGGACTACTGCCCTTGCTTTTAATTTGCTGCTAGATCAAGAACTTGTTATCCTCAATTGCTAGCCAATGATTCTCGTGCATGTGCGGTGCATGCTCAATTGCTAATGGTTATCTAGTTAAACAACTAGTCAGGCCAACATTCCGGTCACTGCATCCAAGGCGCTGGTGCTAACTTGCATGTACTCGTACGTAGTTGCATTCCATGTGGAACATTGTATAGTCTATTTTGTCTGCTGCATCTTACTAGAATGTTTGTATTGTCATCATGCCTATGGTTAGTGATATCTTAATTTGTAATGTGTTTTTGCATTAAAAAATAGCTTTGCAATTTATTTCATGCAGAAATTGATGCATTGTCCGTTTCCCAAGGAGTTCACTCTTTGGTCTGCACTTGCAAAAGAAAATGCACTTTCTATTTGTTCACAGAACTGTGTGTGAAGTTTGCTTTGGGTTTAAGGCAATTGGTACCTGCATGCATTCTATGTTTACTAGTCATTTGTATGGGACATCTCAATTTGTGTTCCTTTGCTTACCTAAAGATATCTTGTTGTTCTGACATATCCTGTAGTGCCACATATTTATAGTATATATATATCTGGCTTGATAGATCTGGAAGCCAAACACATTACTGTTGGATTAGTTGGTTATGTTAATTGTTAAACATTAAATCACCTAATAAAGTGACCTGGAATTTTGACTATATGTCTATACACAGCGGATTTACTCCCTTTGTGATTAGTGGTATCACCATGTGCTACTGCTTTCTCTGTATCACAGTTCCAGTTTATTTTTCTTGATTTGAGTCATTGCATGATGTATATGTGTTTCTGTTTCATATGATGGCAAATCAATCCCATATGTCCGCGTAGCATCTGCATGGACTTATTATAAAACCTATTGCAGGACTGCCTATGATGTGTCCATTAATGACGACTCTTGGCCAACAGAAGTGTTTGAGCTTGTCACTGGAGAGAAATCGAAGACAATGGAAAGGCTTGACCCGTGAGTACAATTTGTAATGCTTCTCTCTGCTTTACGCGTGTCCATGTACATCAGTACAGAAAATGATTTCATTATTTTTACTCTTTCAGTGGTGCCACTGCTTCACACTCATATGTCCTGGAGACCAAAACACAGGGCAGGTTCCAGGGTTCACCAGCTATTATTAAATATCGTGTTCCCACAAAGACAGCTCTTCAGGTTTTTCCCCTTTTAACCTCTACTGTACATAATTCACTAGTGTTTCTTATGTTATGCTTCTTGTATTATCCTCTTGTTTTTTAGTACATCGCTATTGCTTGGCCCATGGTATTTAGCTAAAAAAAATGTTTTGTATATGTTGAAGGAGGCCTACTCAACTCCCATCTTCCCATTGGATATTCTCGCTGAGAGACCTCCAGAGAAGAAGTTTGAATGGGTAAGTAATCATGCCGTTGCATGCACACCCTAGTTTATGTTTCTTTCTGATACTGATGTTTGGATGCTGTTTTTGGTGCTGCCTCCACGTGGAAATCTGAATATGCTCTCATACTATGTTCAGGCTAAGGTATTTTTCTTCCTTCTATTCTACTTTATTCAATTTTCCCAGTTCATCTAATAAGCTGCTCAGATAGATTTTAGCACTGATTTGAGCTGGACACTAACAAAAAAAAATTGTTATCCACGTGCAGAGGCTTGTGGCGAAATACGGGTCACTTGTGTCTGTTGTCTCGATTGTTGGACTTTTTATCTACCTCATTGCGAGCCCATCAAAGAGCAGCTCGAAAGGAAGCAAGAAGAGACGCTGATCTACTTGTAGGTCGCAGTTGACGGTGTAACCGGTGGTTTTGCCTGGAGGAACTCTTGGTAGTTTGAGCTGAGCGAAAGCTTTCAAGTTTATATTTACTCACCACACCATGAACTGCAACGAAGTGAGCATCAGTTAGAAAAGCAGAACTGTAATTTTGGTTGGTTATTACTTTCTGTTTCTGTCAGAAACTTAACTCAGGGGACCTGTAACTAGGAAAGTTACTTTTGCTTGAAAGAACATTTTGGTATATGTATGATTGTTGTTTCTGTGCTTTCTGCGTGGTGGTGTGAGTTTGAGAGCAACCATTTGGTGTGATGCTTTTAGCTGACAAAGGTCATGACATAGCAACTGCTGGTGATCTGGTGAACTGTTTTTATCATTCGCAGCATGCATACCATTGTCTCCTTCATGTTCATGGTGTAGGATGATGAGGTTCAGACGCTGGAGTTTCTAATGGTAGAGGTCAAGAAGCTCCTGCTATATCGTGGTTGTCTCGATTTGGACAACTACAGTTCTACACCACCCATTCAAAACATCGTTTCTGTTGGTTCTGTTGAAGCATCGTTTCTGTTGGATCTGCCATCCATTTATGATTTTCATTCCCCGGGAAGAAAAAAAAAGTTCCAAAATAGCTGACGGCTTGACTTGTATCATTGACACTGACTGATAATATTTAGTTGAGTAAATGAGAAATGCTTCATTGGATTCATTATCAAAATCACTTAAAATGTGTCATGTATTGTCGGCTATATGTACAAACACATAAGGGCCTGTTCGTTTCCGGCTGGTTTCAGCCATTCTCGGTCCTTGGTGGCCAGGAACAGTTCCGGTGCTATTATTTTTACTGAAGAACGAATCGTTCTGGTCTCCAAACCATGGAACCGAACGGAGCCTAAAAGAGTAGTCAAACATTAATTGTGATGTCAAAATTACCATGAAAAGGAGTTCGGGTAGTAAGAGTGGAAAGCTTAGAAAACAATAATAAAAATGGTTGGATGAGTAATAGATAGAAAAACCTGGCCAACCATTTGCGCACAAGCTTTAGGAATGATCATCCAGCGGTTTTGGATCCACTGGTCAACAAAAGTTCGTCAGGATTTTTTTTACGCCTCTCATCTGGGTACAACTGTAGTATCTGCTTATACAAAACACACACTCTACGCATACCACTCACAACACGCGTACACAAGCAAACCTACAACTACACTCTCAGATCACCGAACCGCGTCCTTTGTGAGATCACCGAAACCATCCATGGCTCGTAGGCGACGGGCGCGTCGCAATCAATCTCTTTATGGTTCCACGCGTGAGAGGCAACGAAATTTATTTAGGGATAAACCCCGGTGAGAGACGCGAGTTGCAATTCCTGGGAATCGAACTCGTGCCGGCAGAATGCACGCCGGCAGTGCTAGCCACCCGAGCCGCTGCTCGGTTCTCAAAAGTTCGTCAGGAATAGAACCGACAAATGATCAGTAATGTGTTTCATAACTGTCCATTTTCAAGGGAAAATTTGTTCAAATGACTTCTTTTTAAATGTATAACTTTTATACCCTCTCCGTTTTTAGATTTGTCTTAAATCAAACATTTATGCCTTTGATCATAGTTTTTTAAAAAATATATAGTTTCATGACATAAGTTTATGTTTTAGGTTAACTCTGAAAATAACTTTATAATATATTTCACATGTTGTAAAACTATTCTGATTTTTTTAAATGGACGGTAAAAGATAATATTATTTAATTTATAACAAACAAAATGTGACATGTAAAAAAATAATCAAGATAGTATGACATCTGTATAAGACTTTCGTGCATGATGTTTGTGGCACAATATTATACTTCATCCCAAATTATAAGACATTTGACTTTTTTGAATCCAAGTTTGACCATTCGTCTTATTCAAAAATTTTGTACAAATATTGCCAAATTTAAGTTATTCTTGAAGAATTATCATTAACTAGCAGGGTCCGCGTGCAAAGCCCGTTTTTTTTTTTTGTGTTCATATATTTATGTTGTTAACGGGTTTATACTGTTTATTAACGGGGTTTACACTGTTCATTAACGGGCTTAATACTGTTCATTGATGGGGCATTACTGTTTTAATAACGGGTTTGATACTGTTTACTAATGGATTTTACTGTTTATAACGGGTGGGGTACTGTTCATGAGAACGGTTACTGTTCCGGGAACAGTACTTCCCACGTTGACTGTTCCCGGAACAGTGATCTGTGAGGGGGCACGATTTTTGGCGATTCAGAGCTTTAAGGGATATGTATAGATAAAGCAAGCCACGACAAAATAAGTGATATTTGCAAAAAAAATTAAAAAATGTATAAGACGAGTGGTTAAACTTAGTGTCAAAAAAGTCAAACGTATTATAATTTGGGATGGAGGAAGGTTCTATATTTTCACATCATAATGGACTCGAGAGAATACAATATATTCTGCTATGCACACAGATTTATGCATAATAAGATTTGTGGACAGAACAATGATTACATAGATATTACTCCATGCAATGTAGCATTCGTAAACAAACTAATGCACGCAACATTTGTGAAAGTGAAATAAACGCATGTATTAATTTATGAACAAAAATATGCCCAAAACTTGTGAAACAAAATCGTTCATGCAAGATTTGTGAGTAAAAACTACGCGTAAAAGGATTTGTGAAAAAAATATGCACATGAGATTTGTGAACATAGGATTCAATTAGATCAGAAGAATCAAAAGAAGAAGAAGAAGAAGAAGAAGCACGGCAGGCGGCAGCGTCCTACGCCCTCTGCAACTAGCTAGTACAGGAATGTGAAAGTGTGAAACGAAAAACGGAATGGGAGATGACGGGGCCGTGCTGACAGAGCCTGAGACGAGCGTGCTCAGGACGAATAGCTGTTGAACTGGATTTGGGCTGCTTTGCTCACTTCTAGAGCCCAATTTCACCCACATGGCCCATGAGAACCAGCCCACTCCTCCTCCCGCAGCCTCTCCTAGTCTCTCGCCCGTCCCAACCTCACTGACATGACGGTCCCACCACCATCGGACGGTCCAAACCCGCCGCGAACCCCATCTCCACCGTCCGCCCTAGGGTAACCCTCCCCAAAGCCCCGCGCCACGCACTATATAAAGCTCTGTCATCTCCCTCGTCCAACCCTAGCCGCACCCCGCTCATTTCCGCATCCCCCACTCCCGCCGCGCCGCCGCCGCAGCCGCCTCGCCGCCGCCGGGGAAGATGGGTCGCGTGATCCGCGCGCAGCGTAAGGGTGCGGGGTCCGTGTTCAAGTCGCACACCCACCACCGCAAGGGCCCCGCCCGGTTCCGCTCGCTCGACTTCGGCGAGCGCAACGGGTACCTCAAGGGCGTCGTCACCGACGTCATCCACGACCCGGGCCGCGGCGCGCCGCTCGCCAAGGTCACCTTCCGCCACCCCTTCAGGTACAAGCACCAGAAGGAGCTCTTCGTCGCCGCCGAGGGCATGTACACGGGCCAGTTCGTCTACTGCGGCCGCCGCGCCACGCTCTCCATCGGCAACGTCCTGCCGCTCCGCGGGATCCCCGAGGGTGCCGTCGTCTGCAACGTCGAGCACCACGTCGGTGACCGTGGTGTCTTCGCCAGGGCCTCTGGTGACTACGCCATCGTCATCAGCCACAACCCTGACAACGGCACCTCGAGGTCTGAACACGAGCGCGATCCCTCCTTTCTCTATTTCATTCATTCGTATGATGAGATCTGATGTGGTTGTAGGAGTAATTATATCACTGAATCTGATGTGTTATGGATCCATGGTATCATTCTTCAAAAATGTTTTACCCTTTTCTTAGGGCCTGTACTTATGTTCTGTAGATTTAGTTTTTTGCAATAATATAAAATGGTTCGATTTGTGCAGTAGTATGGTAGATATCGTTTGTGATGTTTGACTTGTGGTCTTGTAGTGAGGTAAAATTTAGTTTTTATGTAGGCATTTGTAGCTGATTTGTTGCAACATGCTGCAGATAATCAAATAAAACACCTTAGGTTGGCAGGTTCTGCAATGGTTACATTGTGTATGTTGTGATTACTATTGTGCTACTTTACACATCTCCATTATATATCCTGATGACATTGTAAACTCATCTTGTGATGTCATCCTTAATAATACATTTTACAGCTGAATATAATTTCAGTTGCAGTGTTTTTCTAATTGAATACCTTGTTGATATCCTAATCTGTCTGCAAACTCTTAATGATGCTTTGTTGATGTCCTAATGTAGTTGCCTACTTGAACGTCTTTCATTTGCCAATGTATTACAGTGACCTTTTTGTTATTTGTCTGTATACTCAAATTCCCCAATAAGATAGCCTAATTCTTCTCTGTTCTACAGGATCAAGCTACCCTCTGGTGCCAAGAAGATTGTCCCCAGCAGCTGCCGTGCCATGATTGGGCAGGTTGCTGGTGGAGGCAGGACTGAGAAGCCGATGCTGAAGGCTGGTAACGCCTACCACAAGTACCGTGTGAAGAGGAACTGCTGGCCTAAGGTGCGTGGTGTGGCCATGAACCCTGTGGAGCATCCCCACGGAGGAGGTAACCACCAGCACATTGGTCACGCCTCCACCGTCCGCCGTGATGCTCCCCCTGGCCAGAAGGTCGGTCTCATTGCTGCTAGGAGGACTGGAAGGCTCAGGGGCCAGGCTGCTGCCACCGCCGCCAAGGCTGACAAGGCCACCTAGAGTTATCGTCGTTCTTGTTATCTATTTCTGCTGTGATTTAGATGGTTAAAGGACATGAGTTTGAGTATGGACGTGTTGTTGCCTGGTACTATGGTGAAACATTGTGTCAGTTTTTGTGGTCGCTGTCTGGATTTTGCATTATGCCTAAAGAAGTTTACTCGAATATTTTGGTGCTAAATGGTATTGGCCTGTTAGGCCCTGGTACTATTGTTACTTAATATGCCTCTTTGCTTTGTTGTTTTGATATTGTTATTGTAGAATTGTTGAATGGTTGTCCCTTATTGTTTAGTTTCTGAGTTGCTAAAACATCGATAATACATGATTTGTCAAACAAATGAAATTGGTAATAACTCGGATGTTTACATCAGTGCTGAGAAGGCACCGAGCAGTATGATGATGACTACAAAAGAGATCAGCTCTTTGACAAGATAGCATCGTTATGTGCTCGTACAGTTAGAGTATGGCAGGTTGCATTTGAGGTTTGTTAATCTTGTGCCCAGAGCCGATTAATGTTACATTTGAGGTTGTTTGATTTGATCTCGTTGATGCTTGATAGACCAATGCAGGCTGGACAGATCTTGTGACAGCTGATAGATTTCACCAGTCGAAAGACCTCAAATTAAATCAACTAGAATCACCACAAGTTCAATTAAACTGTTTCAAGTTAAGTAATTTTATAAATATAACAGATCACTTAGAAGTTCAAATCTTGATGTATGTATCTGCACCAGGATGATCGGCAAGTCTGCTAGGCGGGGTCCAGGCTCCAGGGTGGGTGCTGGGCTTGACTGGAGTAGTTACATTCTGTGCACCCGTGCCAGGATACTTTAAAACATTGTCGGCCGCACCAAGCTACTGTTCATTTTGCTTTGCAGCATATTATCCGTATGTAATGGTGATCTGGTTAAAACGATAAATTGCTTTTTTTGCATATACATATATATGCAATTCGTTTGGCTACCGACCCCAAAATTTGTGCTTAGGATTGGATGGATTGAACAGTTTTGAATTCTACCAACTCCTTAGTCTTCTGAGGCAAGTATTAAAAAAAAAAAAACTTCTCAGAAGCAGCAACGAACCAATTCAGTGGCACCAAACACAGTAAATAAATGACAATTTCACAGAACCTTCAGAAATCTAGAACACAAACATAAGTGGGTTGCACCTAATTATATTAATAAAGTTCATAACAGCATCAACCATTGCAACACTTACAGCAGGTCCAGGTGCTCTGTCATCGAGACGCACAATTGCCTGTTTAACAGATCAGGCCATACTACACTTCAGCAACTGCAGGTTAGCTGCTAGCTTTCCTTGTGCCTACCTGAAACGCTTGTCAAAACAAAATTCCCCCTACACCCACACCTACACACTAATTCAAAAGTAAAGGGGAGTGGCACTCAAGATCACAAAGCCCACTATGAAGAAGTACTAAGCAGCTAATAGATTATTTACCCCAGGAAAAGTCTAGGATCCCGAGTGGACTGGATTTTCCAAACTAACACTAGGCTTCAGCAACTAACTAATTCCCCCCCACTAGTCACTAGACAGACATGGCGACCACTATGCAGAAGAGCAGGACAACAACATTTGCCAAGAAGAGCCACTTCACAACGGCTTTTGCCCAACGCGCAAGAGTATCAGTTTTCGCAACTTTCTGGACCTTGTCCCCAGCGCCAAGCTTGCCCTTGAGGCCCTTGAAATCTTCAATGTCTGTCTTCAGCTGGGCGATGGCCAACTTCTGCGCCACCATCTCATTCTTCAGATCCTCCACAACAGCAAACATCTCTGGTTTGAACAAGCCACTCGGCGTTGGGATGAGGTAGTCCCTCCCCTGCACCTGCTCTGGTGTGGCTTCAGGGCCGAGCAAGCCTCTGTTCCTTAGGATCGCCTCGTATTCCTCCTGGGTTTTGAAGGAGCAGCTGCCAGGCACCTGAAACAAATGGCAACATATCATCGCCGGTAGTGTTTAGGAGTATTTTTCTGAGCAAGTTTGATTGTTGAACTCCCATGCTCCAGTCCACACTACTGAAGTAGGGGACACAATCCCCCTTGACACCCAGCCCAATCCAGAGGGGACGAGGGGTTTTTGACTTGTAGGGGATAAAATCCAACTCAATCCCCTTCAGTCCCTTCGGATTGGGGATCGACCAAACAAGCCCTCAATCCCCTCCAATCCCCTTGGATTGAGGATTAACCGAACAAACCCTAGTAGTACTAAAATATTCACAACCAGATATATTGACCTCTTTGCCAACTAACCGTACATGCAAATGCACCTGCCGATTTAACTAAAGGTAGCCCTTGATGGCAGTGGCACTGGCACCTTTACAAGCTTACTACACACCAAAACTGAATTACAAGATCTTAATCCGCAAGCCATTATTTACTTTTCTGGTAAAAAAATAAAAAAAAAACTCAGTCACTCTTCAAGGTGACACTGTAGTACTGCAGTACCAAGAATCGAAAACCTAAAATGGCAGATCGGGTCCGCATGTACAGTGTCGTCGCCCCCATACATTGATAGACAGAGGTAAAGTGCACAATCAGAAGCATACATAAAAGGGTTTGAGGGAGCGAGCGAGATTTGCTTACCCCGGTCTCGTTCCGGCGGCAGCAGGAAGGATTCCCGGCTGCAGCTCCTCCGAGTCCCGGGATGTACTCCCCACAATAGCACCGCCGCACTCAGGGCAGGGGATCAGAGGCAATCCCGACGCAATGCCCAGTGGCGGCAGATCTCTGGTGTCGGCATCCCGCCGCGGCCGCGGAGGCTGCCCGCGAAGGGTTCGCCGGGGGCGACTGGCTGGAGAGCGAGAGGTGGGGGAGGAGACCAGTGAGCCATCGGTGTGCCGAGCACGAGTGGGTGTGGAGCCGTTGGATTATAAAATGACTGACGACTTGAGGCCTCCTTCCGTAACACGCTTCTGGCTGTTTTTTTTTTTTTTTTATATATATACAGTACTCCCTCCGTCCCACCGGAGATCGTCGTTTTAGTTTTTTGACTTAATATTTGACCATCTGTCTTATTTAAAATATTTATGCAAATAATAAAATAAATCAATCAATATTCAAGTATCTTTGTTGATAAAAGACATTATATTTATATAAAAAATTTGAATAAGACGAATGATCGAACAAGATGGTACGGAGTCTAAGGTGACAAACTCAATGGGACGGAGGAAGTACGATCCGATATAAATGCCGCAGATCGTGCATTACAGTCTCGCCGTGGCAGTACACAGCCGCCCCATCCCATCACGAAGATTCAAAAATCAAATTAACGCATCTTGTTTGACTGAAGTATCTTGTTCGTAAAACTTATCAGCAACAATATTTTCTTTTTATAGAAAATCGATTGGTTTCAACAAAGATTTTCGCTTATCATTTGGTTTATAAGTTCCGCCGTAAAAAACACATACATTTAAGTGAAGGACTTATTGTAAGAGACATGATGGTGTGTAATCCAAAATAATCTGAATTTAATTTCAATCCTCGGTTTAACCGTGATAGAGTTTTTTTAATTCCTTTGTAAACTGTGACACGAGCAACGTGCAAATTGAAATTTATCCCTTGCCATGCTCTCGTAGTCCCATTTCTATTAGGGCCTTTCTTTGGCTAACCGAAATCTCACTCAGCCTATCATCACGCAGATGTATCTTTAAAAAAATCCCTATCGCGCAGATGGGCCCTTTTATTGGCCTACCTAGCTCATTCACAAGAAGAGCCCAGCCCAGCCCAAGATGCTGGAGTGACCGTGTGGGAATCGTTCGTCTGGTGGTCCTCGCGGAACGCTGATCACTGTGCTCACTCACAGCTGCCTGTCATCCACTGCCCTGCGGCCGCGCGCCTCGCCGGAGACCGGGGCGGAGGACGGACGGACCCCACCCAACGGCAGTCCGGCGCCGCCGCGCTGGAGACGAGCCCATCGCCCAGCCAACTTTCCTTTATTTGCTACTACCCCACCTGCTGCCTAATTTCACGTCGAGCTGGCCGCCGAGATGTAGTACGCCGCGTTTGCTGACTTGCGCACGCACGTCCGGCACCGCGGCTTCTCGTCCTGTCGTTTCCACACTCCGGTCCGATCATGTATGAGGTCTGGCACGCTGTGGGATCGGTTTGGGTTGGGCCGGGCAAGCAAGGCCTGACTGAGAATCCTCGCACCGACGATAACCCTGTCTATCTATCATACTCTTAACCTTGACTCGTCGTGTACTAGGCACTGACTGCTGCATGCTCTCTCTCCGTTTCAAAACTACTAGTGTTGTTCTAGGCTTTTCATTTTAGAATATCAGATTTGACCATTTGCTTTATTCAAAATATTTAAATAAACATCATCTATGTCGTTACGACTTGTTTTATTATTAGTAGCTTTTAGCTTCGTTCCAAAGTCCTGTCCTGTTGCTGGACCTCTTCTACGATCAGCTGACGAATCATTACGTCACACTTGGGTTGTGTACACCGCGGCTCCATTCAGCTCTGCTTTCTGCGGTGGCCGGCCAGGTTCACGGGGATCACGCGCGCGGCGGCCGTCGCCCCATCTCCCTCTCCGGTTCCGCGGTCCAGCCCGCACCGCACCGTCATCTGGAGGAGCGCAGCAGCAGCCAGCAGGTTCACACCCGTCTGCACGCGGCGCAACCAACCGGATCGAGCTAGAGCATCATGAGTGAGTTGATGACCCACGCGCATCTCGCACATTGACTTGGTCTCTACGTCTGTGGACGGGACCTAGCTACTCCGTCCGTCCAAAAAAAAAAAAATGATATTTTAGGTGTTCGTATCACAAGTTTAACTCGATTTACGTAAAAACGCATACAATATTTATATTTCTAAATAAATTTGTTAAAAAACTAGATCTAAAGATCTTTCTGATGATACTAATTGTGATACGAATCGATGACATTTATTATTTATAAGAACACCATTCTTTTTGGGACGGAGGGAGTAGCACGGAAGAGCAGGCAGGAGTAGGGCATCGATCGATCATGATTCTTCATGCATGCCGTCCCGATCGATCCTTCTTCAACGGCAGTTTGGCCGATAGGATGACGATTGCAACATGGGAGAAGACGACTAGTAGCAGTGCAAGGCGTCGTGTCAAGAGCGACGTACCGTACTGCTGTTAGTTGTACGTCGGGTCAAGCTCGGACGGAAAAATATCTCTACCAAAATACCAAAACTATTATACCTCGTATAAATGGTACTCCATCCATTTAGACCTTTTTCCCCTTTATAATAATAATAATAATAGTAATAGTAGATGCTTGCTGCTACTAATGGATGGAGTGCTTGAGAAAATATATTGAGTTTTACTAGACTGAAAGAGGAGGAGTCACTCAACATTAATTATAGATTCAAATATCATTAGATACTCGTCAAAAAAATGTTGGTCCATTGTGTTGGTAAGCTTAAAAAAATTCTAGCAGTTGGTTCTATTTTTTTCCGAAGGATTACAGTTATGTACTTCTTTCATCCCAATTTACAAGATGTTTGACTTTTTCTATACCAAATTTGACCATTTATCTTATTCAAAATTTTTTGTAAAAATATCATATTTTTGGTCATGGCTTGTTTTATTAATATAAAATTTCTTTAAAAATAACTTGATTTTTTCTATTTTTGCATAAATTTTTTTCAATAAGATAAGTGGTCAAATTTGAGGGAAAAAAATTAAATATCTTTAGGATGGAGATAATTTAGGATGGAGGAAGTATCTTTTTGAGCGGAGAAATGATTTCGTTTATGGTAACTTATTTTATACACACGTGAGTATATACTACTAGTAGTATCTATTTCCGGTGTTCTTTCTTTCCGGTACGGAAAAAAAGAACCTGTGAACTCTGGTCCGTTGGTACGTGAAGTCGCGTCGTGCAGCTGGCCGGCCCTGCAATCAGGCTGAGCCGAGCCATGCCACCATTAAAGCGGTCACATGTCCACACCAACCGCTCGCCGCACACCTGGCCACGCAGCTGTGGCCAGACACCCCGGGCCGCGCGCCACGTCGGCACCCTCCGCCCGTGACACCACCGTCACTCCACTCCCGCCGGCGAGCCGAGCCTTCTATAAATACCAGCAGCAGCAGAGAGCGCCAGAAGCTAGACGACCGGGTGGGGGTCACCGTCTCCGTCGTCGAGCCAGCTGAGGCTGAGGCTGAGCCAAGCCGAGGCAGCCGGCAGCGCGCGTCCACGATGCCGCTGCAGAACGGCGGTGGCGGGTGGACGTTGGAAGCGCAGCCGCAGGCGACGAATAAGCAGCTGGCGGTTCGGCGGGGGCGGCCCGGCGCGGCGCTCGCGGTGGTGCTGGTGCTGCTCCGGGTGGCCGCGCTGTGCGCCTCGGCCGCCGCGGCCGCGCTCGCCGCGTCCTCCACCGCCACGCTCCGGCGCGCGCCGTTCCGGTTCTTGCTGGCGGCCGACGCCATCGTGGCGGTGTACTCGGCGTTCGAGGCCGCCGCCGCCGCGTGGGAGGTGGCCAGGGGCGCCACGCTGATGCCCGAGGCCATGCAGCTCTGGTTCGACTTCGCCCACGACCAGGTAACAGGCTAACAGCGGCATGCTGTGCTCGCTCAGTCGGCTGCCCCGGGGGATCGAAGCTAGCTCATCGTGCACACATGCATGCAGGGCTTCGGCTACATGGCGCTGGCCGCGGCGGCCCACGGCGGCGCGTGACTCGGCGGGGTGCGGCGGAGGGCGGGAAGGGTGGACGACCGGCGGCGGGGCCGCGGCGGCGGCGTGCGTGCGGGCCGACGTCGCGGTGGGGCTCGGCTTCGCGGGGTTCGCGTTCCTGGCGCTCGCCGCGCTCGTCACTGGCTTCCGGGTCGCCTGCTTCCTTGCCACCGGCTCCCGGTTCGCGCCGCCGGCATCCTACTGATATACATCTCGCCGGCCGGCGGCGCTTCGGCGGCGGCCTTCTGGAGATAATATATATGTATCACCAATCGCGATCGAGCGGCTGGTTGCTTCGATCGGCATCGGAGTATGTACGATGAGTACTCGTCGTGTGCGTGCGTGCGAGCTTGTGTGTGAACGCCGCGTGGTATGTACCGAACTTTAGTGGCAGTGGCACAGCGTCATGAGAATGCAAAGCAAAGTTGAGAGTAGCAGTACCAAATCAATGTCAGATAAGATCAGATCATATGACCAGCGATGAGCAGAACGTTTTCGTCTTGATGGTTCGAAACTTCGTTTTTTAGATTCCGTGTTTTTATCTTGATGGTTCAAAACTTCGTTTTTTAGATTCTGTGGATTTAATGTGTTCGTGTGTTATAATGAACAGATCGTATATATTAGTCGATACATAAGCTAAGTAGTTGCGCGTATATATGCCACGTTACAATTGTGAGTCAAGGAGTGTGAAAATGTCTGCTGCGTTGGCACCCGGTCAAAAATCATGAGTGGAATTGGTTGGAGGCGGGCGTGGAACTGCTGATGATCAGGAGCATCATTTAGGTCATTGCTTGTGCGCGCCAAACTCTTCGCCGCCCACACCTTCACTCCAATAAGGTCCCACTGCACGTCGATTGCGGGCAATCATCCAACTGAAGAGACTCACCGGAATAGAAGAAGGAAGACAGAGGAGGGGGCGAAAACGAGAGCAACCTTTTGAGTTTTGACAGAGCTACGAGTGATTTCGATCCAACTAAAAAAAAACTACTCAAAGAACACGGCCGGGCCCTACCCATCCCCTCTCTCTTCGTTTCTTATGGGCTCCTGGAAAGCAAATCCCCTATCTTCGTTTCTTTTGGGCTCCTGGAAAGTGCACGAGCACAGTAACAGCATGTGGCCAACAATTGGCAGCCCACTGAATTTAACAACCAATTAACGAGTTTTTTATAAATGCAAGTTTAGATGGGTTTAACTATTTTAACTCCGTTAAAATTTAGCTGGAAAACTTTAGATGCATTCAAACAAACAAGACTAATGCTTGGGATAATTTTCGGGGAGAAGTTCGAATTTGGGATATTCAGCGTGTTCATCAGGAACAAAATTCTGGCTCTCGAGCATAGATTCAAATACTTACGTACTTATCGATAGAGGCAGTTGTGGCCCACACTCGTCTCTCGCTCGCCCCTGCTTTGCTTGGCTGGCTTGCGCCAGGTTTAACTTGAATGCCATTGTCACGAAATATTTGTGGAAAAATGTTCATTCGACCTCATATTAGTGACGTCATTTGAGTTTCTTTTTTTTGTTTTGTGAAAAGGAGAGGGCTCTATCGATTACACATGAAACAGGTTACATTCTTGCATAATCAGCGATTCCATGCATTTGAGACATGTTCCTATCTTTATCTCGTATATAAGCCACAGCGGAGAAGAAAGTAATAAACTAGGGGAAAAGTCACATTTATCTTCCACAACTACAGTGTGATCTACTTTCTCCATCCCAATTTATAAGACATTTAACTTTTTTATACTAAGTTTAACCACTCGTCTTATTCTTTTTTTTTTTTTGCAAAATATCTTCTTTTTTTTTTTTTTGCTATGGCTTCCTTTATCAATAGAAGTTCTTGAAGAAGAATTTAAATTTGGCTATGTTTGCAAAAAAATTAATATTCAAATTTGGGATAAAAAAATTAAACATCTTATACTTTGGGATGGATGAATTATTTTTTTTTTTTCCAAAGAAAGTAATATATCCAATCCACATTGGAGAGTGTGTGTCGTGTAAAGCTCAGCAGCGGCCTCGGCCCTGAAGCATTCGGTTAGCCTCATCTGGGCGGGCCTAAGTCCGAACAGTTTAGGCTCATAAGATGGTCGATGATGGGCTTTCAAAATGGGCCTCAAGGTGACCCTAACTTTCCATGTTTGGTTCAACCCTGGTGCAGTATGCAGTAGTGCTGCGTGCCTCCAGTATTGTTGACATGGCACAGGGGATGCCGTTTTGAAATTACTGTTTCTTTTTCTATGATGAATGTTTTTGGACCATATGAACATAGAGATAAGTTACAGATGAAGCATGTGTATAGTCAAACAATAATAATGTTTCAATGCTTGTGCTTGTGGGGAAAGAAAGGCACGACCGATAACCACCAAATTAATGTATGCTTCACCAAATTAACGTATGCTTGGAGCCATAGTAACAAGGCATTATGTAGTGTAAAACTAACTTCCCATGAAAACCCGTGCAAACTATGGCAAAAAGTTGTCTAAATTTACTAAAAAATCACACATGTAGATGATATGATGATACACAATCTTGCAAAATATCTTGTCCAAACTCAACTTTTTATATCTCACAAACAAAGTCGAGTTTGGACAAGATATTTTGCAAGATTGTGTATCATCATATCATCTACATGTGTGATTTTTTGGTAAATTTAGACAACTTTTTTGCCGTAGTTTGCACAGGTTTTCACGGGAAGTTAGTTTGCACTGCATATGTTCTCCCAAAGAACAAAGACCACGGAATACCCAAGTTTGCCGAGAGTTGGAATGCAAATTAATCTTAAGAGTCCAACAAAATAGTACTCCTAAACTTTCGCAAAATTAAAATACAACGAGTAACGAACTAACCGTTTAACATGCTCTAAAACAAACTCGTTTCATTTTTTGTACCATGAATCTAGTACGATTGCTAAGGATATTTCTCTAAATACACTCGTCCTGTAGGGGTCATTTTAGCTTAGTTTTGAGCTATCAAACAACTAATGTGAGATATGAGATGTAGAAAAAATGTTGTGATATATGTGCTGTGGAAAAAGGTATAACCCGTTTGGTTGAAACTAGTATAAAACCTATCCTCTCTCTGTCTTCATTGAAAGAACTCTCTGTTCCTATCCATCTCAAAAAACAGACCATAAAAAAATCAAAAGCCAAAAGTAGGGTCAAGTTGCTTCCAAAACTATACTACATGAAAGCAGTTGTTTCAAGGGAAAGGACAATTCTAGATTTCCCTTCGTTTGGTTGGCTTTTAATTTTTGGTAGTAGAATCACTTTTCAAAAGCTCGATCAAACAAATTTTGAAATCAAAACAAACTCGTTTCATTTTTGTACCATGAATCTAGTACGATTGCTAAGGATATTTCTCTAAATACACTCGTCCTGTAGGGGTCATTTTAGCTTAGTTTTGAGCTATCAAACAACTAATGTGAGATATGAGATGTAGAAAAAATGTTGTGATATATGTGCTGTGGAAAAAGGTATAACCCGCTTGGTTGAAACTAGTATAAAACCTATCCTCTCTCTGTCTTCATTGAAAGAACTCTCTGTTCCTATCCATCTCAAAAAACAGAAAAAAAATCAAAAGCCAAAAGTAGGGTCAAGTTGCTTCCAAAACTATACTACATGAAAGCAGTTGTTTTCGGAAAGGACAATTCTAGATTTTCGTTTGGTTGGCTTTCTAATTTTTGGTAGTAGAATCACTTTTCAAAAGCTCGATCAAACAAATTTTGAAATCATGTTTGCCATAACTTCAGCTCTAGCTCTGCCTCTTAGAGCAGCTTTTGCAGAGAAGCTAGAGGAGCCATATTAAACACATTAAGAGAAGTTGTTTTCAAGTGAACAATAGGGAGCTGAAGACTTTTTTGATGTCAAGAGTCGGATTCTTAAAACGTGTCTCCTCCTGAAATGTCCCGACTTATCGAGAAGCACCCGTGGAGAAGTCTTGCCAAATAGAGCCTGAATCAACTTGTAAAAAAAGTGCTTTTTTGCTACGGAAAAGTAAAAAAAATGGCGAAGGGGTAGAACTAGGAAACTACTTTTCTAAAAGCGGATGTTTTAAGTCTAGTATAATTTTCATAGCAACTTGGATCCTACTTTTCACTTTTAGTTTTCTATTTTTTCTAAATTGATGAAAATATTATAGTTATTTCGAAAGATAAAAATAAAAAGTTAGATGTTATTAACAACTCACAATTTTTCATAGCTTATAACTGATTATATCAGTATTTTTGTTGAAAAGGCTTATCAGTTTTTTTATTTAAACTCCCAGCTCACACCGCTGAACTCTTCTCACCTTGGTTTATCGGAATGTCCGAAGGGTATAGCTGCTTAAAACCGCGTCGGGACACCGACCGCTGAAACCAACTTGGGCTGTCAAAACTAGTAAAACCACCACGGTAGCGTCCAAAGCCAATGAGGCAATAACCAAACCCACACGAAAACCATTTTTTTCAAAATAAAAAAATATCGCCCCACCCAATCAAAAACCCTCGCCCCCATCACATCCCATCCACGCGAGATCCAACGGCCACCATCCTCCCACAGCCCGCGCCCAACCCGCTGCCCCGTCCCACCTCACCAAAGATGCCCTCCTTTTCTTTTCCCCGCATTATTATTTGATTTCCTCGCCTCGCCCCCCTCCCCCCCTCCTCCCTCCTCTCTCCGCCGCCGCCGCCCGCCTCCACCCCCTTCCACCCCACGCGCGCCCGAGCGTCGCCGATCGGGTCCCCGGCCGCGCGCTCCCCCCCCGCCGTTCCGCCGCCGTGCACCTCGGCCGCCTCCCGCTCCGCGCAGGCCGTACTCCGTGGGGTCGCGACTCCGCGTCGAACGACGTAAGTGGCTGGTCAAAACCCTAGTCTCTCCCCAGCTGGATCTAGCGGCCCGTCTCGATCCGCCCCCGGATCTCCGGCCCGATCCGCGCTGCCTGTTTGCGCGTGGTTTCGGTTGTCTCGATCCGTCAGTTCGTCTCCGGCTGGACGTTAGCGCGTCTCTTCGCTGCGCTTGATTGGTTCCCGCGTTGGTTGCTAGATCTGAGTCGGTTTTTTGTGGTTAGAGTTGCACGACCGGGCGATTCCTGCTCGTGTTAAGTTAGATTCGGTTGTGGGGGACTAGTCGTGGCGTCGACGAGGAGAGTTGAGTTGTGTTAGGCGTTGTTGATGAATCTGATGCGCGCGCTCACTTTGTATAGTTGACTGTTTCTAGTGAATCTTTCGCATGAACTTCCACGTGCTATTCCTAGCTGCTAGCAATCACTTTGTATAGCTGATTGTTTAGTGGTTCTGTTGCATGAACTTCCACGTTTTATTCCTAGCACTCACTTTGTACAGTTGATTGTTTCTAGTGAATCTGTCGCGTGAACTCCACGTGCAATTCCTAGCACTTACTTTATATAGTTGATTGTTTAGTGAATCAGTTGCATGAACTTCCACGCTATATTCGTAGTGATGAACTTCCACGTGCGATTCCTACCGTTTCCGTTGCAGTTCCTGTGTATAACTTAGCTCCTTCTGATTACTCTTGTTCGGTTGCGGAGTACTCCTATTCGGTTACCTGTGGTAGTGCCACCTGCTAAATTCTGAAAAAGGGAGCAATTATGATGTCTTATATAGTACCTCCCATATTGATTGTAGTAAAGGTATAATTTCTGTTAAGCAGTAATTTCTACAGCTGGCCAATTTTACTGCAACCATTTAGTTTTGTAAGGCCATATATGTTTGCTTGCTTGCTTAACTCTAGCTTCAGTGGTTTATAGTTTGCAGTGTTAGATACTTAGGTTTTAGGCCATGAAGCACAGTATAGCAATCTGAATGTCAGTTCTTGTTTATTGGGGCGAGCTGAATACGATTCATGCCAAAGTGTATTAGGTTCTTAACTCGTTATACTGCTAATTTTTCTATGATCTTGTGTGCCAATAAGGTGTGCATCAATGACTAGTACTGGATCATTATTGTTCATATGGCATCTTGATTCCTTTATTGGACTACTACAAGAGTCTACCGTGCTTTCCTGACATGATATTATTACTCCATGGGCATGCTTACTAATGAATTACCATACTTTGTAGTTACAACAATACAGAGCATGCTGCTTTTGTTCCTCTGCTTTCACTGTTTAGCATTATATGCCTAGCAATAATGACTGTCTGTCTAACTTCATATGATATAACAATTTGGCATACGATGTCTTGTTTGGCTTTACATAGAGCAGCTCATTATTTGTTAGGATTTACAATCAGAGCACTTTTATCGTTGTCTAATTTATATGGGATGGATTAAATTATCCTTTGCTGGTGCATATGGTTTTGTGCCAAAAATTAATTCTGATTCTTTCCTGTTTGACATTCACAGAGTCAATATGTCACTCGACGTTACTCAAGTTCTCTTAAGTGCACAATCTGCTGATGGCGCAATTAGGAAGCATGCTGAAGAAAGCCTCAAGCAGTTCCAGGAGCAGAACCTCCTGGATTCTTGCTCTCCCTCTCAAGCGAGTTGGCCAATGACGAAACCTGAGGAGAGCCGTAGGTTAGCTGGCTTGATTCTTAAGAATGCATTGGATGCAAAGGAGCAGCACAGGAAGAACGAACTTTTCCAGAGATGGCTGGCACTGGATGCTGGTGCCAAGGCACAAATCAAAGGATTGTTGCTGCAAACTCTCACATCTCCTGTTGCAAGTGCGAGATCTACTGCTTCCCAAGTTATTGCCAAGGTTGCTGGTATTGAGATTCGCAGAAGCAGTGGCCAGAGCTTATAGGATCATTGCTCGCAAACATACATCAGGTCCAGCCAAATGTCAAGCAAGCAGCGCTTGAGGCGCTTGGCTATTTATGTGAGGAAGTTTCTCCAGATGCTGTTGACCAAGACCAAGTCAATAAAATACTTACAGCTGTTGTTCAGGGTATGAATGCCTCTGAGGCAAACTCTGATGTGAGGCTTGCAGCTACGGGCATTGTATAATGCTTTGGGCTTTGCTCAGGTTAACTTCTCGAATGACATGGAGCGTGACTATATCATGAGAGTAGTTTGTGAGCGACTCAGTCTCAGAGGTGAAGATAAGGCAGGCTGCCTTTGAGTGTTTGGTGGCTATCTCGTCTACTTATTATGATAAGCTAGCAACATACATGCAGGATATATTTAATATAACTGCAAAAGCTGTGAGGGGAGATGAGGAGTCAGTTGCACTGCAGGCTATTGAATTCTGGAGTTCCATATGTGATGAGGAAATTGACATTCTGGATGAGTACAGCAGTGAATTTACAGCTGATTCAGATGTTCCTTGCTACTACTTTATCAAGCAAGCTCTTCCTGCCTTAGTGCCGATGCTGTTGGAAACTCTCCTCAAGCAAGAGGAAGACCAAGACTTGGATGAAGGTGCTTGGAATCTTGCAATGGCTGGTGGAACTTGTTTGGGCCTGGTGGCAAGGACCGTTGGTGATGACATTGTTCCTCTTGTTATGCCTTTCGTGGAGGAGAACATAACAAAGTCTGAGTGGAGACAAAGAGAGGCTGCAACATATGCCTTTGGCTCAATCTTGGAGGGCCCATCAGCTGATAAACTGGCCCCTCTTGTTAATGTTGCATTGGGCTTCATGCTGTCTGCGCTAATGAAGGATCCAAGTAACCATGTAAAGGACACAACTGCCTGGACCCTTGGGAGAATCTTTGAATTCCTTCATGGTTCAGCGCTTGAAACTCCTCCTATCATCACGGCCGAGAATTGTCAGCAAATACTTACTGTGCTGCTTCACAGCATGAAGGATGTCCCAAATGTGGCTGAAAAGGCATGTGGTGCCCTCTATTTCCTTGCACAAGGCTATGTTGATGCTGGATCTGCATCACCACTGTCCCCCTTTCTTTCAAGATATTGTTCAGAACCTTCTTATGGTCACTCATAGGGAAGATGCTGGAGAATCTCGGTTGCGAACAGCTGCATATGAGACCCTAAATGAAGTTGTCAGGTGCTCCACTGAGGAGACAGCCCCTATTGTTATGCAGTTAGTACCTGTGATCATGTTGGAGCTCCATCAGACACTTGAAGCCGAAAAAGCTGTCAACTGATGAGAGAGAGAGAAGAGGAGCGAACTGCAGGGCCTCCTTTGTGGTTGCTTGCAGGTCATTATCCAAAAGTTGGGAGGGATGGAGTCGACCAAGTACTCTTTCTTGCAGTATGCTGATCAGATGATGGATCTGTTTTTGAGAGTTTTTGCATGTCGGAATGCCACAGTGCACGAGGAGGCTATGCTTGCTATTGGTGCATTGGCATATGCGGCTGGTCCAAATTTTGCAAAGTACATGGCACAATTTTATCAGTATTTGGAGATGGGACTTCAGAACTTTGAGGAGTATCAGGTGTGTGCCATTACCGTGGGCGTTGTTGGTGATCTCTGCAGAGCACTGGAAGACAAAATTTTACCCTTCTGTGATGGCATCATGACCCAGCTCCTGAAGGACCTGTCCAGTAACCAGTTGCACAGATCTGTGAAGCCACCGATATTTTCTTGCTTTGGTGATATTGCACTGGCAATTGGGGAGAACTTTGAGAAGTATTTGATCTATGCGATGCCTATGCTGCAAAGTGCTGCTGATTTGTCGGCCCATACCACTGCAACTGATGATGAGATGCTTGACTACACCAACCAGCTAAGGAATGGAATCTTGGAAGCCTACTCTGGTATCCTGCAAGGATTTAAGAGTTCACCTAAGACACAACTGCTGATGCCATATGCTCCACATATTCTTCATTTCCTTGATGCTCTGTACAATGGAAAGGATATGTACGTCAAAACTTTGCACTCTGATTCTTTACCTTTGCTGCCTACCTTGTATGAGTCATCTGTTTTGTTGACCTAATGCTTTATAACTGATGTTATACCTCTTGCAGGGATGATACTGTGATGAAGACTGCAATAGGTGTCTTGGGAGATCTGGCGGACACATTGGGTCCCCATGCTGGCCCATTGATCAATCAATCCACCTCAAGCAAGGCATTTTTAGAGGAATGCTTGGCATCAGACGATCCTTTGGTGAAAGAATCTGCCGATTGGGCGAGGATAGCAATCAGCCGTGCAGTTTCGGGTTGACGCCACACAGTCTCGAGTCTGCACTTGCATCCATCCACATGTCATCATGTCTGGGTCTTTGATTGCATCATGTCCAGACCTGCTCTTCGGAGAAGTCCAACATCTTCGCAGCAGAGTCGGAGGGTCCTCACTAACTCATGCATCAGTACATGTGTCAACCCGTGCTTCCCGCTTCTGCGAGAAAAGAGGGTTCAAGTTGGCCGCCTGCTAACTTTTGCTAAAGGCATCTGCAACCTTCATTTCTTATTGGAGGTGAGATGAGCTTCTATTGTCGCATGACATGCTGACAGTTTCCTCGGCATGGCATGCCTATGATCTGTGGCCTATCATTTCCCCCTGCATTCATCTCATGCATCGAACTCTGGTCGGATGGTCACTTGGGACAAAAGGCCCAGTTGCTTACTGCTGCTCCAGTAAGCAAGAGCGGGCTCGAACGCATTGTCACAGGATTATTTTTGTATTGATCGGGGTGGCTAAGTCCATTTATGTCAGACATACCCCTCCCCTGCTGGTAGTAGGCTGTTAATTTCCTAGCATTCTTTTCCCTTTATCCACTTGCATTGTCTTTGCATTTCATTCATGGTCAGTCTGTTTTGTAAGAGTTGTTTTTGGGCAAAACTTGGCCTGTCCTGTCTGCTACCGCACGCTATTGTACAAGTCAAGTCCGTGCGTGCATTGGTTTATTTCTTGGTGTTATCGGAGCAGCGGGTGTTTGTGCTTTTTCACACCTTGTTTTTGGTAATCTACATACATGGTGCTCCATTTCGGTTTTATCAGGAGCTGGGCGGGTGAAGAAACAAAGAGTTATTATATTATATAGGTCTTGGATGAAGTGGTTTTTGCGGGGGGCCAGAGGCAATTGAGTTGGTGTGGTTTATGAATTGTACTATGGTGTGGATATCTGCCTCCTGCTACCAACATATCAAAATATCATTTGTTGAGCATATGAGAATACCATGGTGAAATGTGAATGGTCTGTCGTTTTACGCTCGCTAGTCACAGCTTTGCTAACCTCAAGTGCAGAGTGAAGATTTCACCCACTGGTAATAATAATTGCCTGGTGCTCCGGCTCAGAGCATATGAGCTTCTGCTGTGAGTTGAGAGTGAGCGCTTTTTCCTTTCTCAACTTTGTCTAAACATAGAATCAGATCAAGCAAACTTGTGAACACAACAAAAATGCCATAACATGGAATTATAATGAAAGCAAAGATGGAAACGCAATAAAAAATGCCCAAGGTTCAGCAAAGTGTAAAGGTAAAGTGTGCTAGAGAATGCTACTTGTTCTCTTGCCTTTTATCTTTGTCCATGTCCTTACTCAAGTTGTCTGCTGCTATTGCTCCTTTTCTTTTCCGGAGTATATTGAAAACCGCCGTTAATCTACTAGTACTAGCATCAAAGATGCATTCTTCAATTTGATCCTTCTCATGGACGTCGTCACACCACTAAGCTCGCCTATAAAAGCCAGGCAGACCTGTCTGATGTTTTGTCATTGCCAATTTGTCATCACAAACTCAACTCACACGCCTAACAACACAATCAGGCATAGCGAGCTAACAAGCTCTGTCAGTCAAGGACTGAAAGGCCATCATGGCCAGAGCCTTCGTCCTCGTCGCAGTTCTCCTCGCCGCCACCGCCGGCGCCACGACGGCGACGACGCT
Organism: Chrysopogon serrulatus; assembly: GCA_015844335.1. Taxonomy (NCBI): domain Eukaryota; kingdom Viridiplantae; phylum Streptophyta; class Magnoliopsida; order Poales; family Poaceae; genus Chrysopogon; species Chrysopogon serrulatus. The sequence continues at coordinate 125,036 of JADLZL010002686.1, forward strand.
GACCATCCACAACCTGTGCCCCCACCCGGTGTGGCCGCTGGTGACTCCCAACTCCGGCCTCCCCTCCATCTCCGACAACACCGCGCGCCTCGACCCCAACGCGCTGCTCTCCCTCTCCTTCCCGCCCACGTTCTGGGCCGGGCGCGTGGCGGCGCGCACGGGCTGCGACGCCGCGGCGTCCGGCTGCTGGACGGGCGCGTCGCCGCCGGCCACCGTCGTGCAGCTCACCGTCCACGGCGGCGGGAGCCTGGACCAGGCCGCGTACAGCGTGAGCCTCGTCGACGGCTTCAACGTCCCCGTGGTGGTCAGCCCGCAGGCCGTCGGCGGCGGGCAGTGCCCCGCGCTCGGATGCCCCGTCGACCTCAACTGTGACTGCCCGCCGCCGCAGCGCGCCGCCGAGGGCGTGGCCTGCCGCGGCCCGCCGGAGTACTTCAAGAACCGGTGCCCGCTCACCCGGACCACGCCCTCCGACGTCGAGCCCGTGCCGCAGAGCTGCCGCGCGCCAGGGGAGCTCAAGGTCGTCTTCTGCCAGGCGACCATCGTCACGGGCGACGCCGCCGGAGAAGCCGAGATGGTCATCCGCTCCGTCGTCGCCGACAGCTAGATCAAGCCGTCCAGAGCTCCATTAATTGGCCTCGCTTGTTGTCATGATTTCTTTTGCTTATTACGAACAATGTGTTTGTGTTTAGTAGGGCAACGATTAAGCTTTTGGCTTCGACGCGTGTACTCCGGTGGTTTTTAGAATTCAGTACTGAAGCAAAATAATAATGCCGGTTTTAAACCTCAGTTTCAAATATACGTGTTATCTTTACCCAATTTTGGATACTTAGAGAAAACTACATCATGCTCGCAATGCAGGCTCATGGCATCGCTGATAAGAATAATGTGCACAACCTGCTTAAATGGTCGATTTATGTGCCTATTACGGACTAACTCGCTTGCATCGTTCGGTCCATTTGTGAGCTTTAGATAAATCCGCTTGCAGATGACAAAATTCCTGGATCCGAACCCCAATTGTCATATACTAATAAACCTCGACTGAGCAAAAGTTCAGATCTGTTAAACTGAATAATCCAGAATCCACAAAGCACGCGTGGAGTGTGCATCTGAATGTGATTGAGGACGATGAATGAAAAACGCTTACGGCCATGCCGTAACAGCTTTTGGCATATATACCTTGCCTCCACCGAGAAAAAGCGTTAAAGCAAAAGGTTGCGGATATCGAAGACCGGATCCAATGTCGTCATAATTGTCTGATCAACTTTTGACAAAGTTGAATTGTAGCCTTTTTTTTTTTTTCTAGATGTTTTGGAAAAAAAAAGCGTTTGTCAATTTAGGGAAATATAAGAGAGAGCTATGAACAACTATTTTTTTTTCATTTTATTCCACTTCATCTTTTTATGAGAGAAGAAAACAATAATTTAACCTATTAAACTGTTTTGAAAAAAAAAAAGATGTTCGGCAAAAGACAGCTCATAATAATTCATGAAGCTGTTCGTAAAATTGTGCAAAACAGACCCTAAGACTAAAGACTACAAGATATGGTCATGATATATGAAGATTTTTTTGCCCCTCGAGAATATACGGAGGACCATGGAGTTGTGAAAACAATAATTTGGACCCGATGAACGAGGCTAACCTAGTTAACAAACCAAACAACAAACAAGACCCATGACCATAGTTGGACTGGAACTTCTGGCGGCCCAGAATAAGGACCTGACAAACCTAACCAACATGACCCAGCCCAACTAAAACGGCATCATCTAAAGTTTTAGAGCAACGCTCCACAAACGTATGCATTTCGGTAGTATCCAAAAGATAGTTTGGTGTAGAAGTGCCAGTTGGTGAGCTGCTACTGCTATGGATTCTTGTATTCGTGACACCATCAGACATTGTGACATCAGGATCGAACGCACTATGTTGCCGCAGACCTCTCTGCCATAAACTCTAGCTAATGCGGAAGCTATATGCTGCAAGATTCCCAATCATGTACCAGAGCAGCAGGCATGTCCGGATCCGAATTAGCAAAAAAAAAAAAAAAAAAACGGCTGCTTCGCTTTCGCTACTTGGTGGGCTGCTTTTTCGGCTACTTGTTCGGCTACTGTGGCTGGTTTGGAATCTCACAAAGCTACTGTAGAAACAGCCAGCACTAGCCGGCTTTAAGCCAGCCGAACAGGGTGTTAAGGGAGTTCCTTCAGATAGCTGCAACGAAAATCCAAGACGCTCAAAAGTCTCCATTGTCAATACCATATCATCTCCCTCTTCATCAACATAATCTGCTAAAAGTGTAGACTAGAATGTTGGCCATATGCTTTTGTAATAAATAAGATAGTTGATGAGCTTCTTCATCTGCTTGTGAAGGCATAAAACGACGATTATTGCTGCGTACAAACTGGATCGTCAATAGCGCGGAGAGGTATCCATCGAAGGCGGAGGTTGACATCTAAACCTCAAGAATCTACTGCTCTCATGTAAACCAGAGGCTATTCAGTGGAGAGGAATAATGCCCTAGAAAGGCCAAAAAAAAAAAGTGATTGGCGCTTGGTCTCGTCTTCTTGACATTTCGGTGAACTTGTTGAACCCAGTGCGGTCTTAGGACCCTCTAAGTATTAAGATGTAGCGAAACTCCCTTGTAAAAATCTCTGTAATCATGACAACTACTATGCCTTGAATCAATAAAATCCGGTGGGGAGCAATCTCCCCGTTGAAATTTTCAAAAAAAAAATCAATTCAAAAGGCTGCCCGTGTTGGGTTTTACTACGATTTTCTTTACTTTTATTACCAATCTCTGGTCTGACACGTTTTGATTGGATGCCCTTGGAGTCGGAGAGCACAGATCATGCACTACTCGAGTACAGTGTACGTGGGGAGTACATTATCTCACTGCCGACATGGCGACAAAGTGCTACACCAATCGGAGTGCTCAGGCATCGAATATTTGCGTATTTGATTCCTTCCACGCATAGGTGTACTCTTGGTCATTTTGTACGCCGATACGGCCGGGGTATGCTCACAAACTCATCTACGCGGTGAGTCTGCAAGGAGTGGATAACGAGCTTTTCAATTTTTTATTTCAAAAAAATATTCAAGTTTATTTACTAAATATAGTTTAATATGTGTTTATAGAGATGAAGGTGCGTAGTAAATATGTACGTTTTACTTAAAAAAACATAGATAATTCCCAAAGGAAACTACTCCTTAGATAATCCACGGGTGCTCCTCGCATATGTATAGATGGCCATCGGGCCGTGCCGGCCCGGCCCGGCGTCATGCCTCGCTGCCGTGCCTTGCCGTGCGTCGTGCCGAGGCATCGCCCAAGGCACGCCCGCGGCGGCCGTCGGGCCGCCCGAGCACACGGCGTGCAGCCGTGCCGCCGTGCCGAGGTCGCACTGTGGCTGCCGCGGCTGTGAGGCGAGCCGCCCGCCGCCGCATGGAGCCCCTGGAGCTGCTCCGTCGCGCCAAGGGGCGCTGGAGGTCCTCCGCCTTGGATGGACGCTGTGGGTGAGGGCCACTCGCCATGGCAACGCGAGGGAAGGGGAGGGGCTGCCGGCGCAGGGATTGAAGGAGAAGTGACGGCGGCGGGCGAGCCGAAGGGCGTCGCGGCTACGGGCCTTTGGAGGAGCGACGGGCGTCGCAGCTCGCTCGTCGCGCGCTGGAGGAGCGACAGGCGGCCGGGCTTCTCCCCCCCAGGCGCCGCTGTAATACCCCGGTGTTACGTTAAGCAAAACCTGCCATGTCATCATCATCATTGCATGAGCATTCATGATTAGAAAACCCTAATTCAAATAATTAAAATAAGTTTACGATTCTAGGGTGTTGTTTGAGCTCCTTTGTATTACATGTGCTTATGTTTATAATTTGAATCCTGCTCACATGTTTGATTTCTTAAATAAAACCAATCAATTAAAATCAACCGTGATGTTTGCAAGTGCTTGGCTAACCACGACTTTCACCTTAAACAAGTTTTCTAAATCAAATGAGGTGCAAGAGAGAACCAAGTTTGAAATTGGCATTCAATTCCCAAATCCTAGCTTGAGAGGCTAAGTGTTGGAATTGGAATATCACTTTCAAATTTGGTGAGCTAACCATGATTAATTTTATAAATAAAAGTTGCCAACCAATGGCACCTTTTGAAAGTATGAACTTTGTACTTTGAAAATATGCTATTGGTTGGGTTTGAAAAGTGTCACAGCATCACTATTTATTTGCCCAAGATTTCAATTTGAAATTCATTTCAAAAAGGGATATTTTCAGTATGTTTTTACCCACTTCATAATTTCACCTCAAAATATTCAAAATTTGGGAAAACTTCCAAAATACAGTTTGTGCATCTCTTTGAGCTCTACAACTTTGGTATACAAAGTTTTTCAAGTTTTTGAATAAAATTTGGAGTAATTTCAAAAGTAATTTGAATTTCAAATTGTCCCCTTTTGAGTTTTAAACTCTAATTCAAAAATTATTTGGTTTCATGAAAAACTTCCTAAATGAAAGTTGTAGATATTGAGAAATAGAACAACTTTTATTTTTGGATATTTTCATCTTTTATTCAAAATTTGAGAGTAATTTTGAAATCCCCAAGGTTAGGATTTTATCCTCTTTTCAAATTTAAATTTCAAATTCAAAAACCAGTTTGAATCTGACCAAGCTTCCTTAATAAAAGTTGTAGAGCATAAAATTTGGAACAATCTGTATTTTGGGATATTTTTGTGTACAGTACAAATTTCAAAAGTAATTTGCAAAATGGAAAAGGGAGAGGTGGCACTGCTACAGTGCATGAACAGGGGGGTGCCATGCGGACGGCCGGCCGGCGGCCGCCGTGGCCCTTCTCGCCGTTCCGCCTTTCCCGCGCTGCCAACCACCTCAACGGCGTCGTGACATCACCCTCCACCTGTCCGACCGACGCTCGTCCTATAAAAACCGCAGGTCGCCCGGCGTCGTCGACTTTTTTTCTCCTCTTCCTCACCGTCGGCCGTCGCCGGTTCTTACGAAAAATTCGCGCACCACACTCACTCACTGCCTCCCATAGCTTGCAGCCACCTCCGCCTTGCTCCCTGCGCACACTTTGAGTCACCGGCCGAGCCGTGAGACCCTCGGATTTGCTCGCTGGCGCCGTCTTCTTCTTCTTCTCCGATCAACCATCGCCGCCACCCCCACGGTGAGCTCCCACTCCTTGATCAAAGCAGCTCGGGGTCGTTTTCGTAGCACGTTGAGTTCGTGTTGTGATGTTGGATCGTTTGCCGTGCTTGGTTTCGCCGGAGGAGGTCCGGTGAGCCGGCCACCGTGAGATGCGCCGCCGGTGAGCCGCCCGGTGCCCTCGGTGAAAGCAGCGCTCCGGTGGTCGGCTATGGTGGTATAGTAGCTCGTTAGGTGCGGTTCGGAGAGGGGAAGGTGATGGGGCAGCTGGTTTCGTCGGATAGATCGCCGGTGGCGAGAGCCGCCGCCGTCGTCGCCGTTGCCCCGTCGGCCGGTGAGAGAGGAGAGGAAGAGGAAGGCGCCGACAGTGTGCCCCCTTTGTCGGCGAGAGAGGAAGAGGGAGGAGCAGAGCCGCGGGCCGCGCCGCACGACGCGCGTGGAGACGGGCCGTAGGCGGGCGATGGGCCGCACTGAGTGCGGTCCGCGAGGGGAAAAGAAAAGGCTTTTTTTTTTCCTTTTAAAATTTCCAAGACACAGTTTTCATCTTTTTGCTATAATTTTATTTGGGCAGATAAAAATGTGAGAAAAATATATATGTGATCCCTGTGAGATGCTCTCTACACCAGAAAAATGCTAACCTCTGTTTTTCAGTAAGTTTTTGTTGGTGATAAAAATTGCTTCTCTAATTAATAAATGCAACTTCCATGATTTTTAATAATTAAAATATAACTCCAAAAATTATGAAATTTGTTTTGTGAGCTAATTAGGTCTAATGATCTTAATTATGAAGTTTGATCCTGTTTTGATTAAGTTTAATATTACACTTAATTAATACCTTGTTTATTTAATGTTTAAGTAATTAATCCTTTAGTTAATTAGGGTTTAATTAATCCCCAATTAGCGAGTTAATTAGTGGCTTTCAACGACTGTAAAAATGGTCAATAAATTAGTAATCACCTCTAATCACCATTAGGGTTGTTTGATTTTGGGATTTAGTGATGACCCTAGGTCATTAACCCTAATGACCTTCGGCATTTCATGTTGATTGTGTATCGCTAGTCCGTCGTCGTCGACGCTAGTTATACCTTCTTAGTATGAGGTTACCGTGAAGGAAAGTTGTACTCAAGATCGATTAAGAATCGTTGCATCGTTATCGCATGCTCTTTTTTTTTCTTGCATTGTAATCATGCATCGTATCGTGTAGCCATCGAGTCTGAGGAGGGGGTCGAGCCGTCTCAAGTTTCCGAAGAGGTTGGATCTGATCTCGGTGATTGGGTAGCTGAGCCTCACTTCATCGAGCCCCAAGGCAAGCCCCGGATGCATTCAAACCCTGCCTTGTATTTCGAAAAGTTTTTATGATTTCATGTGATGATACTGCATTAGGTGTAGGAGTTGTGTGTTATCCTACTTGATGCATTTACCATACCTTGATATATTATCACGGATACCTGTTTTGATTTCGAAATGCTTAGTATGCGCTTAGTCTTGCTACTAGTGTAGGGTTTTGATAAACTGTTTACAAAGGTGTGATCACAATGATCCCACGATGGGAATTTATGAAAACTTGATGTTGCTTGTCGCCTACCTCTCACCTTGGCCGGGTTAGGGGGGTACGCACAAGAACATGATGATGAGTAACTCGAGACGTCGGTGGAGTGACTTGCACCGGGAAGGGCTAGTGCCCCGGTGTAGTGTCGTCCACTTGTGTCGGTTAAGGACCGTCCGTTGTTTGGCCCCAGGATCACGAGGTTATTGGATAGTACCGGTCACATGCTAATGGCGGTAAAGCTCCGCTTGGACTATTCGTTACTAAAGCGGATAGTAGCGTGTACCCATCCTACGATGCGCACCGCCCGAAGTGACCGAGCGGACGTAGGGAGGTGGTGTCTTGTATACCCCGTTTTAGTATGGAGAAATCGAGTGTTGAGTTGATGTATGTAAGATCATGGGTCCTGCATACATCGTGTGGCTAGGAAGCCCCAATTTGGGTATATTAAGCGATTCGAATCGTCGTGTGCTCCACGATATGGGAGCCGTGATCCGAGTCCCGGCATCGTAGTAACAATGAAAAGAGAGAAGGAAAGGTTTTGAATCCGTCATGTTGTTGACAAGTGGGTGATACATTAAGGACTTGGCTTAGTCTTTTTAGCAAAAGAGTCTTTTGATCTTGCTAAAGCCTCACCTTGATCCCTATTAGCCAAAGCATTCCCGGGTCTTCTCCCCAATTTTTGGTCGGGTAAGTCTTGCGGAGTACTTTTTGTACTCGGGGTTTGTTCAACCCATTGCGGTGAACCGCATGGGCAAGCGTGCTACGGCCCTTCTTTGCATGACGGTTATTGAAGAGGTGACCGATGAAGAGTGAATTGAGTGGCCTCAGGCGGGGGCACCTTTTGTTGAGTGAGTGTAATAAAGTTATATAATGATACTTCCGCTTTTTGTAATAATACTACGGTTTGTATAAGTTTTACAAAATGTTTGTAAATTAAGTTATTGTAAGTCTTCCGCTACTCGGTATTTTGTATGAAAAGCTGTTGTAATTGTGATGTATCTGTAAGTATCGATCCCTGGAGTGATTGTGGTTTATCGGGGATCCACCCGACGGAACATTCTAGGTTATATGGTGTATAAGCATGGTTGGCTGAGGTCTTAGGGACAAGGTCAGTGCTTGTGGGCCATATAATTTAGAAGGTTCGCCACAGAAAGGGTATAGAGCGGTACTTACAAAGATACTTACAGTATTACTTTTCAAAAACTTCAAAATGTTTTGGATCTAAATGCTAAAATAGGGTTTTTAGTCCAAATTGCTACGCTCCGTCTTAATTCTTTCTAGTAGCCCCCATAGGTGCTATTTATAAAAAAGTCTTAAGCGGAGTATCATGTATTTTCTCTTTTGCCCTACATTGCTAAAAGTATGCTTATGTTGAGTTTAAAAGATTTTTACTCGATCCGTAGGTCCGATCATGCATCATATTTAATTCACATGTTTAAAAATTTAATTCCCGAAACAAAGTGGTTGGGGCTAAGTAAAAATCAATCCTATTCTTGCTGACTTTAAGGTTCTCAATCTTATAGATTCTATCTTTGCTTTCTACAGGATGGCCCGTACCAAGCAGACTCCTCGCAAGAAGACTGGTCCTAGGGGTGTGCCACGTCACCGGTGGCACCACGTCGTCATGATCTTTGAGGCCGGGCCAAGCGGGGCAAAGCCCGAGAAGAAGACCAAGAAGCGAAGATAGCCGAAGTTGTCTGGCTGAGCTAGCTATCGCTACCAAGGGCGTAGCATAGCAATTGCCGAAAGGGATGAAGTGAAGTCCGAGCTAGAGGGTCAAGCGAGGCGGGGAGCGGTCGGATCTTCGAGTCATCATCAAGCTTCAACAAACCATCGCTCGTCTTCAGCATGAGCCGGACGGCGCGATGCATCGAGGAACGATGGGTACGATTACATTGAGGAGCTGCAGATCCGGTGGCGAACCTCGAAGCATATACAATTTGCTCTGCATGAGGAGATCCATCACCGGTATAATCTCCATGATCCTTTATACCAGCCAGAAGGTCGCCGCAGATGACTTAGGTGCCGTGGAGTCACCAGAGGCGTACTCAAAGCACCGACCGAGGAGTCCGAGGTAGCCGAGTCCGTGGGCGTGCAATGAGTCGACCCGGATGAGGGATCGACATCCGAGCTCCCGAGAGAGAGAGAGAGAGATGTAATATATGTTAAATAGTCAACTTTGGGGTGTCCAGGCCTATGGGCGGACTTGTAAAATAAATAAGTGAACCTTTGTATGACCGCTTTGCTTTGTTGCTTTCAATTTTAATAAATCACGCTTGTGAATAAATCCGATCTTGTTTATAACAGATGTCCGGTTATTCACAAGAGAGGGGTGAGGTCCCTCGGGCACCACAAGCACCACCGTCTTTTGGTGAAGGCTGTGGCGGCTTTAGTCCACGCCACCATCGAGAATGCCCGTATGCTACGGGAGATAAGTCGCCAGAATCGAATGCACCACGTGAAAATCAGGGTCGTTGTAATCACAACGAAATCACATATGCGGACTTCACCGATACTCGTCCCGCCGGTGTTCACCAGGGCTGAGGAGCCCCTAGAAGCTAATGATTGGCTTCGCATTATAGATCTGAAGTTTGATCATTGGAAGGTTGTCCGGACTTGATGAAACCCAAGTTTGCCGCCCGCTTGGTGAGAGGCCCCGTGATCCGCATGGTGGGCGAATTTTCCTTGCACGGCAAACCCGCCCGACCGCCCAATCACCGGACCGTGTTCAAAGATGCATTCCGTCGGCATTTTATACCGACGGAGTAATGCAAGCTAAGTTAGAAGAGTTTTTAGACCTAAAACAAGGTGGACAATCGGTGGTGCGAAGACGTAAACTCCTTTAGCCACCTCTCACGGTATGCACCGAGAACATGTGGATACCGATATAAAGAAGAAGAAGTGCTTCCTCGGGGGTTTAAAGGGAGATATCAAAACCCACCTTACCTCAAACCCCAATGCCACTTTCTACGAGGCGTGGATATAGCCATTGCCTATGAGAAATCCCCTGTCGGAGCAAAAGAGTGAGGAGCGACGTGCTTTTCTCTCGACAACTGGGCGGAATCCGAAACGCCGAGAAAGTTATCTATCATCCCACCCAAAGCACCATCGCCCACCATTTCGCTATCCACAACGGCCGCAAAATCCTCAACCTTATCGCTACCCACCACAGAAGCAACAAGCTCCGAGGCAACAGGTGTACCCTCGCCGCTGCCGCAACCTATCCCAGCGGCCGAACACCCGGGGTGTTCGAAACCCAACTCCACCACCTCCACAAAATACTTCTACCGGTTTCGGCCCGTGTTTCAATTGTGATCAAGTCGGGCATCTCAGATCGAAACCTGTCCCTACCCCAAAAGGAATGCTTCCCAATTTCAGCAAGGGTGCGGCGGTCAACAGCCCCCCGAGTCAAGGGGGGGTGTTCCACGGCGTGTCCCGAAGGTTAATGCCGGGAAGAAGATCGGGCGCGTCTATCAAGTCCGGTCGGGAACGTTCTTGAAGGAGAACCCGTGTTGATGGGTATGTTCCTTGTTGCCAGTCACCCCGCACTTACATTATTTGATTCTAGTGCATCTCATACATTTATCAACCGCACATTTGTTACCAAGCATGAAATTCCCATAAAAGAAATTAAAGATGAGTTTATGGTGCAATCACCGGGAGGGCGTATGTGTACACGGAAGTAGTCTCTCGATTCCTATATCTCTTGGTGGGTATTTATATCCCACGGATCTGATAGTATTGAAGGATCAAAATATAGATGTGATCCTCGGAATGAACTGGTTACGCCAAGATGGCGCTGTGATAGATACCCCGAATAGAAATGTTAAGTTGTTGTTACCCGATAACCATCCCCCCACTCCTTATCCAATTTTCGATTCCCAAGAAAGCGGTTATGACCGCTAATGCAACCTCAGTGCCAGCACTTCAAGGTATACCGGTAGTGATGTGAGTTTCGGATGTGTTCCCCGATGATTTGCCCGGGCTACCACCGGAAAGAGATGTTGAATTTGTGATTGAGTTGAAGCCAAGATGCACGCACCGGTATCCCGAAGAGCTTATAGGATGCCCCCAAAAGAGTTAGCGGAATTGAAAACTCAATTGAAAGAACTGTTGGATAAAGGTTTTATCCGACCTAGTTCATCGCCGTGGGGTTGTCCTGCAATCTTTTGAAAAAAAAGAAAGATCAAACTCGAGAATGTGTGTGGACTATCGTCCATTAAACGAGGTGACCATCAAAAATAAATATCCTCTTCCTCGTATCGATCTTCTCTTTGATCAACTTGTGGGAGCCAAGGTGTTCTCCAAGATTGATCTTAGATCCGGCTACCACCAAATACGTATACGGCCGGAAGATATTCGAAAACCGCCTTTACCACCCGATACGGCCTATACGAATATCTAGTCATGTCATTTGGGCTTACTAATGCTCCGGCCCATTTCATGTATCGATGAACTCGGTGTTTATGCCCGAGCTCGATCGTTTTGTCGTAGTGTTCATCGACGACATTCTTATATATTCCAAAAATAAAGAAGAGCATGCGGAGCATCTCCGTATTGTTACATCTCGTCTCGAGAGCATCGACTTTATGCTAAATTTAGTAAGTGTGAGTTTTGGCTTAGTGAAGTCAAATTCCTTGGTCATGTCTTATCGGCCGAGGGTGTTGCGATTGATCCCGGCAAAATCCAAGATATTCTTAATTGGAAACCACCCACCACCGTTCATCAAGTTCGTAGCTTCCTTGGAATGGCGGGATATTACCGTCGTTTTGTTCCCCGATTTCTCCAAATTAGCCAAACCAATCACAGAACTCCTCAAGAATCAAACCAAATTCCGATGGTCATCCGAGTGTGAGCAAGCTTTCCATAAGTTAAAAGATCTTCTAACCTTTGCCCCCCAATCCTTGCTCGGCCCGGATATTGAAAAGCCATTCGATGTGTATTGTGATGCGCCCGGCATCGGCATCGGATGTGTGTTAATGCAAGAGGGCAAAGTTATTGCTTATGCTTCGAGGCGGTTGAAGCGACATGAAGAGCATTATCCAACTCATGATCTTGAGTTAGCCAGTTGTGCATGCATGCTCGAAAATATGGAGGCATTATTTTTGGGCAACAAATGTCATATTTATAGTGATCATAAAAGTTTGAAGTATATCTTCACACGATGCGAGTTGAATATGAGACAGCGAAGGTGGCTTGAATTAATCAAAGATTATGATCTTGAAGTCCATTATCATCCCGGCAAAGCCAATGTGGTTGCGGATGCTCTCGGTCGAAAAGAGTCGATTGCAACTGTCTTGCTGTCACTCCAGTAAATCTGAGTCTATGTCAAGAGTTAGAGAGATTAAATATTGATATAATTTCTCAGGGTACTCTGAATGATATCACCGTACACTCATCTATTCAAGAAAAGATTATTGCCGCTCAACGAGAAAGCAAAGGGCTCAAGCATATCAGAGAAAAAGTCAGATCAGGGCAAGCATCTTGCTTCCGCCTTGATGACGATAATGTGTTATGGTTCAAAAATCGTCTGGTTGTTCCAAAAGTTCCTGAGCTCCGGCAGATGATTCTTGATGAAGCTCACCTAACCAGATTCTCGATTCACCCAGGTAGCAATAAGATGTATCATGACCTGAGGCAGAGATTCTGGTGGACTAAAATGAAAATCGAGATAGCTCGCTATGTTGCAAGATGTGACACTTGTCAGAAAGTCAAAGCTGTGCATCTGAAGACTGCCGGAATGCTACAACCTTTACCAATTCCAGCCTGGAAGTGGGAAGATATAAGTATGGATTTTATTGTGGGTCTGCCTACAACAGCAAAGGGTTATGATTCTATATGGGTGATTGTGGATCGGTTGACTAAGTCGGCCCATTTTATTCCGATGAAGAATGTTTACCGCAAGACCTCAATATGCACGGTTATACATAGACCGAATTATGTGTTTGCATGGGGTACCCAAGTCTATTGTTACCGATAGAGGTACACAGTTTGTTGCTAAATTCTCGCAGAAATTTCATGAAACCTTGGGTACTAATTTTTTATATAGTACGGCTTACCATCCCAAACCGGAGGGCGATCGAAAAGAGTAAATCAAATTCTTGAAGATATGTTGAGATCTTGTGTATTGACATATTCCTCAAAGATGGGATGAATGTTTGCCATTAGCAGAATTTGCTTATAATAATAGCTATCAAGAAAGTCTCAAAATGGCACCATTTGAAGCATTATATGGTCGACGATGTCGTACTCCACTTAACCGGTCTCGAACCGGGAGAAAGGTGGTTCTATGGGGTTGATTTAGTTAAAGAAACTGAAGATAAAGTCGACAAATTCGAGCAAATCCGAGAAGGGCTCGGTCTCGACAAAAGTGTTATGCGGATCGTCATCGTCGACCCCTTGGCGTTTAAAGTTGGAGATTATGTATACTTGAAGGTGTCACCGAGCAAAGGTATCGACCGTTTCGGGGTGAAAGGTAAACTAGCACCTCGATACATCGGTCCATTTCAAATTATTGAACAGTGTGGGAAGGTAGCATACCGTGCGGATCTACCTCGAACAATTGTCTCTTGTACACAATGTGTTTCATGTGTCCCAACTGAAAAAGTGTTTGCGAGTACCAGACAAGGTCACTGACATTGAAGGTCTTCGCGTTGAGCCTGATCTGAAATGTGCAGAGTACCCAGTCAAAATTCTTGATCGAAAAGACCGAGTCACCCGCAGGCACATAAGAAGATTTTATAAAGTTCAGTGGGATCAGCACTCTGAGGATGAAGCCACTTGGGAATCTGAGGAATTCTTGAATGAGCACTTTGGGAGTTTCTTTCTTCTTTCTCCTAAGTCACGATTCGTTTCTAAGAATTGTGACTTTCCCAAAAACATGAGACTTGTAATATGAACCCTTCTACCTCCCTCATGAAACAATGTAAGATGTGTTTGCTTGACACATTTCCTTTTCCATTACTTAGCCCTAAGCTTTGAATCTCGGGGACGAGATTCCTTTTTTGGGAATATAATGTAACACCCGGTGTTACGTTAAGCAAAAACCTGCCATGTCATCATCATCATTGCATGAGCATTCATGATTAGAAAACCCTAATTCAAATAATTAAAATAAGTTTACGATTCTAGGGTGTTGTTTGAGCTCCTTTGTATTACATGTGCTTATGTTTATAATTTGAATCCGCTCACATGTTTGATTTCTTAAATAAAACCAATCAATTAAAATCAACCGTGATGTTTGCAAGTGCTTGGCTAACCCCGACTTTCACCTTAAACAAGTTTTCTAAATCAAATGAGGTGCAAGAGAGAACCAAGTTTGAAATTGGCATTCAATTCCCAAATCCTAGCTTGAGAGGCTAAGTGTTGGAATTGGAATATCACTTTCAAATTTGGTGAGCTAACCATGATTAATTTTATAAATAAAAGTTGCCAACCAATGGCACCTTTTGAAAGTATGAACTTTGTACTTTGAAAATATGCTATTGGTTGGGTTTGAAAAGTGTCACAGCATCACTATTTATTTGCCCAAGATTTCAATTTGAAATTCATTTCAAAAAGGGATATTTTCAAGTATGTTTTTACCCACTTCATAATTTCACCTCAAAATATTCAAAATTTGGGAAAACTTCCAAAATACAGTTTGTGCATCTCTTTGAGCTCTACAACTTTGGTATACAAAGTTTTTCAAGTTTTTGAATAAAATTTGGAGTAATTTCAAAAGTAATTTGAATTTCAAATTGTCCCCTTTTGAGTTTTAAACTCTAATTCAAAAATTATTTGGTTTCATGAAAAACTTCCTAAATGAAAGTTGTAGATATTGAGAAATAGAACAACTTTTATTTTTGGATATTTTCATCTTTTATTCAAAATTTGAGAGTAATTTTGAAATCCCCAAGGTTAGGATTTTATCCTCTTTTCAAATTTAAATTTCAAATTCAAAAACCAGTTTGAATCTGACCAAGCTTCCTTAATAAAAGTTGTAGAGCATAAAATTTGGAACAATCTGTATTTTGGGATATTTTTTTGTGTACAGTACAAATTTCAAAAGTAATTTGCAAAATGGAAAAGGGAGAGGTGGCACTGCTACGATTGCATGAACAGGGGGTGCCATGCCGGACGGCCGGCCGACGGCCGCCGTGGCCCTTTCGCCGCCGTTTCCCGCCTTTCTTCCCGCGCTGCCAACCACCTCAACGGCGTCGTGACATCACCCTCCACCTGTCCGACCGACGCCGTCCTATAAAAACCGCAGTCGCCGGCGTCGTCGACTTTTTTTCTCCTCTTCCTCACCGTCGGCCGTCGCCGGTTCTTTCCGAAAAAATTCGCGCACCACACTCACTCACTGCCTCCCATAGCTTGCAGCCACCTCCGCCTTGCTCCTGCGCACACTTTGAGTCACCAGTAGAGCCGTGAGACCCTCGGATTTGCTCGCCTTCTTCTTCTTCTTTCTCGATCAACCATCGCCGCCACCCCCACGGTGAGCTCCCACTCCTTGATCAAAGCAGCTCGGGGTCGTTTTCGAGCACGTTGAGTTCGTGTTGTGATGTTGGATCGTTTGTCGTGCTTGGTTTCGCCGGGAGGAGGTCCGTGAGCCGCCACCGTGAGATGCGCCGCCGGTGAGCCGCCGGTGCCCTCGGTGAACGCGCTCCGTGGTCGGCTATGGTGGTATAGTAGCTCGTTAGGTGCGGTTCGGAGAGGGGAAGGTGATGGGGCAGCTGGTTTCGTCGGATAGATCGCCGGTGGCGAGAGCCGCCGCCGTCGTCGCCATTGCCCCGCCGGGCCGGGTGAGAGAGGAGAGGAAGAGGAAGGCGCCGACAGTGCCCCGCCTGGTCGAGAGGGAAGAGGGAGGAGCAGAGCCGCGCGGGCCGCTCGCACGACGCGTGGAGACGGGGCCGTGCGGGCCGATGGGCCGCATGGTGCGGTCCGCGGGGAAAAGAAAAGGCTTTTCTTTTTCCTTTTAAAATTTCCAAGACACGCTTTTCATCTTTTTGCTATAATTTTATTTGGGCAGATAAAAATGTGAGAAAAAAATATATATGTGATCCCTGTGAGATGCTCTACACCAGAAAAATGCTAACCTCTGTTTTTCAAGTAACTTTTGTTGGTGATAAAAATTGCTTCTCTAATTAATAAATGCAACTTCCATGATTTTTAATAATTAAAATATAACTCCAAAAATTATGAAATTTGTTTTGTGAGCTAATTAGGTCTAATGATCTTAATTATGAAGTTTGATCCTGTTTTGATTAAGTTTAATATTACACTTAATTAATACCTTGTTTATTTAATGTTTAAGTAATTAATCCTTTAGTTAATTAGGGTTTAATTAATCCCCAATTAGCGAAGTTAATTAGTGGCTTTCAACGACTGTAAAAATGGTCAATAAATTAGTAATCACCTCTAATCACCATTAGGGTTGTTTGATTTTGGGATTTAGTGATGACCCTAGGTCATTAACCCTAATGACCTTCGGCATTTCATGTTGATTGTGTATCGCTAGTCCGTCGTCGTCGACGCTAGTTATACCTTCTTAGTATGAGGTTACCGTGAAGGAAAGTTGTACTCAAGATCGATTAAGAATCGTTGCATCGTTATCGCATGCTCTTTTGTTTACTGCATTGTAATCATGCATCTGTATCGTGTAGCCATCGAGTCTGAGGAGGGGGTCGAGCCGTCTCAAGTTTCCGAAGAGGTTGGATCTGATCTCGGTGATTGGGTAGCTGAGCCTCACTTCATCGAGCCCCAAGGCAAGCCCCCGGATGCATTCAAACCCCTGCCTTGTATTTCGAAAAAAGTTTTTATGATTTCATGTGATGATACCGCATTAGGTGTAGGAGTTGTGTGTTATCCTACTTGATGCATTTACCATACCTTGATATATTATCCTGGATACCTGTTTTGATTTCGAAATGCTTAGTATGCGCTTAGTCTTGCTACTAGTGTAGGGTTTTGATAAACTGTTTACAAAGGTGTGATCACAATGATCCCTGATGGGAATTTATGAAAACCTGATGTTGCTTGTCGCCTACCTCTCACCTTGGCCGGGTTAGGGGTACGCACAAGAACATGATGATGAGTAACTCGAGACGTCGGTGGAGTGACTTGCACCGGGGAAGGGCTAGTGCCCCGGTGTAGTGTAAGATCCACTTGTGTCGGTTAAGGACCGTCCGTTGTTTGGCCCTGGGATCACGAGGTTATTGGATAGTACCAGTCACATGCTAATGGCAGTAAGCTCCGCTTGGACTATTCGTTACTAAAACGGATAGTAGCGTGTACCCATCCTACGATGCGCACCGCCGAAGTGACCGAGCGGCCGTAGGGAGGTGGTGTACTGTATACCCGTTTTAGTATGGAGAAATCTGAGTGTTGAGTTGATGTATGTAAGATCATGGGTCCTGCATACATCGTGTGGCTAGGAAGCCCCAGCTGGGTATATTAAGCGATTCGAATCGTCGTGTGCTCCACGATATGGGAGCCGTGATCCGAGTCCCGGCATCGTAGTAACAATGAAAGAGAGAGAAGGAAAGGTTTTGAATCCGTCATGTTGTTGACAAGTGGGTGATACATTAAGGACTTGGCTTAGTCTTTTTAGCAAAAAGAGTCTTTGATCTTGCTAAAGCCTCACCTTGATCCCTATTAGCAAAGCATTCCCGGGTCTTCTCCCAATTTTTGGTCGGGTAAGTCTTGCGGAGTACTTTTTGTACTCAGGGTTTGTTCAACCCCTGTTGCAGGTGAACCGCATGGGCAAGCGTGCTACGGCCCTTGCTGCATGACGGTTATTGAAGAGGTGACCGATGAAGAGTGAATTGAGTGGCCTCTGGGCAGGGCACCTTTTGTTGAGTGAGTGTAATAAAGTTATATAATGATACTTCCGCTGTTTGTAATAATACTCTGGTTTGTATAAGTTTTACAAAATGTTTGTAAATTAAGTTATTGTAAGTCTTCCGCTACTCTGGTATTTTGTATGAAAGCTGTTGTAATCTTGTGATGTATCCGTAAGTATCGATCCCGGAGTGATTGTGGTTTATCGGGGATCCACCCGACGGAACATTTTAGGTTATATGGTGTATAAGCATGGTTGGCCGAGGTCTTAGGGACAAGGTCGGTGCTTGTGGGCCATATAATTTAGAAGGTTCTGCCACCGCCACACGCCTTTGCCGCTAGAGGAGGCGGGCGAAGCGGCACCCGCGAGGGCGGGAGGAGCGGCGCAAGCGCGATGTGTGCGTGTGCGGTGCGGCTACAGCTCCGACCTTGGGGAGTTGGGGTTAGGGTTTTGGGAATGGGCCAGAGCAGTGTCCGATTTCTTAGCAGGCCAAGCCACTATGCTTTGGGCCGTCGGGCCATGCCTAGGCCGTGCAGCGTGCACGGGTGGCGGCCGGGCGCAGCCCGCCCCCTCAGGTCGTGGACGGCCGGGCCCGGTGACCCCGTGCCGGGCCGTGCCTCGTGCCGGGCCAAACTGCCGGGCCTCGTGCCGGGCCGCTGCCCACAGGCTGCATGGCCATATATACGCATATGATGATATATATACAGTGATGCCATGATATAGGTGTGGCTTTAACAAAAAGATGATGTAGGCGTGTCTTTTAAGAAAGATGGTATGTTAATGTTACAGGTACCTGTAATGTGGATTTTTTTTTTGGTATATCTCTGTGTTTTCTTGGCATGCTTGTTTTTAGGAGTAGTATGGCTTTACTCAGGATCATACACAGCTGCGAAAAGAATTATCAGACGCTTCACTTGTTGACATGTAGCTCAAATTTTGCTAGCATCAAATCGTTTCCGTAAGAGAGATAATATATATGAATTCTCCTACCGGCGGCCATGCATGCGTGTAAATGCTCACCTAACTTGGGACGAACAGACATTCCCAGAGAACGAATTGAAAAGTAGTTTAGCTTAATTTAATGGGGCGCGCCCATAACCCTCGGCGACCGATCTTTTTTCTCAACCCCTATCGTAGTTTCTTGTCGCAGTACCCTAGGGACGCCCATGCCCCTGCGTGCTATTGCTAGTGTAGGAGTACATATATATTGTTAGCTTATCTAATTAACATCATCGCTCAGTGGAGTAAGTACATTGTATGCTGCTCGGATCTCGATCCATAGACAGTGTACTGCATTGCACGCAGGAAAAAAGAGAGGTACTTTTGATCAATATACTAGGCCATCCAGTATGTTAGCAGCTAAAAACTATAAACACATCCAGTATGTTAGCAGCTAAAAATTATAAACGTAACCATGAACTCTCAATTAATTAGAGTTGTTGGTAACAAGCCTTGCTCGTTTTTAGCCAGGGAATCTATTGAACAATTAGAACGCTAGCAGTCCAGGCCAGGGGATGATGCTAAATGTTGTTCGGCGTATTTCCCACAGAAGCCTTAAAATCATGGCTTCAACTTTTTTAGTTGGGGATTTATCCTATATTTTTTAGGACATATATTTTCTGGGCTCAACTGGTCAAGGTCAACTAAATCAGGGCTCCTATTTTTTTTCAATCTTTTCTCACTTTTGTGTTTTACCAATTTGATCTAACATAAACAATTTTCATGTTTATATTAATGAAAAATAATACTCAAATACATGAACCTGAACAAGATAATCAAAATTTAGCGACATTGTTCACCATGCATATCACATAGTACATAAAAACCTATCCGTGGTGCCATTGTCACCACCACCGTACCACTAGGATCAATGCTAAGTGAGCTATATATATGTTGAAACAACCAAATCAATGCTAAATGAGCTATACAAATTCTCTCTAATTGAATTTGGATGTCTATCTTATGGTGTTTATTAGCAGGATTTCTCCTCAAGTGCTCCTTCAGAGGAGCCACTTTGCAGCTTCGGCTTCAAACCCCAAACAGCTCCGGCTCATCTACTGTTTGCCAAAAAAAACAACATCCCCTCAAGTGTTTGATACACCACCTCTGCAAAAGCTGTCGTCGGAGCTAGAGTCAGAGTTGTGTCGAACATGTAACGAAAAAACACATAGTTCACTTAAGATTGGTCATTTTTTTTTGTAGTATACTTATTTAACATCGTAGATGGTAATATATTTATCTGCAACCTTTGTCATGATTAAATGAATTTTTAGTAAAGATAAAAATGAAAATGACATGTAATTTGAAACGAGGAATATTACCGTTAGATCAAGCAGTGTCTACTGTGCACACGCCAGGAATGAAATGGTTACATAATGCTGTATAGATAATCAGATTTTGAGAATGTAATTCTTAGATTTTGAAAAGTCAAACAGTTTTAACGTGGACTAATATTATATGAAAATATTATAATATTCATGAAACACAATAAATATAATTAGATTAGCTATAATAACATATATTTCCATCGTAGATTAATTGGAGACATAAACATTAATACTTACAATAAACTTGATCAAAGTTGAATGAATTTGATTGGCGCGTCATAATTTTTTTTTTTGGGGGGGGGACGGAGGTACAGTACTAGATTCGTTGCAGCAACACGCCAACACTATAGCTGGTTGCATCCCGCCATGTTTCGATGTCTGTAGCCTGCCCCAGGAAGTACCCGTGCATGCACGTTGTCACTGGCGTTTTTCACGCACGCAGAGGTGACAAGTCAGGTCGGCCAAGACTAGTGTCGTCATCGAAGTACTCTATAAATTTCTCCGATGGAGGCGGCTTTGTAGATTGTAGTAATTGTTGGTAGTGGACTACCAGTGGAGTACAAATATGACCTTGAGCCTATGGGTTTCAGAACAAAATGTATTTCCTGCAGAAGTTTGAAATGAACTTATGCTAAAACGTAATTTTTAAAAATATGCTAAAACTACTTGTAACTTGTTTTGGTGTCACGAATTCTGCATCCCTAACCAGTTACCCGCTACTATCATTGAACGAGCTAGCTAGTACGTACTATACTAGTACTACTCCTAGTCAACTAGCAAGGCTACAAAGCCATTACTAGGTTTTACTTTTGTCTACGCCTTGTTCAGTTCGTGAAAAAGTTGCATTCCCTGTACTGTAGTGTTTCGTTTGTATTTGACAAATATTATTCAATCGTGGCCTAACTAGGCTCAAAAGATTCGTCTCGTGATTTACAACTAAACTGTGTAATTAGTTAATTTTTTTACTTATATTTAGTGCTCTATATATACGAGTAAAAATTGATGTGATGGAGAGAAAGTGGAAAAAGTTGCAAGTTTCATAGAAAGTGAACAAGGCCTACAGTAGTATATGAACTCGGCTCACCTTTCTCCCCACTATGTACTGTACCATCCAAACTTTGCGAGGTGTCCAAGATTAGCAGCGCCTTTATCTTTACCGTCCTGTCCTTATCCTGTACAGGCTCGAAGTCTCGACCTGTAGCGCTGCCACGTTGATCGTCTCAGCGGCGCATGCATGCATGCATGCATGAAAGTGTTCATGCAGGCCACTAGGAGAGCAGAGCAGGCTACACGTACGACAGGCATCAACCCATGCATGTCCTACAAGTAAAAAGAAAAAAGAAAACGAAAAAGAAAACCATGTCCTACTCATCTCATCTGACAGGCCCTCCTCGATCTGTCCAGAGCATTCCTAGCAATTGGCATCAACATTTTCACCACGCTTTTTAACCACGCCTGCCTGTAAAAATCAAGCACGGGCACGGCTATAAATAACCCCACACCCTCAAGTGCTGAAGAACACAACCAAGCAACTAAGCAAGCAGTAACAACATTAATCACCACCCATCTACTCTACTACTCTCTCTCTCGTAGAAGAAGGTTGGGAATGGCGCCGTCGTCGTCGGCCCTCTTCGCCCTGGCAGCGGTGGCCGCCGTGCTCGCGGCGTCTTCTCCGGCGCCGGCGGTGGCGGACGTGTCGCACGACAACTGCGCCAAGAACAAGAAGGTGACGGTGCAGAACCTGTGCGACCACCCGGTGACGGTGACGCTGGAGCCGCTGGCGGGCAGCCCGATGCTGTTCACGGGCGCCTACACGCTGCCGCCGCGCAAGCACGTGGAGTTCCCCGTGTGCGCGTGGACGGGGCGGATGCACGCCGGCGGCGACGCCGTCACGGTGGAGTTCCACGTCGGCTTCGACGGCGGCTCCTACTACCTGGCGCCCAACGCGCAGCCGTCGCAGCGCGTGCCCGTCTCCGTCACGCCGCACGGGTCGCCGCTCCAGGGGCGCTGCCCCGCCGTCGGCTGCGCCATCCAGGGACGCTGCTCCGTCCACCAGGTGCCCAGCGGCGACTGCCGGAACGTCCAGGAGATGAAGATCATCTACTGCAACCCGCACGTGTGATCTCTAGCTCGTTGATATGATGGACGGAGCGCGCGATCGCCGTCATCGGTCGTCGTTGTCGTTGTCGTCTCCGGCCGGCCGGCCTCCGTCGTCTCCATTGTTGTTGTTGTTGTTGTCTGCGGTGGAAGAACTGGTGATGTCGTCGTCGTGTCCAAGAACCGCATTGTCGTCGTTGTCGCCGTCGTTAGATTGTTGTTAGCCGTTTGGTTTGCTTATTAGCGTCTCCATTATGGAGTAGTATTAGGAGTCACAGGCATCCAGATTGTTGCTCAGTTCGATGTGAGCCACTGCACTGCACGCGTGAGTAGTGTCAGATGTGTCGTCTGCTCTCATGTGTTTGTGGGCACTACCTAGGCAGCAGAGATGTGTACGTGTCTGCTTTGTTCGTGTTCACTGTCATCGAGTTCAAATAATTTAGCTCAATTTATTTTATCTCAAAACACAAATGATGCGTCTTTCCATACATGCATGTCTGCTCTTTAATTGATGAATTATTAGGGTGTTTAATTGATGAATTATTAGGGTGTTTGTTATAAAATATCTGTCACTTCACTTTCCGAGAAACAAATGCCGGCAATTTTTATAAATATTAAATATTATTGATTAGTATCGTAATTAGTATCATCGGAAAGATCTTTGGATCTAGTTTTTTAACAAAATTATTTAGAGATATAAATATTACACGTATTTTCTACAAATCAAGTCAAACTTGTAAGACGCATCCTACGGCGACGACACTTTTTTCAAACGGAGGGAGTAAGTATATATTAATTTTTCTGCTGGTCTATGTGTCTTCTGTGAAAAAGTGAAAACAGCTAGTAAATTTAGCTAACAAGATAAATGAACAGGTCTGTACATTAATTTCCTGCTAAATCGGTCTGTGTGTCTCTGTGGAAAAGTGAGTGGTGCAGTCATCACATGCATGCATGCACTGAGGCAGGCAGGGCACATGGACGGCTCTGTCTGATTTGTACGACACTACTAAGACGCCCCCACCAATCTTGGGCCTTTATGGGGTTGTAGGCCTAGCTAGGCCTGAACTATACCCACGGCCCATCATCAAAGCACAGAGCTGCCCACCCACCTACTCCCTCCGTCCCATGGAGTTTGTCGTTGGAAAACCGTGTCCCCCTCACAAACACGTTTCCCGGACGACGTTCTCAATGGGACGGAGGGAGTACCAAAAAGGTTTGGTCTTCATACAGACACGTCAAACAACCATTACAGGCTTCCCTCGAAAAAAAAAAACCCATTCCAGGCGGCTGTTTGGAAGATCCGTTTTAGAAAAAACCCCCTTGTATGTAAAATAAAGGTCCGGAACATTTTACATCCGCTATTGAAAGAGGTTTTGGATGGCAGGTTAGACTGGTATTATTGCCGTCGCTAAGCGCCATGGTCGCCTTGTTGTTTTTCCTAGGAAAACGATTCGCTCTGGCCTGACTGACAGCCGATGCGTGCGCGCCTGCCTTGCTTTTTTTACCGTACGGCCTGCGGGCCTTGCCCCATCCAAATGGACTCGGATCCTCTGTCGTCGTCGTACGACGGTGCCCTCCCACTGCGTGCCTGCCACATGCATTATTGTAGTACTTGGTACGTGAACTGTACCATTATTTACCACACGCTCTCTCCTATAATTACTACTGTACCTCCGCGACGTTTGGACAAATAGAGTAAAACCGCGGTCAAAATAATAATGTTTGATCTAGATAGTTCTTTGCCTTTTTGTATAAATGAAAGTGATAGAATAAGCTAAAAGGACAATATGATTTGGCTACTTATAAAATGTAGGGCACAAAACCTTAAGGACCTGGGCCTAGGCCTACTACACCGAGGCGGGGATGACCAGCGTAGTATCACAATGACCAGCCTGAGTATGCAAATGTCTCTTGACACGTTTACTGTGCAAATTCACCTAAACAACTTGTGACACGCGCTCATGACCTATGCTTATCTGAGCCAGAACCGCACACTTTTAAATATATAAGATTTTATTATGTACTCCTCCATTCAAAATTACAAGACGTTTTGACATTTCTAAATTTATAACTTTTACTATATATTTAGGTGTTTAGTATGATCTAGAAAAACCAGAACGTCTTATCATTTAGAACGGAGGAAGTATATGAACAAAATATTTATTTGTATACCTCACAAAATCTATATATCTAAAAAGAGCCAGAACGGACTTAGAATTTGAAGCAGAAGTAGTACTTAGATAAATAGTGCCAATTTCAGTTTTCATTAGCTAATTAGTCAATTTCGGCTATTCGTTGTGTTGTTTGGATTCATCAAATCAAATTTTAGCAGTTAACTCCTAGCTCGTTGGATCAAAACGGATCCTAAGTTAAATGGTACGAGGAGAAAGGGTTGTGATGCCTACAACTAAAGTTAAGCAAAATACTCCACCCGTTCTAAATAAATTATTAATGTTAAAGTTGTCTTCATTTAATTTGGTTTTTGATTGAATTCATAGAAAACACTCTAGATAAATATAAACTACTATCATTAGATACATGATAAAATATTTTTCATAATATGTTTTTTGATGTCAGAAATATAGATGTTCTTTTCTCTAAATTTGATCAGATTAAAAAATGGTTGATCAAGATAACTTCTGAACTTTATTTATTTGGGATAGATAAATACTATCTGATCAAGTGGTGCATACTCCCTTCAAACTCAAAAATGAAATTGTTTTGGACAACGATACGGTGTTGAAAGCATAACTTTGACTTTTTATTTTTTTATAAAACTATTTATCAAAAATCAATATATGTATACTTTAAGTATTTTTCAAAAGAAATCTATTCATATGGTTTTCACCTTTCTAAACTCAACAACTTAAACCTATATCTTGTTTAAAATGACTTCAATTTTTTATACGAGAGAGAGTAGAAGCACCCCAACGTAGAAAAGAATACAATAATTCCACCTACATTGTGTGGCAGAACCTTCTAAATTATATGGACCACAAGCACCTGATATTGTCTCTAAGACCCCTATCAGCTATGCTTGTACACCACATAACCTAGAACGTTCCGTCGGGTGAAACCCCGATAAACCACGATTTCCTCCAAGATCGATACTTACAGAGACATCACAAGAGTATTACAACAGTTTTCATACAAAAATACGAGTAGCGGAAGACTTACAATAACTTAATTTACAAACCATTTTTTAAACTTATACAAACTAGTATATTAGTATTACAAAACAGCGGAAGTATCATTACTTAACTTTATTACAATCCACACAACGAAAGTGCCCTGCCCACGGGCCACACAACCTACTCCTCATCAGATCCTTCTTCGATAACCGTCATGCAACAAGGGCCGTAGCACACTTATTCACATGGTTCACCTGCAACGGGGATTTAACAAACCCTGATTACCAAAAGTACTCCGCAAGACTTACCCGACTAAAAATTGGGGAGAAGACTCAGGAATGCTGGCTAATGGGAATCAAGGTGAGGCTTTAGCAAGATTCGAATCGCTTACAACTTTCATCAGCCATGTAACAATTTCAAAACTTTCCAGTCTCACAACTTTCATCATTACGACGATGCT
Organism: Chrysopogon serrulatus; assembly: GCA_015844335.1. Lineage (NCBI taxonomy): Eukaryota > Viridiplantae > Streptophyta > Magnoliopsida > Poales > Poaceae > Chrysopogon > Chrysopogon serrulatus. The sequence goes on from JADLZL010002686.1 coordinate 150,555, forward strand.
GGCGCTTGGTCAAGTCTCCCATATCGTGGAGCAACAACGATTCGAATCGCTTATATACCCAGCTGGGGCTTTCTAGCCACACGATGTATGTAGGACCGAACATCTTACATACATCAACTCACGCTTGGACTTCTTCAGACTAGAACGGGTCCTAGCTATGAGAGTACAGTACACCACCTCCCTACGCCGTCTATACGTCGACGGTGCGCTCGTAGTATGGGTACACGTTACTTCCCGTCCTGGTTGTCCGTTCTCGTATGGATCATACAAGGGAGCTTACCGCCATTAGCATGCGATTAGTACTATCCAATAACCCTCTTGACCACAGGATCACCACAACGAATGGTCCTTAACCGACACAAGTGGACGACACTACACCAGGGCACTAGCCCATCCTGATGCAAGTCACTCCACCGGCGTCTCGATTTACTCATCATGTTCTTGTTGCGTACCCTTGACCCGACCAAGGTGAAGGATAAACAATAAGCAACATCAGGTTTTGAATACTTTCTTAGAGATGATACTGTTATCAACTTTTAAAATATTTTACGAAAGCCTATGTTAGTAGCAGGGCTAAGCATATACTAAACATTTTTGAAATCAAAACAGGTATCCAGGATAATATCACAAGGTACGGTACATGCATCAAATAGGATATCACACAACTCCTATACCTAATGCATCATTTCATCCACATAAAATTATAAAAGACTTTCGAAATTCAAGGCAGGGTTTGAATGCATCCGGGGCTTGCCTTGGGGCTCGACGAAGTGAGGCTCAGCTACCCAATCACCAAGATCGGATCTAACCTCTTCACGCTGAACACCTTCTTCAGAAGTAGGAGTTGGATCAACTCCCTCCTTGGACGGCACAACTACATGATTGAGATGCATGATTACAATGCACTAATAAAAGACATACGATAATGATGCAACGATAACTAGTCTATCTTGAGTACAACTTTCCTTCACGGTAAGATTGTACTACGGAAGCATAACTAGCGTCGACGACGACGGACTAACGGTACACAATCAACATAAAATGCCGAAGGTCATTAGGGTTAATGACCTAGGGTCATCACTCAATCCCAAAATCAAGCAACCCTAATAGTGATTAAGGTTAATTACTAATTTATTAACCATTTTTACAGTTGTTGAAAGCCACTAATTAACTTGCTAACTAGAGATTAATTAAACCCTAATTAATCAAGAGATTAATTAATTAAACATTAATTAATTAAGGTATTAATTAAGCATAAAACAAAAACAAAAATTAGTCAAAACATGATCAAACTTCATAATTGAGATCATTATCATCTAATTAGCACACAAAACAAATTTCATGATTTTTGGACTTATATTTTAATTACTAAAAATCATGGAAGTGGCATTTATTAATTAAAAGAGCAAATTATAGCACAAATAAACTTTATTGGAAAAACAAAATTAGTATTTTCCTGTGTAAAACACACACAAAGGGTCACACACATATTTTTGTCACAATTTTATCGCCCAAAATAAATTGTAGCAAAAAGATGAAAACTAGCTTTGGAAATTAAATTGGAAAAAAGAAAAACCTTTTCCCTCTCCCGTGGGGCTTTCTTGTGGCGGCCCGTGGGCCCGCACGGCCCCTTCGCACACCTCTCCTTCTCCCTCTCACGCTGACAGGCCGACCCCGCCTGTCGGCTCTCTCCCTCCTTTTCTTTCCGATGTGAGCAGGGGCGGCACGGTTGCGATTCTGTTCATTCGGGCGTCGGTGGTGATCTCTCTAACGAAACCGACTACCCCAACAGCTTTCTCTCATCGAAACGATCACAACGAGCTACCAACGGCCGCTGCGCTACCGGAGCACGCGACGACGGTGTTCGCAGCGGCTGCTCGACGGTCTGGCGGCTCGTCGGCGGCTAACTACGGCGACCTAGGCGACACGAGGACCACCTTCAATGCAACTTGACACGACGAGGCTATCTGACCCGACAAAGAAGGCCGCAACGCATGCTATCGACCTAGACCGCGACACCGGTGGTGGACATGGCGAAGCTCACCGGTGTTTACGGTGTTCCGGCTAAACGAAAGCAACACAGACGCAACCAACACCTCGGATGGACTCACGAGCTCACCACAGCTTCAAAACAAGGGTGCGGCGAGCTTGGAGATGGGCGGAGGGTAGTTGACGGCGGTGACAGCGGCTGCGGCGGCGTGAACCGAGAGCTCGGCGGTGTTCCGGCACATTGAGGCCTTGGCTAGGCGGCGGTGGTGGCCGGAAATGAGGAAGATGGCGGCTCGGCGGCGATGCTGGTGACCTCACGGCACGACCAGTGGCTCGGGGCGTGCGCAAGAGAGCGGCGAAACCGTGTGCAAGGTATTGGAGACAGTGATAGACAGTGGCAGGCGAATTTGGCAGAGGAGCGGTGGCGGTTGTCGGTGGCGGTGAGGAGGAGAAAAAAAGAAATACGTCGACGACAGTGGCTTTTATAGGCAGTGCGGGTCTCGACGTGGTAGAGGGCACCTTCGCGATGGTCCGGAGATGGACGGCAGCGCGCGAACGCCGGGAAGCAAAGTGAGAACGCCACGGCGACGGCGGTCGGCCGCCGGCATGGGCGTCGAGGGGGCAAGGTGGCAACCCCCCTTTGCCCTACCGTAGCAAAGTGCCACCTCTCCTTTTCATTTTTAAAATTATTCCCAAAAATTGAACTGAACACGAAAATCTCCCAAAATATCAATTGTACAACTTTTCATGCTCTACAACTTTCATTTAGCAAGTTTTGCCAGATTCCAAATTGTTTTTGAATTTGCATTTCAAATTTGTAAAGAGGGCAAAACCCTAACTTTAAGGATTTCAAAATTACTTTCAAATTTTGAATAAAAGATGAAAATCTACAAAAATAAAAGTTGTTCTATTTTTTAAGACCTACAACTTTGATTCAGAGAGTTTTTCATGAAACTAAATAGTTTTTTAATTACAGTTTAAAAATCAAAATGGGACAATTTCCAATTGAAAGAACTTTTGAAATTACTTCAAATTTTATTCAAAAACTTGAAAACTTTATTTACCAAACTTGTAGAGCTCAAAGAGATGCACAAACTGTATTTTTGAAGTTTTCCAAATTTTGAATATTTTGAGATAAAATTGAGAAAGGGGCAAAAGACTTTTGAATTTCAAGCTTTTGAAAAGGATTTTTAAATTGAATCTTTGGGCAATTAATTAATGGTGTTGTAGTACTTCTCAAATCCAGCCAATGGTATACTTTTTAAGTAAAAAGGTCATACTTTGAAATGGTGCCAAAGTTTGGTAACTTTTATTAACAAAATTAATTATGGTTAACCCTCAAAATTGGAAATGAAATTCAACTCCCAACACTTAACCACTTGAGCTAGGGTTTGAAATTTGAATTCTAAATTCAAATTTGATTCTTTCTTACACCTTATTTAACTTGTAAAACATGTTTGATGTGTAAGTCGGGGTTAGCCAAACACTTGCAAACATCAAGGTTGATTTTAATTGGTTGCTTTTATAAACAAAAGTAAAATTGTAAGTGAAGTTTAATGGCATACACATACACATACTATGTAAAAGAGCGCAACCAACCCTAGAATTAAATAAACTCATTTTGGTTATAATCATTAAGGTTCTGTAATCATGAATGCTTATGCGGTGATGATGATGACATGGCAGATTTAGGTTAACGTAACACCAGAGGTGTTATATTACATCCCCCTTAAAAGGAATCTCGTCCCGAGATTCAAAGGTTAGGGCTAAGTAATGGAAAAAGGAAATGTGTCAAGCAAACTCATCTTACATGGTTTCATAAGGAAGGTAGAAGGATTCATATTACAAGTCTCATGTTTTTGGAAAGTCACGATTCTTAGAAACGAACCGTGGCTTAGGAGAAGGAAGGAAGAAACTCCGGAAAGTGCTCATTCAAGAATTCCTCAGACTCCCAGGTTGCTTCATCTTCAGAGTGTTGATCCCACTGGATCTTGTAAAATCTTCTTGTTTGCCTGTGTGTGACTCGATCTTTCTGATCAAGAATTCTGACTGGATATTCGGCACATGTCAGATCAGGTTCAATGCTGATACTTTCAATGTCAACAATTTTGTCGGGCACTCGCAAGCACTTTTCAGTTGGGACAGATGGAACACATTGTGAACAAGAGACAATTGCTTAGGTAGATCCAAACGATATGCTACCTTCCCACATTGTTCAATAATTTGGAATAGATTGATGTATCGAGGTGCTAGTTTACCTTTAACCCTGAAACGATCAATACCTTTGCTCGGTGACACCTTCAAATATACATAGTCTCCAACTGCAAATACCAATGGTCTTCGTCGTTTATCAACATAACTTTTCTGTCTGGACTGAGCTTTTCTTAAATTATCTTGAATCTGTTTCACTTTGTTTTCAGTTTCTTTAACTAAGTCTACCCCGAAGAACCATCTCTCTCCAGGTTCGGACCAATTGAGTGGAGTACGGCATCGACGGCCATATAAAGCTTCAAATGGTGCCATTTTGATACTCTCTTGGTAACTATTATTATAAGCAAATTCTGCTAATGGCAAACATTCATCCCATGCTGAAGAATAGGTTAACACACAAGACCTTAACATATCTTCCAGAATCTGATTTACTCTTTCAGTCTGTCCTCCAGTTTATGGATGATAAGCAGTGCTGTGTAATAGATTGGTACCCATAGTCTCATGAAATTTTTTCCATAACTGAGCCATGAATTGAGTACCTCGATCTGTAACTATACTTTTTGGAACTCCATGCAAACACATAATTCGGTCAATATAAATCAGGGCATACTTGGGAGCTCTATAATCTTCTTTCACTGGGATGAAATGGGCTGACTTGGTTAAATGATCAACGATAACCCAGATAGAATTATAGCCCCTTGCTGTTGTAGGCAAACCCACAATAAAATCCATACTTATATCTTCCCACTTTCAAGCTGGAATGGGTAATGGTTGAAGCTCTCCAGCTGCTTTCAAATGCACAGTTTTGACCTTTTGGCAAGTATCACAGCGTGCAACATACCGGGCTATCTCAATCTTCATCTTGGTCCACCAGAATCTCTGCCTCAGGTCATGATACATCTTATTGCTACCTGGATGAATCGAGAATCTAGTTAGGTGAGCTTCATCAAGAATCAACTGTCGGAGCTCAGGAACTTTCGGAACAACTAGACGATTTTTGAACCATAATACATTGTTGTCATCAAGACGAAAATAAGATGCTTGCCCTGATCGGACTTTCTCTCTAATATGCCTGAGACCTTTGTTTTCTCGCTGGGCTGCAATAATCTACTCTTGAATAGAAGAGTGTACTGTGATATCATTCAGACTACCCTGAGAAATCATGTCAATATTCAATCTTTCTAACTCTTGACATAGACTCAGATTCATTGGTGCAACAGTAAGACAGTTACACTGACTTTTCCGACTGAGAGCATCAGCAACCACATCAGCTTTGCCAGGATGGTAATGTACTTCAAGATCATAATCCTTGATTAATTCAAGCCATCTTCTCTGCCTCATATCCAGCTCAGACTGTGTAAAAATATACTTTAAACTCTTATGATCACTATAGATATGACAGGTATTGCCCAACAGATAGTGCCTCCATATCTTCAGAGCATGCACAACTGCGGCTAATTCAAGATCATGGGTTGGGTAATGCTCTTCAAGTCACTTCAACTGTCTTGAAGCATAAGCAATAACTCTACCTTCTTGCATCAATACACATCCGATGCCGATGCCAGATGCATCACAATACACATCAAACGGCTTCTCAATATCCGGCTGAGCTAGGACTGGGGCAGTAGTCAAAAGATCTTTTAACTTGTGAAATGCTCATTCATAGTCAGATGACCATTTGAATTTGGTTTGGTTCTTGAGAAGTTCTGTGATTGGTTTGGCTATTTTGGAGAAGTCAGGAATGAAACGACGGTAATATCCTGCCATTTCAAGGAAACTACGAACTTGGTGAACACTGGTGGGTGGCTTCTAGTTAAGGATATCTTGGACTTTGCCAGGGTCAACTGCAACACCCTCGGCAGACAGAACATGACCAAGGAATTTGACTTCATTAAGCCAGAACTCACACTTGCTAAATTTGGCATAAAGCTGGTTGTTGACGGTCGTTATTGTATGAAATCAACCGTCAACTAGCCATGAAAAGGATGTAATTGTGATCACCAAAGTAGATATAGGGTTTACACTGATAGAATTCCATGAGTTTTGGTGTTTCACTGTTTCTGCAGGCGTAAACTGGAAAAGACGCAACCGCGATAGTTTATCGAAACAAAGAACGAGAAAACGGACACCGCGGCAACACAGAAAGAATCTTGAAGAGTCGAGAAGGCACCACGCCGAGTCGAGGGGCCAGCGGCCACCAGGTGGGACCGGCTGGTCCCACCCCAGACCGGCCGGTCTAGCTTGGGGCCCGGTCGTGGCCCGGTTCGCTCGGTTTGCTCCACCGCCTTTGAGGGTCAATCTCAGCCGCATGTCAAAGTCGGTTTCATCCGATGGTTCACAATCATCGCCCTGGGCTATAAAAGGAGGGCAGGACCCCTCTAGAGGGGGCACATTCATTCATTCCTCATTCAAAGTCTGATCATCAGCCAGAAACCCTAATCAGAGCTCCTTAGCTAGGGCCTAGATAGCTAGTTAAAACTAGAGGGAGGCAAGCGTAGTCTTGGATTCCAGAGCCATCAAGAGCTTGGATTTGGTATAGTTCTTACCTCCTCTCACCTTTGTTCTCTATCATTGTATAGTTATATGATTACTACAATTGAATTGATGAATACTTATCTACTTATATTCATAGTTATATTATTCTTTGTCTATTATGGTTATATGCTTAGTATAGCTAGATTAATATTGTACTTATTCATAGGTTCGTATAGCGCTCATCTAATTGATCGTTGGGTGAGTGGTAGACATTGTGTAAGCATAGTGCTTATACATTGTTTATCTGCGAATGCACCCTATAGGCTAGGCTTGATAGATCGCGGGTGTGACAATCCTGTTGAGTTCTATGTAGTCCAAACCCCGTTTATAGGCACAGTAGGGCTTTTGTATGAAGGAAAGGTGTGCTATGTTCTCAAACTTCTCTAGTATGTCCACTATAAATAGATATAATGCTAACCTTAGCTATAACTACTAAGTGTACTGCACTAACCATGATATGCATTGACATGTAGCTAGGAATAACACAGGAATATCTCTTGATGTTCAACTAGTGACCCTAATGATATAGCTAGGAGTCTCTATCTATTTATGCTGATGATTATATACTTATCTTATCATTTATCTTGTGACTTACCTCTGCATTGAGTAGTGAGGATATGGTTATGCCTATCCATTACACTCTAGGTTAACACGCTACCTTTACACGAGAGCCATGTAGACCTTCCTTTGGGAAAATATAAATGACAACCCGTAATACTGCGGGTAAAATGCTACAATGGTATTTGATACGTGGCGCTTTGCGGATACTATTTCTATATTCTAAATGGTGGCATGATTTAATACCGCACCCCTTGGTGTTATGCTGGGGATGACAACTTGGCACTCTACTAGCGATGCTCTGCTTACAAGCATGTTTAGCGTCGTTGCTAGAAATAACATTAAGAGGTGTCAACAAGCATTTTTGGCGCTGTTGCCGGTGAAGGCAATTGGCGATTAAAGGGATAGCGATAGACCTAACAAACTAATGAGATAAAGAAAACCATAGACCCCTACTCAATGCAGGCTTACCCTTGTGCTTTTTATCTTTGTGATATCTTATGCAGGGTAATAAATGAGTGGTTTTGATCTGCCAGATAACTACGTTGAAAATCCAGAGGAACTCTTTTGAAGAAGAAAATTCCAGTAAGTGAGGGAAATCTTTGAATCTCCATCAAAGACACCCACTGCTGAGGTTCGTTCTTTGGAGGAGCAAGCTCCTATAAGTGAAGAAGAAGAGCAACAAGAAGGCAACTTAGCACCAGTTTTTTAGGAAATGGCTGATAAGCCACTGCGCGAGGTCTCCGCTCCAACCACCAACAACAACATGATGAGTCAGTCCCTAAGGCATGGGAACGCTTTCAAGACTACATATCAGAATGTCCTCATCATGGGATGGAGAATTGGCTCCTTATGCAAACTTTCAATCATGGGCTCACCAACAGCACCCGTAACAACATCGATGCTGCTGCTAGAGGTGCATTTATGTTATTGACCATACCACAAGCTACTGCTCTTATGGGGAAGATGGCCTCCAATCAAGATTAGAGTGAAGAGCGCCAGACAACCCGCAAGAGGAGTGGAGGAATGCACCAGCTCAAAGATGTAGACATGTTGTCTGCCAAGATAGATCTGCTCATGAAGAAGCTTGAAGACAAGGCCAACCAGAAACAAGACGTCATGCGCATCAGTGATTCATGCATGACCTGTGAAGTGTGTGGCAATATGGGACACTCAGGCAACAACTGCCCTGAGACCCGTGAGGATGTGAACTTCATCAACAACAACAACAACAATTATCGTCCTCAAAATCAAGGATGGAATCAACAAAGGCCCAACTACCAAGATAATTTTCCAGGTAAGTTTCAAGGCACTAATTACAATAACTATGCTCAATTGCCTTTGAGAGAAGTGATCTCCAACTAAAATAAAATTATAGAGACTTTATCTAGGAAGATAGCATCCAATAACAAAATGCTAGAAAACATAAATACTAAAATAGATAGCTTTACCTCTGCTGTTAAGAACCAGCTTAGCTTTAATAAAATGATAGAACAACAATTAGCTCAGCTGGTGGCCGCTGTTCCACCGACCAACGAAGGTAAGATTCCAGAACAACCTCTAGAGCCCGAGACCATAAATCTTATTGATGTGTATGCAGGTTACTACATTGAAGCATCATCAGAATGGAAGGATGAGTCCATGCCACCTAAGAGAGGAGATCCGGGGAGACACGTGATCCCCATCTCTATTAGGCAAACATGATTTCCCCGAAGTTGTCTGCGATCTAGGCGCCGGTGTCAACATCATGCCTAAGGTAATCTTTGACCAAGTCTTTCCATGGGCATCTTTGTTGTACACGAATATGTGTTTGCGGCTCGACTGACAGGCGGTTAAGCACCCTGAAGGAATCTTAGATGACGTATGCATACGAATCAGGAGATCATATGTTCCTATAGACTTTGTAGTCCTGAATACCGGCAGAGATCCCAAGAGTCCAATCATTCTTGATCGACCATTCCTAAGTACTGCAAAGGCTGTCATCTACACGGACAGTACTAAGATTTGTTTCACCATCAAGGGTAATAAAGAAAAGTTCAGTTTTAAGAACAAGACCCTTAAAGCTCCTATAGACCCAAGAGGAGCTTACTTCCCAGTCAAGCCAACAAATGAAGAGGCGAAGAAGAAAAATATGAATGGAAAGAAAAAGAACAAGAACAGGAGGCAAGCGAGAAAGCAAGTCCAAGTAGTCAAGACTGTTGAGTACAAGCATGACCACATCTTAGCCTCACCATTCCTAACCAAAAGAGAGGATCCAGGCATGCCAGCCATTGATTGCACTATTGGACAATACTCCTTCTACAATGCGTTCTACGACACCGGATAAGCTGTCAACATCTTGTCTAAAAAGGTATCTGATTTATTATTCGATACACCTCTATATCCTACCTATATGCAGCTGCAGCTGGCGGACAACACGACGAGATTCCCAGAGGGAGTGGCAAGGGACATCATGGTCAAAATCCACACTCACTACGTCCCAACCGACTTCATGATATTGGACATGGGAGAAGAAGATGAGACACCCATCATCCTTGGGAGGCCGTTCCTCAGCACCACCAACGCCATCATCTATAATGGATCGGGCCAAGTCCACTTCCAATTACCAGGAGAGAAGGTACGCTGTCATTTTAAAGATTATAACTCTTCTGGATTAGCAGCTTTCACCCTGTCCAAGAGAAGATGTCAGCGCTGGAGGAGTCGCTCTCAAAAGAGCAATGTTGAGGAGGAGGCAATTAAATAAGAATCTACAACACCTAAGGGACATCCACAACCTACAAAGGTATGGAAAGAAAAGATAACCTCCTCAACTGAGTCATTATCACTAGGAGATCCAACGTCAGGGTCCTCATCCTCGGGATCCGATGAAGCACCCCAGGAGTGACGACGACGAGAAGTCTTGTCCGGAGAACTCTAAACTCCGAACCCTTGCCATAAGGTAACAATGGTAGTTATCCATTTACTTTCTTGCATTTTTGATTCATAGTTAGCTTTCATCATCTTTATAGAAAAATCACAAAAATATTTGGAAAACCTCAAAGCCCCATATAACATACCTGCAGTACAAGCTAAAGGAGTGATCACTGTAGTGGCCTAAAAATAAATAAATAATTAGCATGCATATTTCCTTTCTGTTTGATAAAAAGAAAATCCAAAAATAATCATTGAGCATCTTACTGCACTGTATGCACTTAACAACCTTTGAAAACCTCTCACAACAACCAGTTCACAAAATGGCTAACCACTAACTGTTTATCCTAATCTGTTCTATGAGTTTTGGGGTTTTGTGAGATGTTTGCTGCAGGATGACTCTAAGAGCTAGTCCACCTAGGAATCATCATCTACATCACTCGAAGTACACCTTCCCTACTGAAAGGTCCTTGTTTCGTTTTGGTAATTGAGTGACAACCTAGGTGGACTAATTGTGTTTATGTGAGATATGTAGAGAATTAGTCCACAGGTGATGAAGGAGCTTAATGCATGATACTTGACATGGAGTCATGTGGCTAGAGGTGAAGATCGAGACAAGACTTGGCTTGATGGACCGGTCGTGAGGGTGAAGGGCAAGTTGGAGGCTTTGAAGCCGTTGGTACCGAGTGTCGGGAGGCTTGAGCAAAGACTTGGCGCCGAAGGACCGAAGCGATGGTGAAGAGCAAGTGAGGTCAAGATCGATGGACCAAAGGCCATGTGATGATATGAAGTGGATCATATCATTCATGAGGAGTGGTCGGTGCATGTGTTGCATCGGCATTGAGGGAGATGGAGTGGAAAGCGCAAGGCAAAGGTATAACCTAGGGCGTTTTCATTTCACCGGTCATAGGTGTGTAGAGAAGTTGATGACCGGGTTTAGGATAGATGGCCGTACTATCAAGAGGGGCAAACTTGTTTGCATATCGGTCATCTAGTGCCACTTGAGCGATCTAACTTTGCATCGTGTTGCTAGGATCAAGTGGCATTGAGAGAAGGAGTGAAAACCCTTTGGAAAATGATTGTGAAAATGCTAACACACTTGCACATGGTAATGTACACTTGGTGGTGTTTGCTGGGTAGAGAGGGGTTTGGGATCCTCTCTCCCTCCCGCCGAGCTCGCGAGGCGGGATTCGGCGTTTTCATGGAAGTGAAGTGCTCATTTTCCATTGCGCCGAAGGCCGGAAATGGAGGCGAAGTCGTCAGAGTGTTTCTCGCTGAGAAACACTCGACCGGACGCTGGTCCAAGGTGGACCGGACGCGTCCGGTCAAGTGTGCGAGTCCGGGCGTTTTCGGCGGTGACCGGACGCCGTGGGGACCGGACGCTCCGGTGCCGCGCGTCCGGTCGGTGAGCGATGGCTTGGCGCTGGTGAGCTAAGATGGACTGGACGCTGGGGGAGTCCGGTCAGGATTTTGGCTCTCGGGAGCTCTCTGAGTTGTGACCGGACGCTGGGCGTCGCGCGTCCGGTCGGTGGACAGGACGCGTCTGGTCAAGGTGGCGTGGCGCGCGAATGAGTTAGCCGTTGCGCGCCAACGGTTACATTCGAATGGCGAGGACACGTGGCTATCTGGGGAGTGACCGGACGCTGCGACTGGACGCGTCCGGTCGTCACTTGGTGCGCGTCCGGTCAGTGCCCGACCAGGTTTCGTGGCAAAGGCTCTTTAGCCCTTGGGGCTATAAGTAGTTGCCTTGGCCGGCTTTGGCTAGGGGCTGAGCACATTGGGGACTTTGTGTCCTTGCTTGGTGGTGCTTGAGAGCCCTCTAACTCACTTATGCTTGTAGTGATTACATCCGATTGTGAGTGAGTGATTCTAGTGCATTGCATTGAGAGATTGCAAGGTGTGGCACTAGGTGATCGAGTTGCAAGCCGGTGGTGCTTATTACTCTTGGAGGTTGCCACCTCCTAGACGGCTTGGAGGCTTGTGGGCATCGTTGCAGCACGCTCGGAGATTGAGTGGTGCTCCGATTGCTAGTCACGTGGAGTGACGTTGTGAGGGGGATTGTGCTTACCCTGCGGGGATCGTGAAGAGCAACTCTATTGGATTGCGAGTGTCATTGAGTTACCTTCTCTTGGGTAGGTTCTTGCGGTGTCCAATCGTGGACGAGGTTAGTGAAACACCTCTTAGCCGCCGAACCACGAAGAGTTGGTTGACACAACGGGGACTAGCTTGGTGGCAACCAAGTGAACCTCGGTGAAAAATCGGCGTGTCAACTTGTCTAATCTTCTCGTCAGTTTGCATTCACTAGCTCGTATTTACTTGTTCATTACTTGTGCTAGTGAGTAGTGTTGCTCTTGTGTAGCTAGTTTGCTTGTGTAGCTTTCTAGTTACCTTCTTAGCTTTTGTAGCATAGAAGTAGCGATTGCGTGGCTAGTTGGCTTGTGTAGCCTTGCTAGTCACCTTGCTTAGTTTGTATAGCTAAGCAATTGAGCTCACTAGTTAGGTTTGTGTAGCCGTGCTAGTGAGAACTACTAGTGTGCTTAGGCTTTGTGCGCTTTGCTCACTAGCATGTGTAGGTGCTCCCCGGTTTGATTGAGTACTAGTTGCTTAGGTTTGTGTGACCTTGCAACCTAGTATTGGATAGGCGGGCACTACCTAGCCTTGCACCTTAGTGACTTAGTTAGATTCTTTGTAAGGTGCTTAGATAGAGGGGTAAAGTCCTGGTTAGACCGATAGTTTCAATTTCGCATTTAATTCGGTCATCCGCTACGATTAGATTTTAGAAAGGACTATTCACCCCCCTCTAGTCCGCCATCTCGACCCTTCACCTACACACAGCTAAACACTATGTGAAGGAAGCAACTTCTTGTTGGATGAGATGAAGGTTTTCGGCCACACCAGCTCTTGCAAGCATGAGCTCCACTGAGAGGACTGCTTAGCTTCAATGCTCAACCACGACGACAACCAGCTTGGGAGAAGGCATCCCCTAGGTACCCAGGTAAGTGTACCTACACGATTATCGAGTCAGTCACAAAAAAATCAAAAATACCAAAAATATGTGAGCACGTGAAGGTTCACCATAGTATCATAAGAAAACCTAAAAATAGCAAAAATATATGGGCACATGAAAGTCCATGCTTTTTAGAGTCCTTAAAGTCTTTTGAGTCTTATATAGTATGAGTCTTTGAAAAATGAAAAAACAAAATAAAAAAGTTTGTCTGTCTAGATTTAATGAAATGGAAGCTCTTGAGATGATTTGAATTGATGATAAGCTGCTCTGTTACAATATCTCTGAAATGCCTAGAGTTTAGGCAAAAGTTTTCCCAAGTTTTAGCTCCAACTGTGTTGACATGAGAATTTGCTCAGAGCCTGAAACTTGTGGGTTGTATATGCTTGAACTAAGTCTAGGTACCTGATTGATAAGATTGAGAAAGTCTAAGCTGCTATTTATCTTGTTCTAAGTGACACAAGAGTTCTGGAGATTTATCTTTTGAAAAACATAAAAAACATGATGAGTTCCTATATGACAAAGCTTACATTCCAACAGAGCCAAACATGATGAGATAGGCTAGTTAAACTTCCACATACATCTTTGCTTGTCTTGCATTGAGTTTTGTCAACTTTTGTGACCCTAGTGAGAAATTTGTCATGCTCTTGAATCAAGATCCACCTCCATATGCACTACTCTAGGCACAACAACATGCCATTCCACCTACATTCATTCCAAAAATATTTTTCTCCTACACTGGGAGAGAACACCAAAAATATTCTATTAGGTTAGCCACCCAATAAATACTCCATGTTCCTATTGTTATCTCTCCAAATCCTATCAGGGCCAAAAGGAGTGCTATGAGCTATGCAAAAAGATACTTAAAAAAAGAGAGAGAATAAAGAAGGGAGAAGAAAAGAAAAATGGACAAGTGTCCTAGCGCTAAACAATGGATAGTTAGATGCCCGATTCCCTAAGAAAAAGAAAAAAATAGCTCATAACCTCTGGCCAATTATCAAAGCTCAAAAGGAGAGGTAGGTATTCAAGGAGCTGAGTAGAATTAGGTTCCACCATATATCCACCATATCCATTCACCTATACATTTTGATTCGACTGCATGACTTGTTTCTCTATGGATCCATTGTTTGCCTTTACAACACATGCATTGCAAGTTTGCTCTTTCAGTTTCTCCTTACCTGTGAACTCCACATAAGCTTTAGTTATAGGACGAAAAGAAAGGCAACATCATCACTGCCTTGGTGAGAATCCATAAATACCACATATATTGAGAGACTTGAGAGTGTCATACATGGGAAGCTCTGAGTTTTATTTGAAAACCTCTAAAAACTCCAGAATGATAGTTGATCGAAGAGCTTGAGACATAGTGCTTAGATGGGATCTTTCTGTCTGTCAAGTACTCAAGACCCAAGGAAGAGCTAATAAGCCCCACAGTCAAAGGTAATACGGGTAAGTTTAAAAGTCAGCTCAGTTATTGCACAACTTGGAGGAGAATTTCTATCTAACTATAGGTATACTTCTAGGGAGTTGCTCCGAGATGGATACAATGCTTAAACACATATATATATCTTACGATAAGTTTTTAAAATTTTCTTTGCTAAGGGACTAGCAAAGGTTATGCTTGGGGGAGTTGTTGACGGTCGTTATTGTATGAAATCAACCATCAACTAGCCATGAAAAGGATGCAATTGTGGTCACCAAAGTAGATATAGGGTTTACACTCGATAGAATTCCACGAGTTTTGGTGTTTCACTGTTTCTGCAGGCGTAAACTAGAAAAGACGCAACCACGAGAGTTTATCGGAACAAAGAATGGGAAAACGGACACCGCGGCAATGGGGGAAGAATCTAGAAGAGTCGAGAAGGCACCACGCCGAGTGGGGGGCCCAGCGGCCACCAGGTGGGATCGGCCGGTCCCACCCCTGCACCGGCCGGTCTGGCTTGGGGCCCCGGTAGCGGCCCGGTTCGCCCGGTTCGCTCCGCCGCCTTTGAGGGTCAATCTCGGCCGCATGTCAAAGTCGGTTTCATCCGATGACTCACGATCATCGCCCAGGGCTATAAAAGGAGGGCAGGACCCCCCTAGAGGGGGGCACATTCATTCATTCCTCATTTGAAGTCCGATCATCAGCCAGAAACCCTAATCAGAGCTCCTTAGCTAGGGCCTAGATAGCTAGTTAGAACTAGAGGGAGCAAGCGCAGGCTTGGATTCCGGCGCCATCAAGAGCTTGGATTTGGTATAGTTCTTACCTCCTCTCGCCTTTGTTCTCTATCATTGTATAGTTATATGATTACTACAATTGAATTGATGAATACTTATCTACTTATATTCATAGTTATATTGTTCTTTGTCTATTATGGTTATATGCTTAGTATAGCTAGATTGACATTATACTAGTCATAGGTTCGTATAGCGCTCATCTAATTGATCGTTGGGTGAGTGGTAGACATTGTGTAAGCATGGTGCTTATACGTTGTTTATCTGCGAATGTACCCTATAGGCCGGGCTTGGTAGATCGCGGGTGTGACAATCCTATTGAGTCCTATGTAGTCCAAACCCTGTTTATAGGCACAGTAGGGCTTTTGTATGAAGGAAGGGCGTGCTATATTCTCAAACTTCTCTAGTATGTCCACTATGAATAGATATAATGCTAACCTTAGCTATGACTACTAAGTGTACTGCACTAACCATGATATGTATTGACATGTGGCTAGGAATAACACAAGAATATCTCTTGATGTTCGACTAGTGACCCTAATGATATAGCTAGGAGTCTCTATCTGTTTATGCTGATGATTATATACTTATAATTTATCTTGTGACTTAACCCTGCATTGAGTAGTGAGGACATGGTTATGCCTATCCATTACACTCTAGGTTAACACGCTACCTTTACACGAGAGCCATGTAGACCTTCCTTTGGGAAAATATAAATGACAACCCGTAATACTCCGGTTAAAATGCTACAATGGTATTTAATCTGTGCGCTTGCGGATACTATTTCTATATTCTAAATGGTGGCATGATTTAATACCGCACCCCTTGGTGTTATGCTGGGGATGACAGCTTGGCACTCTAGTGGCGATGCTCTGCTTACAAGCATGTTTAGCAACGTTGCTAGAAATAATATTAAGAGGTGTCAACACTGGTGTTCTCGGAGACGAGTCAAAACAATACGGAGATGCTCCACATGTTCTTATTTAGTTTTGGAGTATATCAGAATGTCATCTATGAAAACCACGACAAAGCGATCGAGCTCGGGCATAAACACCGAGTTCATCAGATACATAAAATAGGCTAGAGCATTAGTAAGCCCAAATGACATAACAAGATATTCATATAGGCCATATCTGATGGTGAAGACGGTTTTAGGAATATCTTTAGGCCTGATTCGGATTTGATGATAAATGGATCTAAAATCAATCTTGGAGAACACCTTGGCTCCCGCAAGTTGGTCAAAGAGAAGATCTATACGAGGAAGATGATATTTATTTTTAATGGTCACCTCATTTAGTGGACGATAGTCCACACACATTCTCAGAGTCTGGTCTTTCTTTTTCACAAAGATAGCAGGACAACCCCACGGTGATGAACTAGGTCGGATAAAACCTTTGTCCCACAATTCTTTCAACTGAATTTTCAATTCTGCTAACTCTTTTGGGGGCATCCGATAAGCTCTTCAGGATACTGGTGCAGTACCCAGTTTTAACTCAATCACAAAGTCAACATCTCGTTTCGGTGGTAACCCAGGCAAATCCTTAGGGAATACATTCAGAAACTCATAGACCACAGGTATATCCTTGATTTCTTGCACTGAGGTTGCATTAACTGTCTCAATTGCTCACTTGGGAGTCAGGAATTGGATAAGAAGTGGAGACTGGTTATCAGGTAGAAATAGCTTAATGGTTCTATTCAGCGCGTCTATCAGCGCCGTGATGACGTAACCAATTCATTCCAAGGATCACATCTATATTCTGATCTTTTAGTACTATCAGATCCGTAGGATAGAGATACCCACCAAGAGATATAGGGATCTGATATACCATTTCCCGTGTGCGTATACGCCCTCCCAGCGATTGCACCAAAAACTCGT
Source organism: Chrysopogon serrulatus (assembly GCA_015844335.1). Lineage (NCBI taxonomy): Eukaryota > Viridiplantae > Streptophyta > Magnoliopsida > Poales > Poaceae > Chrysopogon > Chrysopogon serrulatus. The sequence goes on from JADLZL010002686.1 coordinate 167,852, forward strand.
CTTTAATTTCTTTTATGGGGATTTCATACTTTGCAACAAAAGTGCGGTTGATGAATGTATGCGATGCACCAGAATCAAATAATGTAATTGTAGGGTGACTGGCAACAGGGAACATACCCATTATAAGAGGTTCTCCTTCAAGAACATCCCCAGTTTGGACGTGATACACACGCCCAGGTTTCTTTCCGGCATTCACCTTCGAGACAAGCTGTGGATTACCCCTGCCTTGACCCTGATGCGGCTGACTACCAGATCCTTGTTGAAAATGGGAAGTATTTCTTTTGCGATAGGGACAGTTTCGGGCAAGGTGTCCAGGCCTGTCACAATTAAAACACGGACCGAGACTAGTGGGAGAATTCTGGGGAACTGGTGGATTTGTGTTTCGAACACCCTAGGTGTTCGGCTGTTGTGGATAGGTTATGGCAGCAGGACGAGTGTACACTTGTTGCCTCTGGGCTTGCTGCTGCTGTGGTGGGTAGTAATAGGGTTGGCGGTTTGGTTGCTGTTGTGGATAGTGGAATGGCTGGCGGTTGTGCTGAGTGGGGTGCAATATAACCTTCCGACATTTCTGGATTCCGCCGGAGGGTGTTGGGAATGCAGCTTCTCGTCATTCTTTTGTTTTAGCAAGGATCTCTCATAGGATATTGCAATATCCACTGCCTCGTAGAATGTGGCATTTGGGTTGGCAGTGAGATGGGTTGCAACGTCACCCCTCAAACCCCTGACGAAGCACTTCTTTTTCTTGCTATCAGTATCCACATGCTCAGGTGCATACTATGACACGTGACTGAACATGTTGACATATTGCACCACTGGGTGGCCACTTTGCTTTAGTGCCATAAACTCTTCAAGCTTGGCTTGCATCACCCCGTCAAGAATGAAATGCTGACGGAATGCATCTTGGAACATGGACCAAGTGATTTGCTGATCGCCTGGCTGACGTGCAAGAAAGTTTGCCCACCATGCAGATGCAGGACCCCTCAACTGTTGTGTGGCAAATTTAGGTTTCAACAGGTCTGGGCAACCCACTAACAAGTCAAACTTCTGATCTATGACACGGAGCCAATCATTAGACTCTAAAGGATCCTCAGCTTTAGTAAAAACTGGCGGACGGGTCTCTGTGAAGTCCGCATATGTGATCTCGTCGTGATTACGATGGCCATGATTCTCATATGGTGCATTTTGATTGTTTTGACCCATTTTCCGTAACAAACGAAAATTCTCAGTAGTGGCATGTGTACCAGGCGCCTTTGCTTCGACCAAGGCGTGGTCTTTGGTGGTGCCTGCGGGACCTCACCTCCCTCGTGTGAAGAACCAGCGCGAGTATGGTAGACATCTGTTATAGACAAGATCATATTTATTCACAGACAGATTTATTGAACTTAAAACATTAACACAAACTGGTCACACACCATTCAGTAGAAAGAAGAGATAGAACCTATAAGATTAAGATCCTTAGGGCTAGCAAGAATAGGATTGATTTTACCTAGTCCAACCACTTTTAAACGGGGATATAATTTTAAACTGGTTAATTAAGCATGATGCATGATCGAACCTACGGATCAAGCAAAAGAATTTTTCAAACTATCATAAGCATACTTTTAGTAATATACGGCAAAAAGAAAATAACATGATACTCCGCTTAAGACTCTTTTAAATAGCACCTAGAAAGGCTACTAGAAAGAATTAAGAGGAGCAGAAGCAATTTGGACTAAACAAAGTTAGCTTTTGGATCCAAAACATTTTGAAGCTTTTGCAAAGTAATACTGTGAGCATCTTTATAAGTACCGCTCTGATACCCCCTGTGGTAGAATCTTCTAAATTATATGGCCCACAAGCACCTGACATTGTCTCTAAAACCTCTGTCAGCTATGCTTGTACACCACATAACCTAGAACGTTCTGTTGGCTCAGCTACCCAATCACCAAGATCAGATCCAACCTCTTTACGCTGAACACCTTCTTCAGAAGTAGGAGTTGGATCAACTCCCTCCTCGGACGGCACAACTACACGATTGAGATGCATGATTACAATGCAGTAATAAAAGACATGCGATAATGATGCAACGATAACTAGTCTATCTTGAGTACAACTTTCCTTCACGGTAAGGTTGTACTACGGAAGCATAACTAGCATCGACGACGACGGACTAACGGTACGCAATCAACATAAAATGCCGAAGGTCATTAGGGTTAATGACCTAGGGTCAGCACTCAATCCCAAAATCAAGCAACCCTAATAGTGATTAAGGTTAATTACTAATTTATTAACCATTTTTACAGTTATTGAAAGCCACTAATTAACTTGCTAACTAGAGATTAATTAAACCCTAATTAATCAAGAGATTAATTAATTAAACATTAATTAATTAAGGTATTAATTAAGCATAAAACAAAAATTAGTCAAAACATGATCAAACTTCATAATTAAGATCACTATCATCTAATTAGCACACAAAACAAATTTCATGATTTTTGGACTTATATTTTAATTACTAAAAATCATGGAAGTGACATTTATTAATTAAAAGAGCAAATTATAGCACAAATAAACTTTATTGGAAAAACAAAGTTAGTATTTTCCTGTGTAAAACACAGCACAAAGGTCACACACATATTTTTGTCACAATTTTATCTGCCCAAAATAAATTGTAGCAAAAAGATGAAAACTAGCTTCGGAAAATTAAATTGGAAAAAGAAAAACCTTTTCCCTCTCCCGTGGGCTTACTCTGCGGCCCGTCGGCCCGCACGGCCCGCTTCGCACACCTCTCCTTCTCCCTCTCACGCTGACAAGCCGACCCCGCCTGTCGGCTCTCTCTCCCTCCTTTTCCTTCCGACGTGAGCAGGGGACGGCGGGGCGGTTGCCGACCGTTCTCGCCCGGTGGTGATCTCTCGACGAAACCGACTACCCAACAGCTTTCTCTCATCGAAACGATCACAATGAGCTACCAAATGGCCACTGCGCGCTAGAGAGCACGCACGACGGCATTCGCGGCGGCTCGACGGCGGCGCGGCTCGTCGGCGGCGGCCTTGGCCGGCGGCGACCTAGGCGACACGAGGACCACCCCTCAATGCAACTCGACACGACGAGGCTATCCGACCCGAAAGCAAGCGCTGCAACACATGCTATCGACCTAGACCGCGACACCGGCGGAGGATATGGTGAAGCTTACCGGTGTTTACGGTGTTCCGGCCAAACAAAAGCAACACAGACGCAACCAACACCTCGGATGGACTCAGGAGCTCACCACAGCTTCAAAACAAGGGTGCGGCGAGCTTGGAGATGGGCGGAGGGTAGTTGACGGCGGTGACAGCGGCTGCGGCGGTGCGAACCGAGAGCTCGGCGGTGTTCCCGCACGTTGAGGCCTTGGCAAGGCGGCGGTAGTGGCCGGAGATGAGGAAGATGGCGGCTCAGCGGCGATTCCGGTGACCTCACTGCACGACCAGTGGCTCGGGGCGTGCGCAAGAGAGCGGTGAAACCGTGTGCAAGGTATTGGAGACGGCGATAGACAGTGGCAGGCGAATTTGGCAGAGGAGCGGTGGCGGTTGTCGTTGGCGGTGAGGAGGAGAAAAAAAGAAATACGTCGACGACGGTGGCTTTTATAGACAAAGTGAGGGTGTCGACGTGGTAGAGGGCACCTTCGCGACGGTCAGGAGGTGGACGGGCAGCGCATGAACGCTGGGAAGCAGTGAGAACGGCGACGGCGACGGCGGTCGACCGGCCGGCATGGGCGTCGGGGCAAGGTAGCAACCCCCCTGTTGCCTTACTGTAGCAGTGCCACCTCTCCTTTTCATTTTCAAAATTATTCCCAAAAATTGAGCTGAACAGGAAAATCTCCCAAAATATCAATTGTACAACTTTTCATGCTCTACAACTTTCATTTAGCAAGTTTTGCCAGATTCCAAATAGTTTTTGAATTTGCATTTCAAATTTGTAAAGAAGGCAAAACCCTAACTTTAAGGATTTTAAAATTACTTTCAAATTTGAATAAAAGATGAAAATCTCCAAAAATAAAAGTTGTTCTATTTTTAAAGACCTACAACTTTGATTCAGAGAGTTTTTCATGAAACTAAATAATTTTTGAATTAGAGTTTAAAAATCAAAAGGGGACAATTTCCAATTGAAAGAACTTTTGAAATTACTTCAAATTTTATTAAAAAACTTAAAAAACTTTATTTACCAAACTTGTAGAGCTCAAAGAGATGCACAAACTGTATGTTTGAAGTTTTTCCAAATTTTGAATATTTTGAGATGAAATTGAGAAAGGGGCAAAAGGCTTTTGAATTTCAAGCTTTTGAAAAGGATTTTCAAATTGAATCTTTGGGCAATTAATTAATGGTGTTGTAGTACTTTTCAAATCCAGCCAATGGCATACTTTCAAAGTACAAAGGTCATACTTTGAAATGGTGCCAAAGTTTGGTAACTTTTATTAACAAAATTAATTATGGTTAGCTCCTCAAAATTGGAAATGAAATTCAACTCCCAACACTTAGCCACTTGAGCTAGGGTTTGGGATTTGAATTCAAATTCAAATTTGATTCTTCCTTACACCTTATTTAACTTGTAAAACATGTTTGATGTGTAAGTCGGGGTTAACCAAACACTTGCAAACATCAAGGTTGATTTTAATTGGTTGTTTTTGTAAACAAAAGTAAAATTGTAAGTAAAGTTTAATGGCATACACATACACATACGATGTAAAAGAGCGCAACCAACCCTAGAATTAAATAAACTCATTTTAGTTATACTCATTAGGGTTCTCTAATCATGAATGCTTATGCGATGATGATGATGACATGACAGATTTAGGTTAACGTAACACCAGAGGTGTTACACATTGATAAGTTAAACAGATTTACTTTGTCATTTTTAGGAAATTAATACCTAATATTAAATAACCAATAAATTCTATCTTGTAAATTTTCATCTTTCACTCTCCCAAGACCCTAAGGCCCTCGAGCATACGAGTTGTCTTGTTTGACTAAAAGTATTAGTACATGATGAATTAAAGATAAGAGCCTTGCTAATATTATTGAGGTGTTCGACTGATCACATAAGCTAGCTGATAAGATAAACTGCCTGGTTTGCTATGAAAGAATAATCTTTGTTCGAATGATTGATAAGACAAGCGAACAGGGACGACTATAATACAAGTAAATGCTATTACATTTATTGTAGTAAGTAATAGATTTTATGTACCATACTGTACTCTCTTTATTTCTGAAAAGGATGATTTCTAGAATTTATGTCTCCGTCAAACTTTTTAAAATTTAATTGATTTTTTTTAGAAAAAGTAATAATATTTATGATATAAAATAAGTATATTATAAAAATATATTCTATAATAAATCTAATAATACTAATTTAATAATATAAATTTTATTTTTTAAAAGTTTAATTAAAATTTAAAAGTTTATTTTAGAATAACTCTAGAAATAACTTTGCAGAGACCTTGGGAGTATCTCCTTAGAATTATATTTTTGGACTAAGATTTTAATTTGATCACGTTTACTCCTACTCCCTCCGTCCCTATTTAGATGTCGCCGTGGGATACGTCCACAAGTTTGACTTGATTTATAGTAAATATGTACAATATTTATATCTCTAAATAATTTTGTTAAAAAACTAGATCCAAAGATCTTTCCGATGATACTAATTATGATACTAATCGATAATATTTATTATTTATTAAAATTACCGGCATTTGTTTCTCGGGAAGCGAAGCGATAAATATTTAAGGACGGAGGGAGTACACTTTAACAAAAGTGAAAGACATAATCATATTCGTCCTACTAGTAGGCCCGTGGATGACGACGAACTTTACTTTGAGTAGTAGGTAGGTCACTGTTCAATTATTCATCACTGCAGTGGATAAAGGCACTGTGAGTAGATTCCATGGCATATCCATCCATCCACCTGCACGCGGCGCACGGTCTTCACCCACATCCTTATCCCTGACACGTCCTACGTGCCGCTGCCAATAGAGAGTACTAGAGACTGTTAAAAATGGCGGTGCAGGCCCGCGTGGACGTGCGGCCGCAGCGCACTGATTTGTGCCGAGCCTCTCAGCCTGCCGGCAGCCGCTGCCTGCTTTCCTCTTGGATTTGGAATCTTCACAGCTGCAAGCCACGATAAAACTACGAGCTCGTGATGCACATCAGACAGAACACCGCAAGCAGCAGCACGCCGTGCAGTCTGGGTTTCCCTTGCAGCTCGGCCCCTTGATTTTGAGTTTCTCGAATTTGTGTTTTTTTATTAGTACCATTTGGTTACAAGTTGAGAGTGGTATACTACTAGTAGTGATGAAGTGTGGCACTGCCACGGAAGCTGCTGGCAAAAGATTCAAAGGCACAGTAAAAATGTGATGAAAGCATCTATGGATCATATAAACCGACTGATTTGCTATAGAAGAAAAATACTGTTTAAATGATTGATAAATCCGGATAAAATAAGTGAGCAAGACGAGTACTCCTACTATGCGACAAGGGTTACATGACTATTGACAGTGACACACCCATAAACAAGAAGCAATGGATGTGACCCACCTGATCCTGCATACTCCCTCCGTCTCTTTTTAATTGTCGCAAGCGACTTTCCAAAAAACAAATACCGGAATTTTAATAAATACTAAATATTATCGATTAGTATCATAATTAGTATCATCGGAAAGATCTTTGGATCTAGTTTTTCAACAAATTTATTTAGAGATGTAATTATTGTACGTATTTTCTACAAATCAAGTCAAACTCGTGGCACGAAAACCCACGGCGACAATTAAATAGGGACGGAGGGAGTATATTGCTCGGTCTGATCTGATTGATCCCATCGGTAAGGTTTTACTCCATTTTCCTCTTGTACTAGCAAACCGTAAGACAGAGGTGGTGCAATAGTGGGAACGACGACCTACACCTCCATCCACACAATGTGCGAAAATCGCACTCCCTCCGTCCCTAAATACTTGTCGCTTCGCTTCCCGAGAAACAAATGCCAGCAATTTTAATAAATAATAAATATCATCGATTAGTATCATAATTAGTATCAGTGAAAAGATCTTTGGATCTAGTTTTTTAACAAAATTATTTAGAGATATAAATATTATACATATTTTCTATAAATCAAGTCAAACTTGTGGCACGTATCCTACGGAGACATCTAAATAAGGACGAAGAGAGTAGAGGGGATGGGTGGGCGAGTGGTTATGTGGCCCAGCAGGCAGCAGCATTAAACAGAGGAGAGGCAAGAGATGGAGATGAGGTTGGAAGAGCACATGGGAATGGTAGGGATATAGGATTAATTATGTAGTTCCAGTACAAAGGTCGATTCTTTTCACCGTCGTTCCTCAAAGAAAGTGTGTTTAAATGGGAATGTGCCGTGGCCAATTTCACTGAGAATCTGAGTTTAAGCCGAAAAAAACATGCTCAACCCTAGCTCACTCGGTAGTAGGCATGGGTGCTTACTATCTCCATTTTTAGTTTGTATGATCATTTGACTCCAATTTACATATACATTCATATTTCTTACATTTCACAATACCGTCAAATTCATCTTAGGTTAATCAAGCTTTGTTCTTTTACCTGGTACGCACTTTCATTCTCTTTGCCACCAAGTTAGTTAATTATTACTCACTGTGATCCAGTTTATAAGACAATTCAACATGGCATAGTCTTATACATTACACTTTGATCAAATTAATTGTTAAAGAATATAAGGTTTAAACCTTGATATGTGTGCGCGCCTTGTAAAAAGGACCAGAAGGAGTATCATTTTGGTGAGATAACCTATTCAACAATGGGTCAAGTCTAAAATTTAAACAATTCGAACTCAGGAAAAATCAAGTGTTTTCACACATCTAAATCCGAGTCAAAGAGCACTCAAACTTGGATAGTTAGGATTCATGCCCATGATTCTTGTTTTAACCAGTCACACTAAGTTACCTTATCTCAAAATTTTCAATTGTTACATGCCTATAAAGTTGGACATTTTGTGAACTAAGAATTGGTTTAGATTCTTTATAACTTGCTCTTTTGAGTTAAAATTCCTCGATTAGAACAACATTTTGTTTTATCTTTTAGTGATAATGTACCAGAACCGCCCAATTTATAAAAGCATAAGTGCAAAAACCACTTGCCACGCAAGTAATTAGCACACTTAAGCCCTTATAAAGCCGGTAGTACAGAAATCTCGAAGGATTTCAAACCAAACATCATCAACCAAGATCGTACAAGTTTAGCGTCACCATTCACATGTTACAACATTTCACAAATAGTCCGATAACATCAGAGTGCGGAAATTAAAGTTATTACAAACCAAGTCTCGAATTTAAGTAGCGAAAGCAAAGTAGTTTTAAAAGCTCAACCCACACACGCACTTTAAAGTTTAATACAGTGCCAGCCTGATGATCAATCCACAAAAGCAAGTGGGAAGAGTAGTAAGAACGACCACTGCCCTTGGGTACTTAATCCACTGGATATAAGCAGGTCTCGCAATACCCGTGGTAGGTATGGCCATCTGCACAAACAACAAGCGGGAAAAACCCTGAGTACGAGAAGGTACTCAGCTAGACTTACCCGTCTGATTCAAAATAAAAGACTCCAAGGAGTATGACAGGCTTTATCAGGGGATAGCTTGACTCATTTGCAGAAAAGCGGTGGTAACCATTTTATAGTGACAGCTCAACTTAATCATTCCTATTTATGCTAGGTGAGCACCTATACTAAGCATCATTATAGTATATTAATCATGATTAAGCAATCAAGTAGTATCCATATTCATCATAGCTTAATTCATCATCATCTTTAACCACATTCCATAATCATTACTACGATGGCGTAGCTCAAGTCAAGTGTTCACTGTCCAGGAACGATGGCGATTCGAATCGATTACTACTGAGCTCAGGGGGTATTCCTCACACAAACCACACTCACCCGTCGGTGAGCTACAGGTCACCGTGGCACATATCCGGGAACAAAACACGGTTTCGACCGGAACCACCGTACCCGGGGACCGCCCGACTGTCTTAGCCAGTCAAGCTGGACCTCGGACCTACTCTTCGTGCCCCCGTGGTCTCCCATCCATCTCCAATACGGTGCGAACGGATCGAGACCCGGCCTGGATCGTGTTAGGCTTCGCGGTCGGAACGGCTTATCCGGCCAGCTAAGTGTGAGGCATGCGTTTAACATGACTCGAGGGACGCGCAACGGCACGGTCCTTAATCAACACAGACGGAATCACTATGGTCCAACAACCTCATAAGACTCCGTCCGGTCTCCAATTATCACAGCCATAACCAATAACCAGATGATATCAACATAAAGCTTTCCATCAATCATAAGTAACCACCTATGCTCGCGGATGGCAGAAAATCACCCGACTTTTACCGTCTAAGCAAGCTAAGTAATAAACTCGACCTAGACTAGCAGGGTAATTCAAGGTAGGATAATTTAAGGATAAACAAGGATATAATGCAGCAATAGTTACACACAACTCCTATACTTAATGCATCAATCATAAAGCATAATTAGACTGTTAGAAAGCATATGTAAGGACATGCTCCAGGGCTTGCCTTGCTCAAAGGTGCTGGCGCGGTGATTCAGGCACTCGGGCAGGTCTTCCTCTCCTGCTTCCTGCTCCTCCTTGGGGTCCTCGAGGTGCTGCTCCTCCATTGGATTCTCCTCGTACTGGAAAACTAGGGGGCCCTCCTACAAACCTGTATGATGCGATGCGTGGTATAAGCATAAAGAATGCATAGGTGCGATGCTCATGAATGAAGATGAGTAGCAGTTTATTTGACAGAGTAGGTGCATATCTCCTCTTTTCTGACATTCTATTTCATTTTACTGAGTATATGCATATCTCTTCTCTAACTACTTAGAGAAGTGCATAAAGAGAGGTGGGTGTGTGAGCACACACATAAGTGTGACAATAAACTAATTCATGCAAACTGAACATATAACTCAAGGTACTGTATAAATATGACCAGCAAGCAATACATGAATGAGAGTACTCCAAAAGCAATAATATTACTTAAAAGCAATTACTTAAAAGGCTTATCATTTCATGTGAAATTAAAGGCTTGAACTGTGACCTCTGTCTAAATAGTCCAGAAAATTCTACAAAAATTACAGTAGCTATATCATGCCAACAGAGACTCATGATAAAATTTTCATCACATTTCATAGCATATCATGGCCTCCACAAAAATAACAAACAACAGGGGCAGAAAAGCACTTTTAACAACTTTGTATTGTGAAAAGTGTTAAACAACAGATTTCATATTTTTGTTTAGAACTTTTTAGCACAAGGGCAGTCATCAAAAAGTTACAAGACTTTTCATCAAGTAATTTAATTACTACAAAATAAACAAGGAATCAGCCTTTAATGCATTTAAATCACATCTCAATCCCAGAAAGTACATCACACCACAAGTCTAACAAAACAAGAATCATAATTTTTCTCGAGCTATATACAATTTACTATGCATTTACTCGGTTTTCAGCATTTTCAAGTAATTAAATAAAACTACACAGGGAAATATAAAAAAATGTATTTCATATTTTTCACAGATAGATCACATCACTAGAAACCTAACAAAACAAGTCTCATCAAATTTGGATCACATTTGCACCAGATATGAATTAAAAAGCCTTTAAATTCATTTCTGGAATTTTATTTTAAAAGAAAACCAACTCTAGCGCTGGTCCACGGACCTGGTCCAGTGGACCACGGGTCGCTGACCGGCGGGACCCCGTCAGCCGAACCCACGCCGGCCGGCCGTAGCAGGGGCGGCCGTTGGATCGGCCCCGGCCTGCCGGGTGACGAGGTCTCCGGCGGCGAGGGTGGCACCGGCGCACTTCAAAGGCGGTGAGGTGCACCCGTGACGGTGTTGACGCCGATCGACGGTGGCCAGAACGACGACGGCGGTGAGCGGCGGGCGGGGTGGTTTCGGCACATCGCCGGCGGCGGCTATTCCGGCGATGGCCGGGGCACACCGAAGAGCGCAAGCATCCTAAGCGCGAGGCGGAGCTTGCCGACGGGTTGGGTGCCCGGATTGGGCTTCCTAGAGTCCGCTGGGCGGTGCGCATGGCGGCACAAAGGGCGCTGCAGTGCCGGTGGCGCGGCATTCCGGCGAAGCTTCGGGCGCTAATGGCCGAATCGAGCTCGGCACTAATTCAGCGCAAGCCCTAGCGGCCTGGGCGAACGACGGCGGCGACTACAAGAAGCGGAGGCGGTTGACCGCGCTGCCGGGAGTTTCCAACAAGCTCCCGCCATGGCGGCGGCGGAGAAAAACAGCCAATTGGCCCTCACCTTGCGCTGTTTGCAGTGACGGGGTTGCGGCGGCGCGCGATGCGGGTGGCGCGATGGCGTGGGCAGTAGCGGCGGTGGCGCAACTCCGCGCGGTAGCGGTGACGCCTTTTCGCCCCGTGTGCTTCGCCGGGCGAGCTTGGACGGCCGCGTTGTTGCCGCGCGCTGCTGGTGAGCGAGAGAGCGCGGGCGGGAGTGCGGGAGCAAGTGTGGCGAGTGTGGAGGCAGGCGCGGGGCGCGGTGGTGAAGCCGCCGGTGGGTCGCACTTCGCCCGGGCCCGGCGGACGCTGGCGGGCGCTGTGGGCATGGCGCAGCGTGGCGCCCGTGGGCGAGGCCGGTCGCCCGCGACGCGGCCGGCGCTTGGGCGCTGGGGGGCTGGGCCGGTGGCATGGTGGGCGTAGAAAGCGGCCCTGGTCGTTCGCGGTAAGATTTTTTTTTTTGAAATTTAGAATTCAAATGCAACTGAATTAAAAAGCCACTTTTTGACAAATTTAAAAAGCTGTTTCAGTTGAAATGCCCAAAATAAAAGTTGTAGAACTTTTTTGAAATGAACAACTTTTGTTTTAGAGTCAAATCAAAATTCTAAACAGATTTTTAAATTACAACTAGAATTTGGAGGAAGGCCTTTAAAATGAGAATTTAAAACTTAATGCTTTTGCTTCCAAAAGTCTAATTTCCTTTGCAATAAATTTTGTTAAAACATTTCAAAATGTTGGCACTGAGATCCCAAACTTGAATAAGCATTTACCACCAAGAATTAATCACTAACTAACAAGCAACGACAGACAAGGTTAAATTTAAAATGCAATCACATGAAATGATGACTTGCAAAAGAGGTTTATGCTTGAGGATGATCATGTCATGCAAATGATGATTAGGAGTTAATTAACTAAGCCTAATGCATGCTTAACACTGGGGGGTGTTACAGCCCTTCCCCCCTTAAGAAAATCTCGTCCCGAGATTTGGGTTACTAACCAAGTTTTATAGAATTCGGGGTAGACTTCCTTTAGATAATTCTCAGTTTCCCATGATGCATCTCGATCATCATGGTAGCTCCACACAACCTTGTAAGTCCGCACCAAACGATTTCGAGTGACCCCCTCTTTGCTGTCCACGATTCTCACAGGCTCTTCCTTGCAGACTAAATCTGATTCTAACTCTAGCTCTTGTTCTTCAACTTGTTCTTCGGGCACACGCAAACATTTCTTCAATTGAGAGACGTGAAAGACCGGAAAGATAGCACTCATTGACTCAGGTAACTGCAGCTTGTATGCGACTTCACCCTTCTTCTCTAGGATTTGATACGGTCCCACATATCTCGGTGCAAGCTTTCTTTTAACCCCAAACCGTTGCGTACCTTTTATCGGAGAGACTCTCAGATAGACATAGTCACTAACTTCAAAAGAAAGCGGTCTTCTTTTATCAGCGTAACTCTTTTGACGGGACTATGCAGCTCTCATGTGTTCTTGAATGATTCAGACTTTTTCTTCGGCTTCAGGGACAAAGTCAATACCGTAGTATCTCCTTTCTCCCGCTTCGACCCAATTCAATGGAGTTCTACACTTTCGTCCATGCAAAGCTTCAAATGGTGCCATCTTGATACTCTCTTGATAACTGTTGTTGTAGGAGAACTCAGCCAAAGGTAGCCAAGATTCCCATGATCCTTTAGCTGATAAGACACACGCTCTCAACATATCTTCAAGAATCTGATTCAGTCTTTCAGTCTGACCCAAAGTTTGAGGATGATAAGCAGTACTATGGAGTAATTGAGTTCCCATACCTTCATGCAGATGAGTCCAAAAGTGAGCAGTAAACTGCGGTCCCCTATCGGACACAGTAGTCTTGGGCACACCATGCAATTGAACAATCTCAACAATATAACGATCAGCATATTGAAGTGGTCTGTAGGTAGTCTTGACAGGTAGGAAGTGAGCTGACTTGGTAAGTCGATCGACAATCACCCAAATTGAATCATTTCCCTTTTATGAAGTTGGCAATCCTGTGATGAAATTCATGCTAATGTCATCCCATTTCCATGCAGGAACTGGCAGAGGTTTCAACAATCCGGCTGGCTTCATGTGAATGGCCTTGACACGACAACAAGTATCGCATCGAGCCACGTAAGCTGCTATCTCTTTCTTTATTTTGGTCCACCAATATCGAGGTTTCAGATCGTGATACATTTTGTTGCTTCCAGGGTGAATGGATAGCTTAGAGAGGTGAGCTTCATCCATCATCTTGTTCTTGAGTTCACGGTCCGCCTGATGCGATAAGGCGGTTGTCGAACCAAAAGTACGCCATTATCATCGAGCTTTGAAATGCTTGGTTGGTTCCTTCTTCATCTTCTCTTTGATGTGATAGATGCCAGGATCAGTCTTTTGGCCTTCAATTATCTGTTGATCTAAGGAACACTGAACTTGGATATTGTGCAAGACTGCAGGATGCAACAGATTGAACCTATCTTCAAACAACGGCTCTACAGCATGGTGGTGTGACTTGCGGCTCAAAGCATCTACCACTACGTTTGCCTTGCCAGGGTGATAGTGTACTTGCAAGTTGTAGTTCTTAATCAGCTCTAACCATCTTCGCTGTCTCATGTTGAGTTCAGGCTAAGTAAAGATATACTTAAGACTCTTGTGATCGGTGTAGATATTGCACACATTTCCCAGCAGATAATACCTCCAAATCTTCAGTGCATGCACAATAGCCGCTAACTCTAAATCATGTGTTGGATAGTTGCCTTCATGTTTCCTCAGTTGATGTGAAGCATAAGCAATGACTCGGTCATCTTGCATTAACACACAACCCAAACCAATCTTCGATGCATCGCAATACACATCAAAAGGTTTCTCGATATCTGGCAGTGCCAAACAGGGGAGCGATAGTTAGCAACTCTCGCAAGGTGCGAAAAAGCGCCTCACACTCCCTCCGTCTGGACTAACTTGTGATCTTTTCAGAAAGCAAACTGGTCATCGACTTGGCAATCTTAGAGAAATCTAGAATGAAACGGCGATAATACCCTGCCATTCCAAGAAAACTCCGAATCTCGTGAACTGACGTCGGTGACTTCCAGTCCATAACTTCCTGTACCTTGCTTGGATTAACTGAGATACCCTTTTTAGAAATGATATGACCAAGGAATGCAACTTCCTTAAGCCAAAACTCGCACTTGCTAAACTTGGCATACAACTTATGCTCTCTAAGTCGGGTTAACACAACTCTCAAATGTTGAGCATGCTCTTCTTCATTTGCAGAGTAAACCAGGATGTCATCCAAGAATACAATCACAAACTTATCCAATTCTGGCATAAAGACTGAATTTATTAGATACATGAAGTATGCAGGAGCATTCGTCAAGCCAAAAGACATAACGAGATACTCATATAACCCGTATCTAGTAACGAACGCAGTTTTATGCACATCTGACGGGCGAATCTTGATTTGATGGTACCCTGATCTCAAATCAATCTTAGAGAACACCTTGGCCTTGGACAAATGATCGAACAGAATATCAATTCTCGGAAGAGGATATTTGTCCTTGAACGTCACGGCGTTGAGTGGCCGATAGTCTACACACAACCTCAAAGACTGATCTTTCTTCTTCACAAACAGAGCAGGACAACCCTACTCAGAGGTACTTGGTCTAATGAACCCTAACTTGTTAAGCTCATACAACTGCTTCTTCAACTCTGCTAACTCATTTGGTGGCATACGGTAGGGTCTCTTGGATATCGGAGCTGTACCAGGTAAAAGGTCGATTGCAAACTCAATCTCCCTATCAGGCGATAACCCAAGTAACTCCTCAGGAAAAACATCAGGAAACTCACATACCATAGGGATCTCAGAAAGGGAAGAAGCTTGAATAGCATAAGTTAACTTGGACATGTCTGCTACCCGAGGCAATAACACTTGGAAAGTGCCATCACCCTCAGGGTCCTTTAGGGTAATTGTTCTATTTGCTGTATCAATCACTACTTGCTTATCCTTCATCCAATTCATTCCCAAGATAACATCCAATGTTAAACTGGGCATAACTACCAAATTAACTCTATAGCACGTGCTGCCCATCATAAGGACTGCTCCTCCAAGCAACTGATTAGATATAACTTCCGCACCGGCGAAACTTATACGATATCCATACTCTAACTGCTTAAGCTCTAACTCATGCGATCGTGCATATGCTTGACTCATGAAAGAATGCGATGATCCAGAATGTACCCGCTGTGACTGGCTCTCCTTTAGGAATCTCATCTATAGTTGTGTGATGCACTCGAGCTTGGTAGGCAGTCTGCTTCTTGGGATAGGGGCAGTACTTGGCAAAGTGCTCAGGTTGGTTGCAGTTGTAGCATGGGCCCTTCACGGCTAGTGCTGTTGCCGTGGAGCCACCTGCCTTGGCACGAGCCTGAGGTGCGGGAGGCCTATACGCCCTCTGGTTCTTCGGAGGTGGTGGAGCAGTGGGATTCCTCCTTGGAGTTGGTGCTCGAAACCTAGAACCTTGTGCCGGATGACGATACTGAGGACGATTTGCCATAGGAGCCCTGTACTGAGAAGACCCTGCTTCGAAGCCTCTCTTGCGATTCTTTGAGGCAGTGTGAAGGTTGTTGTTGTTCTCTTGTGTCAGGCAGTCACTGACAAGCTCATTGAAGGTGATACTGCGGTTGACTCCCATTGTCTTTGCCATTTTAGTGTTGAGGCCTCTCTTGAAACTAGCAATTTTCTTCTCTTCAGTATCAACATAGCCAGGAGCATAGCGGGACAAGTTGTTGAACTCATGGATATACTCAGTCATAGTTTTGTTGCCCTGTGTAAGCTTCATGAACTCTGATACTTTCATAGCCATCAACCCAGGGGGAACATAGGTGCTGCGGAACACCCTAGTGAACTGGTCCCACGTGATAGGAGCGTTGGGTGGGAAGGTGGTGCGCTAATGAGACCACCAGATTCCAGCTGGCCCTTGAAGCTGATGAGCTCCATACTCAACTTTCAATGATTCAGTCATACGAAGAAGACGGAACTTATCTTCCATGGTGTTAATCCATTCAAGGGCTTCGAGATGTTCTTTCGCTTGCAAGAACTTTTAGGGGGGTCGGTGTCGAGGAAATCCTTGAAAGTGCTGTATTGATTGACATGTCGATCTCAGTGGCCTCCCTGGCTAGTGTTGGCCGTGATATCGCGCAACGTAGCTTCCATGTTGCGTTGACTGCCAAGGAACTGCTGAAATAGCTGCTCCGCTGTCAACGGTGGTGGTGGTGGTGGTGGTAGATCAGTTCTGGGGTTTCCACCAACGCCTCCGTTTCCACCGTTACCGCCATTGCCTCCACTGGCGGCAGTGCCCTCATCAATCACATTGCCACTAGCGGTACGGCGTGTTCCCACCATCTGCATATTTCGGCAACAAGCAATTATTAGGTGATGTTACAACATTGTAAGCGAATGTAATAATCATGCCAATGAATTATTGGAAGAAATTAAATTCATTCAACAACACAAAGGCACAAAGATTCATTTCCACAATTCATAACATCACTAATCATATTACTTAAGAGCATTATCCGTGGCATACAACATCCAAAATTGCCAGCATACATACACTGGATTTTAGGCGTTCGGTATCACCACATACATGAAGATCCAACACATGAGTCTCACATCTCATAAAGGTTACATGACAACAACAAAAGAAGCAAAAGCGCATCTAGGACTAGCGATGAAGCTACTAGCCTACTCGTGCTCGCTCTCTACGTCAGACACGGCGTCAAGGATGTCAGCGTCTCAAAGCAGCGCGGGCGCTAGGGTGGTGGTAGGTCGGCGTCCTCCTCTCCACCGTCAGCAGCGATGTCTCCGGGCTCCATCACTGCAGCTCCAGGCTAGTGGTAGGGGTGGAGCTGGTTGTACAGCTCGTGGTACTCCTCGTGTAGCTGCTCGATGTAGTACTCTTTGTCAAAGAGCACATGCTCCAGCTGGTGCACCTCGTACCAGGCTTCATTCCACTCCACAACCAGACGTCCCATCATGCGGTCACTGTTCCTTTCGCCCTCTCTCAGGCGATCAACCTGGGCGCGTAGGCGGTTGATCTCACGACCTGCTGCCTCCTCCCTATTCAGGGCATGATCCCTGTCAGCTGCGATGTTGTTCAACTGCTCCTCTAACTGTTGAACCCGAGCTACGTGCCTCCTTTCCATCTTCCTCATATCCTTCTGCATAGCTTTGTTCCAGTCACCCACCTTGTACAGAGCCGACTGGGTGGCATCATAGGTCTTCATCATAGCATACATCGCGCTCATAGCGGCATCGTCGCTCTCATCAATCTCATCCACCCCAGGCCAGCGGGACATGTTGGTCGACTGCTCCCAAACCGTATCCAAGGGATCACCCCTCGGAAAGACTCCTGCCAAGGCCTGTGCCAGACTCAGCGGGAAGGTGTCCATGATGGAGCGCAGGACAAAGAACGCGGCCCTGCTAGCGCCCTCCTGAGGTGTGACACCGTTGGCCCTGATGCGCCAACCGGTCCACTCCGAGTCCTCAACAAAAGGTGGGACTGTCACCTCCACGTGTATCATATCATCTCCATTGCTGGGCTCCTGAGTGACCCAGGAGTAGACAGGTGTCTGCCCCTCAGTATAGCCGGTGTGGCTAAGCACCCTCCAGAGGAGAGTGGGCATGCCAAACTCCCCCAGAAAGTGGTCCTCTCTGATAAACGTGCAAGGTGCCAACTGTCGGCGGGGTACCCTGCCCCCGATGGACTTGCGAGCTGT
The DNA here is from genome assembly GCA_015844335.1 of Chrysopogon serrulatus. Classification (NCBI taxonomy): domain Eukaryota; kingdom Viridiplantae; phylum Streptophyta; class Magnoliopsida; order Poales; family Poaceae; genus Chrysopogon; species Chrysopogon serrulatus. The sequence continues at coordinate 185,908 of JADLZL010002686.1, forward strand.
CTGCTTGGTGCGGGCCATCTGTTGGAAAATTACCCTAAGTGAGATAAGTTATTAATTATCAAATTTTATTTAACAGAAATAATCAATTTATAAGGGGAGAATAAATGCAATGACATGGGATGAACAAACATGATGTATGCACATAACTTACGTTCTCACAAACTTAGCAAAAATAATTTCTAGCGGTATAAACAGTGGCATACAACGTTCTCTCATAGCGTATAACTAGGCGTTCTACACGAATCACTGTTATGTACCTGCAGAAAATCCACTTCAGCCCATCCCAACAGTATGAATATAATGCATTGCAGAAATGTAAAGATTAAATACTCACACATACTTGTATTCCCAAATACACGCACATGTAATACAACTACGGTCCGTCCCTCATGACGGCATCATCTCAACAGACGGCACAACCCACAATTAAATATCTTGGTAAATACATGGTTTTGACATGTAAGTACTTACAGCATCACACTAGCACTCCCCTAGATCGCCGGTTGGATGATCATGCTCTCACAACTCCCACTTACCGAGGCGTAGAGGCTTTTGAACCATACATTACCATTCAAGCGAATGGCACCCATACAATTACCTTGCTGCATGGGCAACAGTGAAAAGGAAATATGATGCAAGCCCCCAAGTTAGTACTTAAATAGCCACCTAGTGTCCTTAATTGGGCATAAAGAATATAACCACTAGCACACTCTTAATTTGCAAATAAGATTTTCTTGAAAGACTTATAGATCTATAAGTTAAAAATTCAGTTTTGAAACCAAATTCTTTTGTTTTAAATACACATGTGAACAGTAATCACTAAACCTTGCTCGATGATGCTGTAATGTGAGAACCGCCTAATTTATAAAAGCATAAGTGCAAAAACCACTCGTCACGCAAGTAATTAGCACACTTAAGCCCTTATAAACCCGGTAGTCCAGAAATCTCGAAGGATTTCAAACCAAACATCATCAACCAAGATCGTACAAGTTTAGCGTCACCATTCACACGTTACAATATTTCACAAATAGTCCGATAACATTAGAGTGCGGAAATTAAAGTTATTACAAACCAAGTCTCGAATTTAAGTAGCGAAAGCAAAGTAGTTTTAAAAGCTCAACCCACACACGCACTTTAAAGTTTAATACAGTGACAGCCTGATGATCAATCCACAAAAGCAAGTGGGAAGAGTAGTAAGAACGACCATTGCCCTTGGGTACTTAATCCACTGGATATAAGCAGGTCTCGCAATACCCGTGGTAGGTATGGCCATCTGCACAAACAACAAGCGGGAAAAACCCTGAGTATGAGAAGGTACTCATCTAGACTTACCCATCTGACTCAAAATAAAAGACTCCAAGGAGTATGACAGGCTTTATTAGGGGATAGCTTGACTCATTTGCAGAAAAGTGGTGGGAACCATTTTATAGTGACAGCTCAGCTTAATCATTCCTATTTATGCTAGGTGAGCACCTATACTAAGCATCATTATAGTATATTAATCATGATTAAGCAATCAAGTAGTATCCATATTCATCACAGCTTAATTCATCATCTTTAACCACATTCCATAATCATTACTACGATGGCGTAGCTCAAGTCAAGTGTTCACTGTCCAGGAACGATGGTGATTCAAATCGATTACTACTGAGCTCAGGGGGTATTCCTCACACAAACCACACTCACCCGTCGGTGAGCTACAGGTCACCGTAGCACATATCCAGGAACAAAACGCGGTTTTGACCGGAACCACCGTACCCGGGGACCGCCCGACTGCCTTAGCCAGTCATGCTGGACCTCAGACTTACTCTTCGCGCCCCCGTGGTCCCCTATCCATCTCCAATACGGTGCGAACGGATCGAGAGCCGGCTTGGATAGTGTTAGGCTTCGCGGTCAGAACGGCTTATCCGGCCAGCTAAGTGTGAGGCATGCGTTCAACATGACTCGAGGGACGCGCAACGGCACGGTCCTTAATCGACATAGACGGAATCACTATGGTCCAACAACCCCATAAGACTCCGTCCGGTCTCCAATTATCACAGCCATAACCAATAACCAGATGATATCAACATAAAGCTTTCCATCAATCATAAGTAACCACCTATGCTCGCGGATGACAGGAAATCACCCGACTTTTACCGTCTAAGCAAGCTAAGCAATAAACTCGACCTAGACTAGCAGGGTAATTCAAGGTAGGATAATTCAAGGGTAAACAAGGATATAATGCAACAATGGTTACACACAACTCCTATACTTAATGCATCAATCATAAAGCATAATTAGACTGTTAGAAAGCATAGGTAAGAAAATGCTCCGGGGCTTGCCTTGCTCAAAGGTGCTGACGTGGTGATTCGGGCACTCGGACAGGTCTTCCTCTCCTGCTTCCTGCTCCTCCTCGGGGTCCTCGAGCTGCTGCTCCTCCACTGGATTCTCCTCATACTGGGAAACTAGAGGGCTCTCCTGCGAACCTGTATGATATGATGCATGGTATAAGCATAAAGAATGCATAGGTGCCATGCTCATGAATGAAGATGAGTAGCAGTTTATTTGACAGAGTAGGTGCATATCTCCTCTTTTCTAACATTCTATTTCATTTTACTGAGTATGTGCATATCTCTTCTCTAACCACTTAGAGAAGTGCATAAAGAGAGGTGGGTGCGTGAGCACACACACACACACGTGTGACAATAAACTAATTCATGCAAACTGGACATATAACTCAAGGTACTGTATAAATATGACCAACAAGCAATACATGAATGAGAGTACTCCAAAAGCAATAATATTACTTAAAAGCAATTGCTTAAAAGGCTTATCATTTCATGTGAAACTAAAGGCTTGAACTGTGACCTCTGTCTAAATAGTCCAAAAAATTCTACAAAAATTACAGTAGCTACATCAAGCCAACAGAGACACATGATAAAATTTTTATCACATTTCATAGCATATCATGGCCTCCACAAAAATAACAAGCAACAGGGCAGAAAAGCACTTTTAACAACTTTGTACTGTGAAAAGTGTTAAACAACAGATTTCATATTTTTATTTAGAACTTCTTAGCACAAGGGCAGTCATCAAAAAGTTACAAGACTTTTCATCAAGTAATTTAATTACTACAAAATAAACAAGGAATCAGCCTTTAATGCATTAAATCACATCTCAATACTTTTACACAGGAACTGCATGGTATACATTTTTTTCAGAAAGTACATCACACCACAAGTCTAACAAAACAAGAATCATAATTTTTTCTGAGCTATATACAATTTACTATACATTTACTCAGTTTTTAGCATTTTCAAGCAATTAAATAAAACTACACAGGGAAATATAAAAAAAAATGCATTTCATATTTTTCACAGATAGATCACATCACTAGAAACCTAACAAAACAAGATCACATTTGCACCAGATATGAATTAAAAAGCCTTTACATTCATTTTGGAATTTCACCCCCCAAAAAAAGAAAACCAACTCTAGCGCCTGGTCCACGGACCTGGTCCGATGGACCACGGGTCGCTGACCGGCGGGACCGGGGTCAGCCGGACCCACGTCGGCCGGCCGAGCGGGGCGGTCGCTGACTGCCCCTCGCCCGCCGGGCGACGAGGTCTCCGGCGGCGAGGGTAGCACCGGCGCCCAGCCAAGGGGTGAGGTGCACCCGTGACGGGTGTTGACGCGACCGACGACGGCCAGAACGACGACGGCGGTGAGCGGCGGCGCCGGGTGGCCGCACGCCGACGGCGGCTATTCCGGCGATGGCCGGGCACACCAAAGCTTTCAAGTATCCTAAGCACGAGGCGGAGCTTGCCGACGGGTTGGGTGCCCGGATTGGGCTTCCTAGAGTCCGCGGCGGTGCGCATGGCGGCATGGCGGCGCGTGCAGGCCGGTGGCGTGGCATTCCGGGCGAAGCTTCGTGCTAATCGGGCCGACCGAGCTCGGCACTAACTCAGCGCAAGCCCTAACGCCAAGGAACGCACGACGGCGACTACGAAGAAGCGGCAGAAGGCGGTTGACCGCGCGGCCGGGAGCCCGACAAGCCCGGCCATGGCGGCGGCGGAGAAAAACGGCCAATTGGCCCTTACCTTCCGCTGCTTGCGTGACTAGGTTGCGGCGGCGCGGCGGGTGGCGTGGGGCGGCTTCGGCGTGGGCAGTAGCGGTGGCGCAGCTCCGCGGCGGCGACGACGCCGCTTCGCGCGGTGGCGCCGCCGGCGAAGCGACGGCCGCCGTTGCTGCTGCACCGCTGGTGAGTGAGAGAGCGAGGCAGGGAGTGCGGGAGCAAGTGGCGCGAGTGCAAGCCGCGGGTGAAGGCCGGCCGGTGGGTCCCGCCTTCGCCGGGCGCCCGGCGGCCAAATGGCATGGGCGCGCATGGCGCGCGCGGGGCGCCTGAGGCGGTGCCACGGCGCGGCCGGCGACGGCGGGCGCGCGCGGGCGCGGGCCGGTGGGTCGGAGTGGGCCGAAGCGGCCTGCTCGCTCGCGGTAAGATTTCTTTTTTTTGAAATTTTGAATTCAAATGCAACTGAATTAAAAAGCCACTTTTGACAAATTTAAAAGCTATTTCAGTTGAAATGCCCAAAATAAAAGTTGTAGAACTTTTTGAAATGAACAACTTTTGTTTTAGAGTCAAATCAAAATTCTAAGCAGATTTTAAATTACAACTAGAATAGGGAGGAAGGCCTTTAAAATGAGAATTTAAAACTTAGTGCTTTTGCTTCCAAAAGTCTAATTTCCTTTGCAAGAAATTTTGTTAAAACATTTCAAAATGTTGGCACTGAGATCCCAAACTTGAATAAGCATTTACCACCAAGAATTAATCACTCACTAACAAGCAATGACAGGCAACGTTAAATTTAAAATGCAATCACATGAAATGATGACTTGGAAAAGAGGTTTATGCTTGAGGATTATCATGTCATGCAAATGATGATTAGAAGTTAATTAACTAGGCCTAATGCATGCTTAACACCGGGGGTGTTACAGATAAAGTGTCTGTTGACAACGCGACTGTTCTAATGACTTGGTCAATCTATCGACCATGTATCTGGGTGATCAGATGAGTGTATTTATGTTAGAGTCTATCATATATGTTGGAGAAAACAAACCCGGTCATTTCCTCTAAGTAATGTTAGCTTACACGCTACACAGTATACGGTCGGTCACCCTTCGTTTAGCGAATAGTTAGATTATACGTCTAATTAAATGGGCCAAAAAAATAGATTACACGGGATTAAATGGATTAAACGGCCTATACAGGCAACACAATTAACTACTGAGTAGCGTTTAAACACCGTGTAAACGGCCTACACGGCCGTGTAGGGGAACAGGGCCTAAGTTGCAGTGCATGCAAAAATAAAATAAAATAAAATTAAGCTGATCTTTTTTCATAATAATCTTTTTGCTTGATAATGCTTTTGAAGACTTTAAGGTCGCAAGCTAAGGTACAGCCATGGGATTTCTAGAATATCCCATCTAAATCAGGCTAGAATTTTCATAGATTTTAAAATATGTATACATAATCCAATAAAACACATCAGATTTTTTTATGCGCTGATATATCCAAATGAAACATAAGAAAAATACAGAGTAGCCACACTTTTGTGGCCAGCTTTTGCCTATAAAAAGAAGCAGCCGGTTGCGGTCGTGTCTCCACCAAAACCATCCCCCGAAGTCCGAAGCCAAAAAACCAAGAAGCAAAACCATGGCTGGCATGCCCAAGACCCTGCTCCTCGGCTTCCTCCTAGTCCTTGCTCTCGCGGCGACCTCGACGCCGGCGGCGGCCACCACGCTGACGCTCCACAACCTGTGCCCGTACCCCGTGTGGCCGCTGGTGACCCCGAACACCGGGTTCCCGTCCATCTCCGAGAACACGGGCCGCCTCGACGGCGGCGGGCGCGGGCTGGTCTCCTTCCGCTTCCCCGACAGCTTCTGGGCGGGGCGCGTGGTGGCGCGCACGGGCTGCAGCTCCGGGCATTCCGGCTGCGAGACGGGGAGCGCGCCGCCGGCGACGGTGGTGCAGCTGGTGGTGCACGCGGAGGGGCAGCAGGACCTGGCGGCGTACAGCGTGAGCCTGGTGGACGGGTTCAACGTGCCGGCCGTGGTGAGCCCGCAGGCCGTGGGCGGCGGGCAGTGCCCGGCGCTGGGGTGCGCCGCTGACCTCAACGCCGGGTGCCCGCCGTCGCAGCGCGTGCCCGGAGCGGGGGGCGCCGTGGTGGCGTGCAGGGGCCCCGCGGGGTATTTCGAGGAGCGGTGCCCGCTGACGCGCACCACGGCCACCGACGTCGAGCCCGTGCCGCAGCGGTGCTTCGCGCCCGGCGAGCTCAAGGTCGTCTTCTGCCAGTCCGCCATGGTGAACGCCGCCGCCGACGCCGGTGAGCCTGGGCGCATCCGCACCGTCGTCGCGGATAACTAGAGCTAGCTAGCTACCTAGCTGCCGGCCGGCCGGCCAGTGGTCACTGGTCAGTTGAAGGGAGGAGAGGAGACGCCGGCCCTCTCTGATTAGTGCGTAATAAAAGTAGATTAACTAGGTAATTAAGCGCGTGTTTAGTGGTACTGTTGAATGGAGGCACTAGTAAGACTGTGAGTGTGTGTGTGTGTGTTTGTGTGTGGGGTACAAGTAGTTGTCGGCTTCGTCGCCAAGTGTCCGGCCGGCAGTGCCAAGTGAATAACAGCTGCGACACGTGTCATTTCTCTTGTCATGCCATGTGCGTTCTGGAGTCTGAGTGGCGTCGTACGTGCGAGCACGATGGCGGTCATGCACGGGCGCGAGGTGGACGAATAGGGTGGGCGTACCCACTACCCAACGAGAGACAAGGAATCCGAGGGCGCTAGTCAATCAACCCGTGCACTTGCACAGGCTAACCATATGCAAATTTATATGCCTTTTTATTTTTTCTCTAATCGAAATAGATTCCTTAATAGGACTGGAAAGAATCTTGTGACCACATATGGAAACTATATAAAATGAGCCCCTCAATTGTTAAAACCTCATGCCCAATTAGCAAAAACAGATAAGTACGCACATGTACATTTGTTCCTAAAGAGTGCTCACAAACTATGTGATTAGGTTTATTATATATTTTGAATAATGAAAATATATCATAATCATAGGAAAGATATGCAAATTATTAGCATTCTATAAAACAAACAAATCAAGACATAAATAGATCTAAATGGCAAGCTAAAATATTGACTCACATTTCGATGAATTGGCTCAAGCTTGAATGTCATTAACTGCACTTGAGTTGTTTTTTTAGTAGTAGTAGAAGCACACTCACACTCCATAGATATAAAACACCCAAGCAAGTGAGGAACCAACGTTTTGAATTTGGACTACTGTATGAGACATCATTTGAAGAGTCATTTGAGTAAGAACTATTTCCTTTATCTTTGTATCATGCAAGCTTCTCCTGCTCCAACTGGCTACGTGAGAGGAGAGAGAAAAAGAGCCCCTATGTGCATGGACAGTGAATATGAATGTAATAGAGGATGATATATTTAGAGATCAATTAAAGAGGCCATTGGAGGATTTTTTTATCAGAAAAATCAGTATTCCTATAAATCTATAAACCCTTTTAAAGCCAAACCTAATTAGCTATTTTTTTCAGCATGCAAGCTGTCCACACTCACTATTGGATGCATTTATGGCCAACTATCATTTCTAATTGTAACACCTCTGGTGTTACGTTAACCTAAACCTGTCATGTCATCATCATCATCGCATAAGCATTCATCATTAGAGAACCCTAATGAATACAATTAAAATGAGTTTATTTAATTCTAGGGTTGTGTGAGCTCTTTTATATCACATGTGTATGTGTTTATCATTTAAATTTCACTCACATGTTTAACTTTTGTTTATAAAAGCAACCAATTAAAATCAACCTTGATGTTTGCAAGTGTTTGGCTAACCACGACTCACACATCAAACAAGTTTTACAAATCAAATGAGGTGCAAGAAAGAATCAATTTTGAATTTGGAATTCAAATCCCAAACCCTAGCTCAAGTGGCTAAGTGTTGAAATTTGAATTTCACTTTCAATTTTGAGGAGCTAACCATAATTAATTTTGTTAATAAAAGTTACCAAACTTTGGCACAATTTAAAAGTATGAATTTTGTACTTTGAAAGTATGCCATTGGTTGGGTTTGAAAAGTATCACAACATCATTAATTAATTGCCCAAATATTCAATTTGAAAATCCTATTCAAAAGCTTAAAATTCAAAGTGAAACTGCCCCTTTTCAATTTCATCTCAAAATATTCAAAATTTGAGAAAACTCCAAAAATACAATTTGTACATCTCTTTGAGCTCTACAACTTTGGTATATAAAGTTTTTCAAGTTTTTGAATAAAATTTAAACTAATTTCAAAAGTTCTCCAAATTGGAAAATGTCCCTTTTTGACTTTTAAACTCTAATTCAAAATCTATTCAGTTTCATGAAAAACTTGCTAAATAAAAAGTTGTAGATCTTGAGAAATGGAACAACTTTTATTTTGGGGAATTTTCATCTTTTATTCAAAATTTAAAATTAATTTTAAATTCTTTCGATTAGGGTTTTCGCCCCTTTTCAAATTTGAAATGCAAATTCAAAAATTATTTGGAATCTGGCCAAACTTATTAAATGAAAGTTGTAGAGAATGAAAAGTTGCAGAATTGATATTTTAGGAGATTTTTTGTGTACAGTTCAATTTTCAAAAGTAATTTTGAAAATAAAAAGGCAAGGTGTCCCCCCTGACAAGAGCAACAGGGGGATGCCACCGACCCCGGCGCCCATGCCGGCCGGTCTCCCGCCGCCACCGTGGCGTTTCTCGCGTCCTCACCGGCGATCCCTTGAAACCAACCACCTGGCCGAAGTTCACGGGCTGCCCGCCACCTCACCGCATCGTCTTCGCTCTATAAAAGCCACTGCCGGCCGTCGATCACTCTTTTTCTTCTTCCTCACCGCCGTCGTCGTCATCTCTGTCGCCGGCCAAATTCCTGCACCACGCAACACCACTGTCCAATTGCGTCTGCACACCGTTCCGCCAGCTCCTTGCGCACACACCGAGCCTTTTCTCGCTTGCTTTCGCCGTCGGAGTCGCGCGCACGACATCTTCTTCCCCGCTGCCGGCCAATCACCACCGCCGTAAGCCTCTGTCGCCGTTCGAGCTTCACAGAGCGTCTCGGGCTCCGTTTTTGGCCGCGTTAGCCCCGCCTTGGCACACTGGTGCTCACCCACCTGCTCGTTTTCCTTGTCGTGCAGAGCAGTCACCGGAACGTCGTCGTCACCGAAGTTCACCGCCGCCGTAGCCACTGTCACGCCGTCGACCTTGCTCCACTCACTTCCACATCCGCCGCTACCTTGTTTTGAAGCTTTGGTGAGCTCTTGAGTTTGTAACAGGGGTTGGTTGCGTGAGTTTTGCCCTGGCTTGGCCGGAACGCCATGTGCCGACGAGGTCTGCGTGCCACCGAGCCGCCATGGCCGCCGCCACGGGTGCTCCGGTGAGCCGCAGAGGGCGAGAAGCAGCTCGATAGGTTCGCCAGGGGATGCTGAGTTCGGTAGTGTAGTCGGTTTCGGGCGGAGGGATCGCCGTTGGCAAGAACGCCGACGACCGCCGCCGGTGTTCTTGTCGCGGGGCGCGAGGGAAAGGAGAGAGAAGCCGACATGCGGGCCGGCATGTCGGCCGAGAAGGAGAGAGGAGGAGGCGCCACGCGCGTGCGCGCACGGGCCAGGCAGGCCGAGCGGGCCGCGCAGTCGTTTGGGCCGCACAAAGTGAGCCCACGGGAGAGAAAAAAAGGATTTCCTTTTTCTAATTTTAATTTTCAAGTGCTGTTTTCATCTTTTTGTTAAAATTTTATTTGGGTAGTTAAAAATGCAAGAAAAATATTTATGTGCTCTCTGTGTTATGCTTTACAATGAAAAAAAATACTAACTCTAGTTTTTCAATAAAATTTAATTGCTCTATAATTTGCTCTTTTAATTAATAAATGCAACTTCCATGAATTTTAATAATTAAAATATAAGTCCAAAAATCATGAAATTTGTTTTGTGTGCTAATTAAATGATAATGATCTTAATTACGAAGTTTGATCCTGTTTTAACAAATTTTTGTATTATGCTTAATTAATACCTTGTTTAATTAATGTGTAATTAATTAATCCTTTGGTTAATTAGGGTTTAATTAATCTTCAATTAGCAAGTTAATTAGTGGCTTTCAACAACTGTAAAAATGGTTAATAAATTAGTAATTAACCTTAATCACTATTAGAGTTGCTTGATTTTGGGATTGAGTGATGACCCTAGGTCATTAACCCTAATGACCTTCGGCATTTCATGTTGATTGCGTATTGTTAGTCCGTCGTCGTCGACGCTAGCTATACTTCCGTAGTGCAACCTTACCGTCAAGGAAAGTTGTACTCAAGATAGATTAGTTGTCGTTGCATCATTATCGCATGCTCTTTTATTTACTGCATTGTAATCATGCATCTCTGTCGTGTAGTTGTCGGACCTGAGGAAGGAGTTGATCCAACTCCTGTTCTTGAGGAAGGTAATCATCGTGAGGAGGTGGGATCTGATCTTGATACTTGTGTAGTGGAACCTCACTTCCTCGAGCCCCAAGGCAAGCCCCGGATGCATTTAACCTTTCCTTGAATTTCGAGAGTCTTTTATAATTCTATGTTTATGATATGATGCATTAGGTGTTAGGAGTTGTGTGGTATCCTACTTTGATGCATTTAGCGTACCTTGCTACATTATCCTGAATACCTGCTTTGATTTCGAAAAGTTTAGTACACGCTTAGCCTTGCTACTAGTGTAGGGTTTTGAGCAACTGTTTTCAAAAGTGTGATAACAATACCCTCTGAAGGGAAGTTGCGAAAACCTGATGTTGCTTGTCGTTTATCCTTGTTCCGACGGGGTCAAGGATACACTACAAGAGCATGATGATGAGTAAATCGAGACGCCGGTGGAGTGACTTGCACCAGGATGGGCTAGTGCTCTAGTGTAGTGTCGTCCACTTGTGTCGGTTAAGGACCGTCCGTTGTGGTGATCCTGTCGTCAAGAAGGTTATTGGATAGTACTAGTCGCATGCTAATGGCGGTAAGCTCCCTTGTATCATCCGTGACGAGAACGGACACCGGGACGGGAAGTAGCGGGTACCCACACTACGAGCGCACCGTCGACGTACAGACGGCGTAGGGAGATGGTGTACCGTGCTCTCGTGGCTAGGACCCATTCTTGCAGGGAGAAATACAAGCGTGAGTTGATGTATGTAAGATGTTCGGTCCTGCATACATCGTGTGGCTAGGAAGCCCCAACTGGGTATATTTAAGCGATTCGAATCGTCGTTGCTCCACGATATGGGAAACTTGACCAAGCGTCAGCATCGTAGTAATGATGAAGGTTGTGAGACTGGAAAGTTTTGAATTCGTTACATGTTTGACAAGTGATTGTTATAGTAAGGACTGGCTTAATCTCTTTTCGCAAAGGGGTGTCTTTTGATCTTGCTAAAGCCTCACCTTGATTCCTATTGGCCAGCATCTCTGAGTCTTCTCCCTAATTTTAAGTCGGGTAAGTCTTGCGGAGTACTTTTTGTACTCAGGATTTGTTAAACCCCTGTTGCAGGTGAACCGTGTGAACAAGTGTGCTACGGCCCTTGTTGCATGACGGTGATCGAGGAAGAGTCTGCCGAGGAATAGGTTGTGTGGCCCGTGGGCAGGGCACATTTTGTTGTATGAATGTAATAAGGTTAAGTAATGATACTTCCGCTGTTTTGTAATAATAACATTCTGGTTTGTATAAGTTTATCAAATGGTTTGTAAATTAAATTATTGTAAGTCTTCCGCTACTCTGGTATTTGTGTATGAAAAACTGTTGTAATACTGTGATGTCTCTGTAAGTATCGATCCTGGAGGAATCGTGGTTTATCGGGGATCCACCCGACAGAACAATCTAGGTTATGTGGTGTACAAGCATAGCCGACAGAGGTCTTAGGGACAATGTCAGGTGCTTGTGGGCCATATAATTTAGAAGGTTCTGCCACAAATGGTATCAGAGCGGTACTTACAAAGACACTTGCAGTATTACTTTTTAAAACTTCAAAATGTTTTGGATCCAAAAGTTAAAGGTGGTTTAGTCCAAATTGCTTCTACTCCGTCTTAATTCTTTCTAGTAGCCTTTCTAGGTGCTATTTAAAAAGAGTCTTAAGCGGAGTATCATGTTGTTTTCTTTTTGCCCTATATTACTAAAAGTATGCTTATGTTAGTTTAAAAAGTTTTTTTTGCTTGATCCGTAGGTTCGATCATGCATCATGTTTAATTCACTTATTTAAATTCATAATCCCCGTTTAAAAAAGTGGTTGGGCTAAGTAAAATCAATCCTATTCTTGCTGACACTAAAGCTCTCAATCTTATAGACTCTATCTCTACTTTCTACAGGATGGCCCGTACCAAGCAGACTGCTCGTAAGATGACCGGTTCAAAGGGAGTGCCACGGCACCAGGTGGCACCGCGTCGCAATGATGCTGAGGCCGAACCGAGCGAGCCAAAGCCTAAGAAGAAGCTATCGAAGAATCAGAAGATAGCCCAATTGTCTGAAGAGTTGGCGGCTGTCACCAAGGATCACATGATGGCAACCGTCGAAAACGAAAAGCTGAAGTCCGAGATAGCGGATCAGCAAAGGCAAGAGCAGCAGGATCTTGGATCCATCCACGAGCTCCAGCAGACCATTGCTCACCTTCGGCATGAGCTGGAGGGTGCAATGAATCAAAGGAACGATGGGTACGACTACATCGAGGAGTTGCAGGCACAGGTGGATGACCTCGAAGCATACACTGCCGCCCTACACGAGGAGGTCCACCATCAGCACAACCTCCACGATCCTCTGTACCAGCAGCAGATAGCCGCGGATGACTTGGGTTCCGTGGAGTCACCGGAGGTGTACCCGTCACCCACTGAGGTATATCAGGTTCCTATATCTCTTGGTGGGTATCTCTATCCCACGGACCTGATAGTACTAAAGGATCAGAATATAGACGTGATCCTTGAAATGAATTGGTTACGCCATTATGGCGCTGTGATAGATGCACTGAATAGAACCATTAAGTTGTTCTTGCCTGATAATCAGTCTCCTCTTCTTATCCAATTCCCAACCCCCAAGAGAGCAGTTGAGACAGTTAATGCAACTTCAGTGCAAGAAATCAAAGATATACCTGTGGTCTGTGAGTTCCCAGATGTGTTTCCTGAGGATTTGTCTGGGTTACCACCAGAGAGAGACGTTGAGTTCGTGATTGAGTTAAAGCCGAGTACTGCACCAGTATCCCGAAGAGCTTATAGGATGCCCCCAAAAGAGTTAGCCGAATTGAAAACTCAGTTGAAAGAATTGCTGGACAAAGGTTTTATTAGACCTAGTTCATCACCGTGGGGTTGTCCTGCTATCTTTGTGAAAAAGAAAGACCATGACTCTGAGAATGTGTGTGGACTATCGTCCACTAAATGAGGTGACCATCAAAAATAAATATCCTCTTCCTCGTATAGATCTTCTCTTTGACCAACTTGCGAGAGCCAAGGTGTTCTCCAAGATTGATCTTAGGTCTGGTTATCATCAAATCCGAATCAGGCCTGAAGATATTCCTAAAACCGCCTTCATCACCAGATACGGCCTATATGAATACCTGGTTATGTCGTTTGGGCTTACTAATGCTCCAGCCCATTTCATGTATCTGATGAACTCGGTGTTTATGCCCGAGCTCGATCGCTTCGTCGTGGTTTTCATCGACGACATCCTTATATATTCCAAAACCCAAGAAGAACATGTGGAGCATCTCCATACTGTTTTAACTCGCCTCCGAGAACACCAACTCTATGCCAAATTTAGTAAGTGTGAGTTTTGGCTTAGTGAAGTCAAATTCCTTGGTCATGTCTTATCGGCCGAGGGTGTTGCAGTTGACCCCGGCAAAGTCCAAGACATCCTTAACTAGAAGCCACCTATCAGTGTTCATCAAGTCCGTAGTTTCCTCGGAATGGTGGGATATTACCGTCGTTTCATTCCTGACTTCTCCAAAATAGCCAAGCCAATCACCGAACTTCTAAAGAACCAAACCAAATTCTGATGGTCATCTGTATGTGAGCAAGCATTCCACAAATTGAAAGATCTTTTGACTACTGCCCCAGTCCTAGCCCAGCCGGATATTGAAAAGCCATTTGATATATATTGTGATGCATCTGGCATCGACATTGGGTGTGTATTGATGCAAGAAGGCAAAGTCATTGCTTATGCTTCAAGGCAATTGAAGCGCCATGAAGAGCATTACCCAACTCATGATCTTGAGTTAGCCGCAGTTGTGCATGCTCTGAAGATATGGAGGCACTACCTGTTGGGCAATCCATGTCATATCTATAGTGATCACAAAAGTTTGAAATATATCTTTACACAGTCTGAGCTAAATATGAGGCAGAGAAGATGGATTGAATTAATCAAAGATTATGATCTTGAAGTACATTATCATCCTGGTAAAGCCAATGTGGTTGCTGATGCTCTTAGTCGAAAGAATCAGTGCAATTGTTGATGAGGACATCACTCCTTTGGATACAACCACTGATCCTTCTACTACTATACCGCAAGGGCCAATGACCCGAGCTCGAATGCGACAACTAAAATTACAGGTGAGTTCGTTCTTAAGTGATCCGTTTCATACTTTTGAGAATAGATTGCTACCTAATGATGTTATATTGCTTAGGAACAGTGGAGAGGGTCATGAGGAACTTAAAGGACGGTGTGGAGGCGAGGAAGACCAGCTAGGACGTGCAACACAAGCCGGAGGTCCTGACCAACACGATTTCGAGTCTACCTCGGCCTCCGGGACCATGCGTTTTGAGACCGGCGCCACGGACACATCCGGACTCCGTTTTCGATGGTTCAGCCACGGTTGGAAAGATAATTTGATAAGGAAGCCAATGCAACTAGTCTCACGTCAAAATTCCTTCGGAGTCAACGGAAATTGTTGAAATAAGTCAGCATCCAGAATCTGTCCAGGTGCTGCGTCACCTTTACTTGGTCCGTTGAGCCGTGTATCGTCTTGAGCCCATTAGGGGGGGCACGTCTAGGGTAGGCGACGACCCTAAGACCTTTATAATCATTAGTCACCGCCGTCATTAGGGTTTGGGTTTTGCTTAAGATTAATCTGTCCATTGACAGTCGCCGTTCATCGGTTTGTGGAACCCCAACTTGAGAACTTAATCATTCATCTGCAGTTTGTCCCAACTTTCTGAGCTGCGTTCTTTTGAGTTCTTGCTTGTGTTCTTCGTTTCGCAGGCACGGATTAGCCTTCTTGGCGAGGTCAACCGGTTGGTGACACGGTTGATAACCTGAGGAATCGTGGTTCTAAGGTTGCGGGGTTTGGTCTTTTTGATCCGAAGCCGGATCGGTGTGTCGCGTTCCAATCAAAACGAGAGCTATCCAGGACCTAACGGAAGATCGGGAATCACGTCCCCATCAAGTGGTATTCAGAGCTTAAGGTATACCGTCAGGTTCGAAGTTATCCCTTAGTTCGTGTTTTGTTTCATCCCATAGTCCACGGCCATATTTGTTTCCTGTCCTACAACCTCTCCGCGCCATAGCCTTTGCATATTTCAGTTTCAGAGTTCGTAGTGTTGACTTTGTGTCCAGGTTGAGATCTTGTTCTTTGGTTAGGTTGTGTTAGAGTTCATTGTGTGTGTTTATCTCAATCGTCGCTTCCCATCCACTGTGCTCAAACAACAAGTCGAAGCCACCACATTACTCGACTTGCCCCCGCTAGCCGCCTTGTGTGATATCTCGCCGCGCGCTAACCCTATATAGGTTGCAAGCCGCTGTTATTTCGCCTGCATCGCAGCTCTCCTTACATCATCGGGCGAATACTGCGGATCGGTGTTGGAGTTTAGGGACACTTTGCCCTAACTGCCGCCGCCGTGTTGTGCCTTGCAGCAAACATAACTTGAGGTACCTTCGGTAAAACAGGCATAACTTTTCGCTCGTTTATCAGAAAAATTTGAAAAAAATTCGGCAGCTTCTTGACACCATACCTGTTTGGTTTCGTTAAAATTGCTAAAAAAATTCAGGAAAATAAAGAAAAAAAATTGTCAAGGTTTTTCGCTTGACTTTTTCGGAGAACGTCTTTGAATTTCTCAGAGACCACATTCCACCTCGGTTGGAGGTGCCAATTTTGTGGTTACATCTTTTGTGATCCTTGTTCAGAGAAAAATATAAAAAAAAATAGTAAAAAATAAAAAAGTTTGATTTCTACTAGTGCCTTTTGCAAAAATCCGAGGCAAATTCAGAAAAAAGGAAAAATCCGAGCTCTCGGCAAAGTGAGCGTGTCTTTGTCTCCGGGTGTCTTTAGCTAGTTGTTTTGTGTGCTCTTATCATCCATCATATTTGTTTCTCCACCTTGTTTCTCACACAACTGGGACTTGCAGCACTTTAGACCAGCAACGAGAAAGAGTAGTTAGGACTATAATTCAGCATTACTATCTGTTACTGATTTGTGTGCCATATATACATATTATTCTCCTTTTGTGCTTTCCAAGCTCCACATATTCTTCAGAGCAGTACAGAAAAAGGACCCTTGCAATCGCGGTGCCGCATCTCCACAGGTATCACAACCGTCCACCGAGTGTTACCATCCGCTGCTTGCATTTGTAAGAACGTCGGTAAGAACTTGGTAAGACGCCTAGTGAGGGTGTGATTCTACCAAGTAACACACAAACAGTTGTTAGGGATTTTCTTTGACAACTAACCATGCCAGACGACGTTCCTGTTTTGTCTAGTCAGTTGCAAGAATTTAAGGATATGATGCTTCAGCAGATGGAAAAGCTAGTGAAGGAAGTTAAAGAACTCAACTATTCTGTTGAGGGTGTGGACAAGCGACTGTCCACACTATCAGAGAAGGTTCAAGAGCTCGAGAACAATACCAACGACGATTTCGATTTCGGCCAAGTGCTTGAAGAAGATAAAGTCTACAACCCTGATGGTAGCCTTGATGAAAGGTCCACAAATGAGAATAAACTGCGTCGACGGCTCGAATATAACAGAACAGGTATGGGAGGAGGAAATCGAGAGCGACGCAATAAAGGTAAAGATGATCCTTTTGCTAAGGTAAAATTTACCATACCTTCTTTTCATGGCAAATATGACGCTGAGGAATATCTTGATTGGGAGATGACAGTAGAACAAAAGTTTGAGTCCCATGGAGTGCCTGGTTGCTATAAGGTTAGACATGCCACTAGTGAATTTAAAGATTTTGCTATAATCCGGTGGCAAACTTTAGATCCAAAACCTTTATCATGGGACGGATTAAAAAACAACAATGCGTGATAGATTTGTACCCCCTTCTTACAAACGTAATTTATGAAAAAAATTGCAACGTTTAGAGCAGGGAGACATGTCTGTTCAAGAATATTTTGCTGAGCTTTAAAAGGGTATGTTGCGTTGTGGTATAGAGGAGGATTCTGAGGATAAAATTTGTTGTTTTTATGGTGGTTTGAGACGTGAAATTCAGGATATCGTTGATTATAAAGATTTTAATACTACCAACCAGTTGTTCCAGCTTGCTATGCTTGCAGAGAAGGAATTGCAGGGACGACAAAAGCTTCGTAAGGGTAAAAACTACAGCAGCCCCTTCACACCCAAGACGACAACGTTTCAGGCCCCCAAGTCCTCGGGGAGCATCTCCATCAACTCCAAGCGAAGCGTGCGGAACAGCTCCATGCGCGTCTACTCCTTCAAATTTTGGTAAACCTCTATTGCAGGAACCGCCCAAGAGTGCTTCTTCGATAGCTTCCACCGGACGCTCTTCGTCTATTCAAGGCCATCGCTGCCATGGAATTGGTCATGTCGCTGGGGACTGCCCCTAGCAAGCGGGCATATATTGCTACTGGATGATGGAGGTTATGTGAGCACTTCCGACGTGGAGGATGAAATTGAAGAATAGCCCACCTCCGATGCAGAATTGTCTTTGAGCATTGACGATCTTTGGTCACCAGTGCACAATCATTGTGCAACGGGTTCTTAGTACACGATTGGAGACGGCGAAACGATTGCGGCGCCACAACTTGTTCCAGATTTTATTCGTCATCAAGGACCCGGCGTGCACGGGTCATCATTGATGGAGGGAGCTGCAACAATCTGGTGAGTTCTGATTTAGTTAAGAAGCTTGACTTGCCAACCCGTCCACATCGACATCCGTACCATATTCGGTGGCTAAACGACTCGAGGTAAGGCCAAGGTAAGGTAAACAAAGACGCGTACACTTCTCCCTTGGTACATATTCTGATTTTGTAGATTGTGATGTGGTCCCTATGCAAGCTTGTTCTCTTTTATTGGGTAGGCCTTGGGAATTTGATAATGATGCGATCCACCATGGAAGAAGCAATAAATATACTTTTATGCATAAAGGCAAAAATATTACTTTGGTACCCATGACCCCTGCTCAAATTGTTCAAGCTGATAGAGAGCGAGTTGTTGAGAATGAAAATAAACAAACTTCTACACATGATAAGCAGCAAGTAGCTAAATTGAAACATTCTCGTTATGCTTGCAAATAAATCTGATCTTGCTCAAATCGATGATATATGTTATGCTTTGGTATGCAAAGATGCTTTATTTTCAATTGATGATATGGCTAGCGCTTTGCCACCCTCCTGTCACTAACCTTTTGCGAGAGTACGAGGACATTTTTTCTGCCGAGATACCTCCCGGACTTCCACCCATTCGAGGGATCGAGCACCAGATCGACTTCATTCCTGGAGCGAACCTGCCAAACCGAGCTGCCTATCGTGCCAATCCTGAGGAGACTAAGGAGATTCAGCGCCAAGTCCAAGATCTCTTGGACCGCGGTTATGTACGTGAGAGCCTTAGTCCTTGTCTTTGCTCCAGTCATTTTGGTTCCAAAAAAAGATGGGAGTTGGCGCATGTGTGTAGATTGTCGGGCTATTAATAATATAACCATAAGGTACCGTCATCCTATTCCGAGACTTGATGACATGCTAGATGAGTTAAGTGGTTCTATGATTTTTTCTAAGGTAGACTTGAGAAGTGGGTACCACCAGATAAGAATGAAACTAGGTGATGAATGGAAAAACCGCTTTTTAAAACTAAGTTCGGCTTGTATGAGTGGTTAGTAATGCCTTTTGGGTTAACTAATGCACCTAGCACTTTCATGAGATTAATGAACAAGGTTTTACGTCCTTTCATTGGCAAATTTGTTGTGGTATACTTCGATGATATCTTGATATACAGCAAGTCTTTACATGATCACCTTAATCATCTCCGTGCTGTTTTTGATGTTTTGCGGGCTGCGCGCTTATTTGGTAACCTCGAGAAGTGCACTTTTTGCACCGAACGAGTCTCGTTTCTTGGCTATGTTGTGACTTCGCAGGGAATTGAGGTAGATGAAGCCAAGGTGCAAGCGATACGGAGCTGGCCTACGCCCACAACTGTGACACAAGTGCGAAGTTTTCATGGACTTGCTGGATTTTGCCGCCGCTTTGTCAGAGATTTCAGCACCATTGCAGCCCCACTAAATGAGTTGATGAAGAAAGGTGTTGCTTTCCACTGGGGAGAAGAACAAGAAGCGTCCTTTGCTCTTTTGAAGGACAAACTTACGAACGCACCGCTGCTACAACTTCCTGATTTTGGTAAGACTTTTGAGCTTGAATGTGATGCCAGCCGGAGTTGGCATTGGTCTTTGTTCGATGCAAGAAGGTAAACCACGTTGCTTATTTCAGTGAAAAATTGAATGGGCTTGTACTTAATTATTCCACGTATGACAAAGAATTATATGCTCTTGTTCGATCATTAGACACGTGGCAACATTATTTATGGCCTAAAGAGTTATTCACTCGATCATGAATCACTAAAACATCTTAGAACTTAAAATAAATTGAACCGTCGACATGCTAAGTGGACTGAATTTATAGAGTCTTTTCCTTACATTATCAAACACAAGAAAGGGAAGGATAATATTATTGCTGATGCTTTGTCTAGAAGATATGCTATGCTGTCCCAACTTGATTGTCGTATCTTTGGGCTTGAAACAATAAAAGAACAATATGCTCATGATGCTGAATATAAAGATGTGATAGACCATTGTAAAGAGGGACATACATGGAACAAATACATTCTCGAAAGATGGGTTTCTATTTAGAGCTAACCGCCTATGCATTCCCAGTTGGTTCCGTTCGTCTTTTTTGTTGTTTGCAGGAAGCACATGGAGGCGGATTGATGGGGCATTTTGGAGCTAAGAAAACCGAGGAGGTGCTTTGTCTACACATTTCTTTTGGCCACACATGAGACGTGGCGTAGAGCGGTTCGTGGCTCGGTGCACTACATGTCAAAAAGCTAAGTCGCGGTTGAACCCACATGGTTTGTATATGCCTCTTCCTGTTCCTTCTATTCCTTGGGCTGATATATCTATGGATTTTATTTTGGGATTGCCACGGACTAAGAGGGGGAGAGATAGTGTTTTTGTGGTGGTTGATCGTTTTTCTAAGATGGCACATTTTATTCCTTGTCATAAAAGCGATTATGCTGTGCATATTGCTGATTTATTCTTTCAAGAAATCGTTCGCTTGCATGGTATGCCTTCTACTATTGTTTCAGATCGTGATGCAAAATTTTTGGGTCACTTCTGGCGCACTTTGTGGAACAAATTGGGGACAAAGTTACTATTTTCCACCACTTGTCATCCCCAAACTGATGGTCAAACTGAGGTAGTGAATCGTACATTGTCCACCATGTTGAGAGCAATTTTGAAGCATAATATAAAGATGTGGGAGGAATGTTTGCCACATGTGGAGTTTGCATACAATCGGGCTGAACACTCTACCACTAAGGTAAGTCCTTTCCAAGTAGTGTATGGATTTAACCCTCCTGCTCCTATTGATCTTTTGCCTTTACCTACCACTGAGAGAACATATAAGGATGCTAAAGCACGTGCTGAATTTATTTTTAAGTTGCATGAAACAACTAAGGCCAACATTGAAAAAATGAATGAAAAATATAAAATTGCGGGTAGTGAAGGTAGAAAAGAAGTTAAACTTGAACCGGGTGATTTAGTTTGGTTGCATTTGAGAAAAGATAGATTTCTAGAGCTGCGTAAGTCTAAATTAATGCCAAGAGCTGCTGGTCCTTACAAGATTATAAAGAAAATAAATGACAATGCATATACGCTGGAGTTGCCACCCGAGTTCGAGGTTAGTCCTACATTTAACGTTGCAGATTTAAAGCCATACTTGGGCGAAGAAGATGAGCTTGAGTCGAGGATGACTCCATTTCAAGAGGGGGAGGATGATGAGGACATCATTCCTTTGGATACAACCACTGATCCTTCTACTACTATACCGCAAGGGCCAATGACCCGAGCTCGAATGCGACAACTAAAATTACAGGTGAGTTCGTTCTTAAGCGATCCGTTTCATACTTTTGAGAATAGATTGCTACCTAATGATGTTATATTGCTTAGGAACAGTGGAGAGGGTCATGAGGAACTTAAAGAACGGTGTGGAGGCGAGGAAGACCAGCTAGGACGTGCAACATATAAGCTGGAGGTCCCGACCAACACGATTTCGAGTCTACCTCGGCCTCGGGACTGGGCCTGTCTTGAGACCGGCGCCACGGACACATCGGACTCCGTTTTCGATGGTTCAGCCACGGTTGGAAAGATAATTTGATAAGGAAGCCAATGCCACTGGTCCAGGAGTCAACAGGAATTGTTGAAATAAGTCAACAGGTGCTGCGTCACCTTTACTTGGTCCGTTGGGCCGTGTATCGTCTTGAGCCCATTAGGGGGGGCGCGTCCAGGGTAGGCGACAACCCTAAGACCTTTATAATCATTAGTCACCGCCGTCATTAGGGTTTGGGTTTTGCTTAAGATTAATCTGTCCATTGACAAAGTGGCCATTCTTCGATTTGTGGAACCCCAACTTGAGAACTTAATCATTCATCTGCAGTTTGTCCCAACTTTCTCGAGCTGCGTTCTTTCGAAGTTCTTGCTTGTGTTCTTCGTTTCGCAGCACGGATTAGCCTTCTTGGCGAGGTCAACCGGTTGGTGACACGGTTGATAACCCGAGGAATCGTGGTGCTAAGGTTGCAGGGTTCGGGTCTTTTGATCTGAAGCCGGATCGGTGTGTCGCGTTCCAATCAAAACGAGAGCTATCCAGGACCTAACGGAAGATCGGGAATCATGTCCCCATCAATTGTCTTGTTGTCACACCAGTAAATCTGAGTTTGTGTCAAGAATTAGAAAGATTGAATATTGACATGATTCCTCAGGGTAGCCTGAATGATATCACAGTACACTCTTCTATTCAAGAGCAGATTATTGCAGCTTAGCGAGAAAGCAAAGGTCTCAAGCATATTAGAGAAAAGGTCCGATCAGGGCAAGCATCTTGTTTTCATCTTGATGACAATAATGTCTTGTGGTTCAAGAATCGTCTGGTCATTCCAAAAGTTCCGGAGCTCCGACAGTTGATTCTTGATGAAGCTCACTTAACCAGATTCTCGATTCATCCAGGTAGCAATAAGATTTATCATGACCTGAGGCAGAGATTCTGGTGGACCAAGATGAAGATTGAAATAGCCCAATATGTTGCGCGTTGTGATACTTGTCGAAAAGTCAAAGCTGTGCATTTGAAAGCAGCTGGAGAGCTCCAACCATTACCCATTCCAGCTTGGAAGTGGGAAGATATAAGTATGGACTTTATTGTCGGGTTGCCTAGAACAGCCAGGGGTTATAATTCAATCTGTGTTATTGTTGATCGTTTAACCAAGTCAGCCCATTTCATCCCAGTGAAGGAAGATTATAGAGCCCCCAAGTATGCCTTAATTTATATTGATCGCATAATGTGTTTGCATGGGGTTCTAAAAAGTATAGTCACCGATCGAGGTACTCAATTCCTGGCTCAGTTCTGGCAAAAGTTTCATGAGACTATGGGGACCAATCTATTATATAGTACTGCTTACCATCCGCAAACTAATGGTCAGACTGAAAGAGTGAATCAAATTCTTGAAGATATGCTAAGATCCTATGTGCTAACATATTCTTCTGATTGGGATCAATGTTTGCCGTTGGTTGAGTTTGCCTATAACAACAGCTATCAGGAAAGCATTCGAATGGCACCGTTCGAAGCTTTGTATGGCCGTAGGTGCCGAACTCCACTCAATTGGTCCGAGTCCGGAGAAAGATGGTTCTTCGGTGTTGACCTAGTCAAAGAAACTGAAATTAAAGTGAAGCAGATTCAGGACAATCTACGAAGAGCTCAGTCTAGACAGAAAAGTTATGCTGATAAACGGCGAAGACCATTGGCATTTGAAGTTGGAGACTATGTATATCTGAAAGTGTCACCAAGTAAGGGTGTCGACCGTTTTGGGGTTAAAGGTAAACTGGCACCCCGATATATTGGTCCATTTCAGATTACAGAAAGATGTGGGAAGTTTGCATATCGGTTAAATCTACCTGAACAGTTGTCCCTTGTGCACAACGTGTTCCATGTATCCCAACTGAAAAAGTGTTTGCGGGTACCAGACAAAACTATTGATATTGAAGGAGTCAGCCTTGAACCCGACTTGACCGTTGCTGAATATCTAGTTAAAATTCTTGATCGGAAAGATCGGGTCACACGTAGGCACATAAGAAGGTTTTACAAAATCCGATTGGGATCAAGCACTCGAGGATGAAGCAACTTGGGAGTCGAGGAATTCTTGAATGAGCATTTCCCTGAATTTCTTCCTTCCCTCTCCTAAGTCACGGTTCGTTTCTAAGAATTGTGACTTTCCAAAAAGATGAGACTTGTAATATGAACCCTTCTACCTCCCTTATGAAACCATGTAAGATGTGTCTACTTGATACATTTCCTTTTCCATTACTTAGCCCTAAGCTTTGAATCTCGGGACGAGATTCCTTTTTTGGGAATATAATGTAACACCTCTGGTGTTACATTAACCTAAACCTGCCATGTCATCATCATCATCGCATAAGCATTCATCATTAGAGAACCCTAATGAATACAATTAAAATGAGTTTATTTAATTTTAGGGTTGTGTGAGCTCTTTTATATCACATGTGTATGTGTTTATCATTTAAATTCCACTCACATGTTTAACTTTTGTTTATAAAAGCAACCAATTAAAATCAACCTTGATGTTTGCAAGTGTTTGGCTAACCCTAACTCACACACTCACACATCAAACAAGTTTTACAAATCAAATGAGGTGCAAGAAAGAATCAATTTTGAATTTGGAATTTAAATCCCAAACCCTAGCTCAAGTGGCTGTGTTGAAATTTGAATTTCACTTTCAATTTTAAGGAGCTAACCATAATTAATTTTGTTAATAAAAGTTACCAAACTTTGGCACCATTTCAAAGTATGAATTTTGTACTTTGAAAGTATGCCATTGGTTGGGTTTGAAAAGTATCACAACATCATTAATTAATTGCCCAAAGATTCAATTTGAAAATCCTTTTCAAAAGCTTAAAATTCAAAGTGAAACTGCCTCTTTTCAATTTCATCTCAAAATATTCAAAATTTGGGAAAACTCCAAAAATACAGTTTGTACATCTCTTTGAGCTCTACAACTTTGGTATATAAAGTTTTTCAAGTTTTTGAATAAAATTTAAACTAATTTCAAAAGTTCTCCAAATTGGAAAATATCCCTTTTGACTTTTAAACTCTAATTCAAAATCTATTCAGTTTCATGAAAAACTTCCTAAATAAAAGTTGTAGATCTTGAGAAATGGAACAACTTTTATTTTGGGGAATTTTCATCTTTTATTCAAAATTTAAAAGTAATTTTGAATTCTTTCTAGTTAGGGTTTTTGCCCCTTTTCAAATTTGAAATGCAAATTCAAAAACTATTTGGAATCTGGCCAAACTTATTAAATGAAAGTTGTAGACATGAAAAGTTGCACAATAAATATTTTGGGAGATTTTTGTGTATGCAGTTCAATTTGCAAAAGTAATTTTGAAAATAAAAAGGCAAAGGTGTCCCCGTGCTCTACAAGAGCAACAAGGGGGGATGCCAGTGACCCCGGCGCCCATGCCGGCCGGTCTCCCGCCGCCACCGTGGCGTTTCTCGCGTCCTCACCGGTGATCCCGCGAAACCAACCACCTGGCCGAGTTCACGAAGCTGCCTGCCACCTCACTGCACCGTCTTCACTCTATAAAAGCCATTGCCGGCCGTCGATCACTCTTTTTCTTCTTCCTCACCGCCGCCGTCGTCATCTCTGTCGCCGGCCAAATTCGTGCACCACGCAACACCACTGTCCAATTGCGTCTGCACACCGTTCCGCCAGCTCCTTGCGCACACACCGAGCCTTTTCTCGCTTGCTTTCGCCGTCGGAGTCGCGCGCATGACATCTTCTTCCCCGCTGCCGGCCAATCACCGCCGAAAGTAAGCCTGCTGCGCCCGTTCGAGCTTCACGGAGGCGTCTCGGGCTCTGTTTTTTGGCCGCGTTAGCCCCGCCTTTGGCACACGGGTGCTCACCGACACCTTTCGTTTTCCTTGTCGTGCGGAAGCGATCGCCCGTAACGCCGTCGTCACCGAAGTTCACCGCCGCCGTAGCCACTGTCACGCCGTCGACCTTGCTCCACTCACTTCCACATGCACCGCTACCTTGTTTTGAAGCTTTGGTGAGCTCTTGAGTTTGTAACAGGGGTTGGTTGCGTGAGTTTTGCCCTGGCTTGGCCGGAACGCCATGCGTCGACGAGGTCTGCGTGCCACCGAGCCGCCATGGCCGCCGCCACGGGTGCTCCGGTGAGCCGCAGAGGGCGAGAAGCAGCTCGATAGGTTCGCCCAGGGGGGATGCTTGAGTTCGGTAGTGTAGTCGGTTTCGGTGGAGGGATCGCCGTTGGCAAGAACGCCGACGACCGCCGGTGTTCTTTCTTGCGGGCGCGAGGCGGAGGAAGGAGAAGCCGACATGCGGGGCCGGCATGTCGGCGAGAAGGAGAGAGGAGGAGGCGCCAAGCGCCTGCGCACGACGGCCAGGCAGGGCAGCGGGGCGCGCAGGCTGTTTGGGGCCGCAGGTGAGCCACGGGAGAGGGAAAAAGGATTTCCTTTTTCTAATTTTAATTTCAAGTGCTGTTTTCATCTTTTTTGTTAAAATTTTATTTGGGTAGTTAAAAATGCAAGAAAAATATGTATGTGCTCTCTGTGTTATGCTCTACACCAGAAAAATACTAACTCTAGTTTTTCAATAAAATTTAATTGCTCTATAATTTGCTCTTTTAATTAATAAATGCAACTTCCATGAATTTTAATAATTAAAATATAAGTCCAAAAATCATGAAATTTGTTTTGTGTGCTAATTAAATGATAATGATCTTAATTATGAAGTTTGATCCTGTTTTAACATATTTTTTTATTATGCTTAATTAATACCTTGTTTAATTAATGTGTAATTAATTAATCCTTTGGTTAATTAGGGTTTAATTAATCTTCAATTAGCAAGTTAATTAGTGGCTTTCAACAACTGTAAAAATGGTTAATAAATTAGTAATTAACCTTAATCACTATTAGAGTTGCTTGATTTTTGAATTGAGTGATGACCCTAGGTCATTAACCCTAATGACCTTCGGCATTTGATGTTGATTGCGTATTGTTAGTCCGTCGTCGTTGACGCTAGCTACACTTCCGTAGTGCAACCTTACCGTGAAGAAAAGTTGTACTCAAGATAGATTAGTTGTCGTTGCATCATTATCGCATGCTCTTTTATTTACTGCATTGTAATCATGCATCTCTGTCGTGTAGTTGTCGGACCTGAGGAAGGAGTTGATCTAACTCCTGTTCTTGAGGAAGGTAATCATCGTGAGGAGGTAGGATCTGATCTTGATACTTGTGTAGTGGAACCTCACTTCGTCGAGCCCCAAGGCAAGCCCCGGATGTATTTAACCTTTCCTTGAATTTCGAAAGTCTTTTATAATTCTATGTTTATGATATGATGCATTAGGTGTTAGGAGTTGTGTGGTATCCTACTTTGATGCATTTACCGTACCTTGCTACATTATCCTGAATACCTGCTTTGATTTCGTAAAGTTTAGTACACGCTTAGCCTTGCTACTAGTGTAGGGTTTTGAGCAACTGTTTTCAAAAGTGTGATAACAATACCCTCCGAAGGGAATTCTGTTAAAATCGATGTTGCTTGTCGTTTATCCTTGTTTCGACGGGGTCAAGGATACACTACAAGAGCATGACGATGAGTAAATCGAGACGCCGGTGGAGTGACTTGCACCAGGATGGGCTAGTGCCCTGGTGTAGTGTTGTCCACTTGTGTCGGTTAAGGACCGTCCGTTGTGGTGATCCTGTGGTCAAGAAGGTTATTGGATAGTACTAGTCGCAGGCTAATGGCGGTAAGCTCCCTTGTATCATCCGTGACGAGAACGGACAGGGACGGGAAGTAGCGGTACCCACACACTGGCGCACCGTCGACGCATGCGTCTGGCGTAGGGAGATGGTGTCTTGTTGACACTGTTAGCGTCAACTTTTACTAGGGCTTTTTACCCGATGGACAACAAGATAACACACTAGTCTAGGGCTTTATCGACAAATTCCACGAGTTTTGCATATTCTATAATTTCGGGGTGATTTTAAAAGCGTAAAAAAGAGGGATTCTAACGCAAAATAACCACGAAACTTATCCGCCACGAAGGACATCACGGGAAGACTCGGGAAGACTCGAGAAGACACCGGAAGGAGCGAGGGGGCGAGAGGCCGCCAGGTGGGGCCTAGGCCCCCACCATGGCCCGGGGGCGCCCCGGCTAGGGTTTGCTCCCCTTCCGGAATGTTCCTCCACCGCCTCCAAGGATGCATCTCGGCCCTACGTTACGTCGGTTTGATCCTGCGCACGCGCATCCGCATCCCACCGGACTATAAATATGAGGGTAGACCCCCCGGAGAGAGCCAATTCATTATTCATCAAGGTCTCAAGCCATCAAGCATCAAGAGCCTTCTAGTTCATAGGATTAGCTAGCTAGATTAGAAGTAGAGGAGATCTAGTTCTTCATCGGATCTGGAGCCCTGGCGTCTGGGAGAGCGAGAGTTCGGTAATAGATCTAGTTCTTAATTACTTTATTGTATTCATTATTCAGATTAGGGAGACTTTACTCTAAATATATTCATATGTTTTTAATTGCAATAGTCATTGTTTACTTTGATTATATGTCTAGTTTAGTTACTTCGATCTTATTGAATTCATGTAATTGCTCGTATAGCGTTTATCCATATGTACAATGGGTAGATGATAGGCGATATGTAGGCGTGGTGTCTAGATGTCTTGTTTATCTGCGAGTGCACCCCGATATGCGGGGCGTGTGGTAGTCTGCGTAGGTGACAGCTACGTTAGTTCCTCCGTAGTCCACCCCCGTATGTAGGACTAGCATGGGCACGGTCGCGAAGGAGGTGACTTAGGTCTTAATACCCTCATTAGTTGATGCCTCTTTACATGCAATGATGATTTAGGGTTGATTTAGCAATGATTACTAGATGTAGTTGCACTAATTAGAGTTATTCAATTGGCGTAGTTATAGACCTATCTCCATAGTTTATCCAATGGCTAGCTGTGATTATGACTAGTAAGATGCTCTGATGATTATCTTTAATTATGATATTTGATGATTATGCTATCACCCGCATTTATCTTTATTTATCTTGTGACCTACTTTTTGTTATAAGTAGAGTATACGACTTAGGTAGTATTGCTTATCATGTCCACATAGTTTCACATCAATATGGCAATAATAGTTTATTACATAGCTTTCCTAGAGGTATAATTATAAATCGACAACCCGGAGACTCCCCTAGGTAAAATGCTACAACGGTATAATTATACGTCCGCTTGCGTAACCCATTAGTTTATATTTATATCTTATTCATATATTTTATCTGCCTAGTCACAATAGTACAATATAAATCTATGTTAATTTCCTAGCAATAAAATTGGGGATGACAACCTACTTCATGTTTAGGAATGTTAGTAATTCAAGAGTGACTAGTTGCTAATGACAAGTAATTATATACCAACCATTTTCTCGGGGTCATTGCTAGGAGTGGGGTTTATCTCGCTTTTTAGTAGTGACGTTAGAAATGCCAACAAGCATTTTTGGCGCCGTTGCCGGGAAGGCACAATAAACTTAGAACATATTGATGACCTATATACACATGGATAAAGTCATATTACCAATCGATCTCTAACTCTATCGGGTACACCATTCATTGTTATCATTTTCTTATCTTATGCAGGGTTATGAATGAATGGTTTTCTCTTCCAAAGAACTTTCCGACGATCCCGAGAAACTCCTTAGAAGGAAAAGACTTGCGAAATAAGGGAGAAATTCGAGTCACCATCAAGAACACCCTTCTTTGCTCAAGCTAACTCTTTGGAGGAGCCGGCTCAACACTTGGAAGAAGAATTCGAAGAAGAAGTAGAAGAACAAGCGAGAAGAGTATTTAGGTGAAAACCTAGCTCACGTGTTTGAAGACATGGTCGAGAAGTCACTGCGAGAGTTCTCTGCCCCAACAACGGCAAACATCCGGATTTGGACAAAGATCAACAGGGGGGAGAATGGATTCGAGCTCAAGCACGCTCTCATCACCATGGTTCAAGCCAGCCAATTCTATGGAAAAGGACATGAAGATGCAAGTGCACACTTACAACACTTTCTAGAAATCTGCAAAGCACCTTCACTATCGGAGGAGTATCAAAAGATGCTATCTTACTCCGTCTTTTCCGTTCTCATTATTGGGGAAAGCCAAGCGGTGGTTCTACATCAACAAAGATAAGCACACTACATGGGACCTATGCTCGACCGCTTTCTGGCAAAATTCTTTTCCTACGACCAAGACCAATGCTGCGTGGGAAGATTTTAAGTTTCCAACAACAACATGATGAATCATTCATGAAGCATGGGAAAGATTCCAGAACTATATTGAAGACCGCCCTCATCATGGGATAGAGGAGTGGCTATTAATGCAGACTTTCTATCACGGGCTTATCTCTAGCACCCGTGAGTCTATTGATCTTTGCAGTGGGGGAGCTTTCCTATCACTAAAGCTTGCGATGCTAAAAGCACTTCTCGAGAAGATGGCCTCAAACTCAACATGCAATGAAGAACGACTCAACCTCGCAAGAAGGGAGGAGGAATCCATCATCTCAAGGAAGGCGACATGGTCCTTTGCTAAGCTAGACCTCATCATGAAAAAGCTCGATATCGAGAAGAAGGAAGTCATGCACGTCAATGATTCCCATATGACATGTGAAGAATGTGGAGACTACGGGCACTCACCGTCGGTTGCCCTACTTTCGCAAGAGGATGTGAACTTCATCAACAATAAGACCTACAATCGTCCTCAGCAAAATCAAGGGTGGAATCAACAACCTCGACCAGGTAATTACCAAGGTAACAACCAAGGTAACAACTTTAATAATTATAACCTTCCGCCTTTGAGAGAATTAGTTACTAGTCAATCCAAACTACTAGATCAAATGACTAGGAAGCTAACAACTTTGGAAGACATACATGCTAGAATGGATACTTTTACTTACGCCATAAAGAATCAAGCATAGCTTTAATAAAATGTTAGAATCACAATTAGCTCGGTTAGGCTGCCGCTTTGTTCCTCCACTAGAGAAAGGCAAGATTCCAGGCCAACGAGAAGATTTAGAAAGCGCTAACCTTGTTGATATTCACAATGCAACCCAATATCATATTGAGCCTGCGGCAGATGTACAGTGGATTGACCACTCTCTACCGAGAAGATGGGAGACCCCGGAAGACCTGTTATTCCTATCCGCATAGGATGCCACAGTTTTTCAGAGGCTATCTGCGACTTCGGCGCAAGTGTCAACATCATGCCCAAGGTAATTTATGAGAAAATACTAAATGATCCCCTGTTGTACACAAACATGCGCTTGTAGCTTGCAGATCAGTCCATTTGCTACCCTGAGGGAGTACTAGAAGAAGTTGTTATTAGAGTGGGGCAATCATATGTCCCAGTTGACTTCGTGGTCATGGAGACAGGAGTAGATGAGAAGGCACCCATCATTTTGGGCCGACCATTCCTATGCACAACAAAAGCCATCATCTATGCAGAGTTTGCCAAGATCGTCCTGTCCATCAAAGACAAGAAGGAGAGATTCACATTCAAGAACCGCATCCTGAAAGCTCCTGCAGCCCCGAAGCAATTTCAGCAACAAGAAGAGCAAGAACAGCAACCAATGCCAAAGAAGAAGAACAATAGAAATAACAGAAGATGGAGGAGGACCAAGCATGCACCTGAGGAGACAACTCAACTAATCACTGCTCTCAACACAGAAAACGATCATAGACTACCCAAGCCATTTCCAATCAAGAGAGATGATCCAGGTGTCCCAATTATTGAATGCACTATCAAAGACACCACCTTTCCTCACACCGTCTACGACACTGGATCAGGCTGCAACGTAATGTCAAAGCAGGTATATGATGAATTATTTAATTTACCTTTATACCCAACATGTATTCAGTTGCAGATGGCGGACCAATCACTAAGGTTCCCTGAAGGAATAGTCAAGGATGTCATGGTAAGAATTCAAGGACAATATATACCTGCAGATTTTTTAGTCCTTGACATGCAGGGAGACGATGATTCCCCGATCCTCTTGGGAAGACCGTTCCTCTACACTGCTAACGCCAACATCTACATTGGGTCCGGACAAATCCACTTCAACCTACCTACCGGAAAGGTACGTGTTGTCAATTTAGAACATTAAATAACCACGAGCAAGGCCAGGAAGCAACGCAACAGAGAAGACGCCAAGTACACCGTCGGGCTACTCAGCCACTTTGTGGATGGGAAGACTTTCCGGCAAGATCGTAAAATATGAAGATCGCTTCCTGAGCAAGAAGAGAACAAACAAGCACCTCATTTGGAATAGCCTGGGCAGAAGAAGCTGAAAGGATGGACCAGATCGCCAAGGAAGAAAAGGAGGAGATCTTAGCACGATTAGAAGCGTGGGAGAAAGCAAACAAAGATGAAGAGCAAGAGTTAGAAGAGAAAGAAGCAAAAGAGACTGAAGCAAGATGGAAGGAGGCACACGACGCATCACCGCAAGATGGGGAGTTGATCGGGGTTACCTCGGACGATGAACTCACCGAGTAAGTGCTCACTGTCTAAGTCCTGTCGGTAGACTTTAAATTCCGTACCCTAGCCATAAGGTCAGAATGGTAGCTATCCCATTAAATGCATTAGTAAACTCAATTTATTTAGTAGCATTATCTGTTCATATATTAAAAATAATAAAAATATTTATTGCATTATTCATGGCATCATAAAGCCCCATGTGGATACCCTATGGCATTTTCCGAAGGAATACCCACTGTGGTGGCATAAAAATAGAAATAAAATAAAAAAAATGGAATCCTGCTTAAATTAGACAACATAAAAATAACTCATAAAGGTAATCAATTACTCTTTGGCTGACCGCTAACCCATTATTCAATTCGAGCCTCGAGTTTTGGTTTCTTGTGGAGTATTTATGCAGGAACAACATTATAGCAAGGAGGGACTATCAGTGGTGACCACCGGGTTCGCTATTAGCTGGTCCGCTCTAAAAGGAATCTACACCAGATATTGCGATCATCAAGCTTGGGGGAGGAGCATCCCCTAGTTATCAGGTGACTACACCTAAGCGATTTTTGAGTCTACTTTATATAATCATAAAATACCAAAAATATGTGGGCACATGAAGGTCCACAAGGTCATAGAGTCTTTTTGTTAGGAGTTTAATTTAAAACTATAAAAAGATATATAACTAATAAAACCAAATAAATATTTAGTTCTATATTTATTAGAGTATAATTAGTCCAGGCTAGAGCTATTAAAATTGATGAACACTAAAATTGTTTTGGATGTGATGAATAGTTGCTCTGTTATAATGCTTACTAAAGTACCTACTTGCCAAACTTAAAATCTCCTTGGTTCTAAGCATTGTTGTTTTAATTGGAGAATTTATTCTGAACCATTAATTGTGGAGGTATAAGCTTGCGCTAAGTCTAGGTAGCTGATTGATATGATTCATAAAGGTTGAGCTGCTATTTATCTTCTTCCTAGCATTACTAAGTTTTGGAGATTTTGTTTTTAAAAAATCTAAGAAAATACATGATGAGCTCTCGTATGACAAATGTGAATTCCTACCAAAGCCTAATTAATATCTTAGAGGATAGAAAAACCCTTTCACATTTAAGCTGCTTGCTTTGCATTGAGTTCAGTCAACCTGTGTTGTATACCTTATGAGAGTCTTGTCATGCTTTTAAAACCAAGAATCATTTGCACACTCCAGTTCACATATGCATTATTCCTACTTCAAGGAGTAATTACAATCATTCACCATACTTCCATACATATTTATTATAAAATGTTCACCTCCTACACTGGGAGAGGACGCAAAAATATACACACACCCTATAGGAATAACCCCTGTCTTTAATGCTCTAAGTCCTGATTATATCTCTCGATTCATTTATTGTATTCAAAGGATACATGTGGCTATTAAAAAAAACAAAACAATGGGTACTAGATGCCCGCCTCCCTGAATAAAAAGAAATAATAAAGATAGCCTATGTCTTTCCCTGAGAAAGATTTTAAAAGAGAGTCATTCCTAAAAAGAGCAAAAAGTAGAAATAGGAGTTAGCCATAAATAACACATATGCACCCATCCACCATATTCCATACACATGCACATCTTGGTTTGATTGTATGCCTCGATTCTCTGTGGATCCACTAGTTGACTTTACAATACATATTTTGCAAGTATGCCTATCCTTGTTAATGCCAACCCTATAAGCTCCACTATATATACCTTTAGCTATAGGGGGCGTAACAACATTAACGCCACAAGAGAGAACCACAAATACCACATACATTGAGAGACTTGAGGGTGTCATACAATTAAGCTCGAGTTTTATTTTGAAAACCTATCAAAAACTTTTAATGATAGTATTGCAAAAGAATTTGAGACATAGCACTTAGCTTAATTGTTCTATCTTTTCGACTGCTCAAGACTTATGCAAAAAGCTGTGAAACCCCATATTACAGGTAAAATGAGTAAGTTTAAAGATTAGAGCATATAATGTTTGATCCGGAGGAAATTTTGTTTGAAAGCATGTGTCTTTGGAAAGTATAATGATATTGTAGCAACTCCCGATCCAAATACGTATCAACTAGACTTGGTGTGTTTGCCAAGGGACTGGCAAAAGGTAAAGCTTGGGGGTATTGTTGACACCTTTTAGCGTCAACTTTTACTAGGGCTTTTTACCCGATGGACAACAAGATAACACACTAGTCTAGGGCTTTATCGACAAATTCCACGAGTTTTGCATATTCGTAATTTCGTGGTGATTTCTAGAAAAGCTGAAAAAGAGGGATTCTAACGCAAAATAACCACGAAACTTATCCGCCACGAAGGACATCACGGGAAGACTCGGGAAGACTCCGTAAGACACCGGAAGGAGCGAGGGGGGGCGAGGCCACCAGTGGGGCCGGCCGCCCCCCACCATGGGCCGGGCGGCGCCCCCCGGCTAGGGTTTGCTCCCCCTTCTCGGAATGTTCCTCCACCGCCTCCAAGGATGCATCTCGGCCCTACGTTACGTCGGTTTGATCCTGCGGCGCACGCCGCATCCCACCGGACTATAAATATGAGGGTAGACCCCCCCCGGAGAGAGCCAATTCATTATTCATCAAGGTCTCAAGCCATCAAGCATCAAGAGCCTTCAAGTTCATCAAGAGCCTTCTAGTTCATAGGATTAGCTAGCTAGATTAGAAGTAGAGGAGATCTAGTTCTTCATCGGATCTAGAGCCCCCCCTCGCGCCTGGGCCGGAGCGCGAGAGTTCGGTAATAGATCTAGTTCTTAATTACTTTATTGTATTCATTATTCAGATTAGGGAGACTTTACTCTAAATATATTCATATGTTTTTAATTGCAATAGTCATTGTTTACTTTGATTATTTGTCTAGTTTAGTTACTTCGATCTTATTGAATTCATGTAATTGCTCGTATAGCGTTTATCCAAATGTACAATGGGTAGATGATAGGCGATATGTAGACGTGGTGTCTAGATGTCTTGTTTATCTGCGAGTGCACCCTCGATATGCCGGGACGTGTGGTAGTCTGCGTAGGTGACAGCTACGTTAGTTCCCTCGTAGTCCACCCCCGTATGTAGGACTAGCATGGGCACGGTCGCGAAGGAGGTGACTTAGGTCTTAATATCCTCATTAGTTGATGCCTCTTTACATGCAATGATGATTTAGGGTTGATTTAGCAATGATTACTAGATGTAGTTGCACTAATTAGAGTTATTCAATTGACGTAGTTATAGACCTATCTCCGTAGTTTATCCAATGGCTAGTTTGTGATTATGACTAGTAAGATGCTCGATGATTATCTTTAATTATGATATTTGATGATTATGCTATCACCCGCATTTATCTTTATTTATCTTGTGACCTC
This sequence comes from Chrysopogon serrulatus, assembly GCA_015844335.1. Lineage (NCBI taxonomy): Eukaryota > Viridiplantae > Streptophyta > Magnoliopsida > Poales > Poaceae > Chrysopogon > Chrysopogon serrulatus. Next base: position 221,394 of record JADLZL010002686.1, read on the forward strand.
TGCCTTTGTTATAAGTAGAGTATACGACTTAGGTAGTATTGCTTATCATGTCCACATAGTTTCACATCAATATGGCAATAATAGTTTATTACATAGCTTTCCCAGAGGTATAATTATAAATCGACAACCTGGAGACTCCCCTAGGTAAAATGCTACAACGGTATAATTATCTGTCCGCTTGTAGAACCCATTAGTTTATATTTATATCTTATTCATATATTTTATCTGCCTAGTCACAATAGTACAATATAAATCTATGTTAATTTCCTAGCAATAAAATTGGGGATGACAACCTACTTCATGTTTAGGAATGTTAGTAATTCAAGAGTGACTAGTTGCTAATGACAAGTAATTATATACCAACCATTTCTGGGGTCATTGCTAGGAGTGGGGTTTATCTCTGCTTTTTAGTAGTGACGTTAGAAATGCCAACATGTACCATGCTCTCGTGGCTAGGACCCGTTCTTGCAGGGAGAAATACAAGCGTGAGTTGATGTATGTAAGATATTCGGTCCTGCATACATCGTGTGGCTAGGAAGCCCCAGCTGGGTATATTTAAGCGATTCGAATCGTCGTTGCTCCACGATATGGGAAACTTGACCAAGCGTCAGCATCGTAGTAATGATGAAGGTTGTGAGACTGGAAAGTTTTGAATTCGTTACATGTTTGACAAGTGATTGTTATAGTAAGGACTGGCTTAATCTCTTTTCGCAAAGGGGTGTCTTTTGATCTTGCTAAAGCCTCACCTTGATTCCTATTGGCCAGCATCCCTGAGTCTTCTCCCCACTTTTAAGTCGGGTAAGTCTTGCGGAGTACTTTTTGTACTCAGGGTTTGTTAAACCCCCTGTTGCAGGTGAACCGTGTGAACAAGTGTGCTACGGCCCTTGTTGCATGACGGTGATCGAGGAAGAGTCTGCCGAGGAATAGGTTGTGTGGCCCGTGGGCAGGGCACATTTTGTTGTGTGAATGTAATAAGGTTAAGTAATGATACTTCCACTGTTTTGTAATAATAACACTTCTGGTTTGTATAAGTTTATCAAATGGTTTGTAAATTAAGTTATTGTAAGTCTTCCGCTACTCGGTATTTGTGTATGAAAAACTGTTGTAATCTTGTGATGTCTCTCGTAAGTATCGATCCTGGAGGAATCGTGGTTTATCGGGGATCCACCCGACGGAACAATCTAGGTTATTTGGTGTACAAGCATAGCCGACAGAGGTCTTAGGGACAATGTCGGTGCTTGTAGGCCATATAATTTAGAAGGTTTTACCACACTAATTATGATCAAGACACATCATCTACTAACATGTATTTAGTTGTCCATATCAGCGTGCCACATCATCCACTAATATTAACTTAGAATTGTTTATTCATTTGTACACATAATTTTATTCCAAATCATCTGCAATTTCCGCAGCAACGCGCGGGGTATTCATCTAGTTGTATAAATTAGCAAGGATATAAATTGGAGTTACTCTAAGACCATATATTTGGATTGGTCATATGCATGTAGTAGTGACGGACTTGTTTTGATATTTTTCCTTTATAAAACATTAATTCTATGACATTTTGTTACTATTTATTTCTAAAAATTTCTAGTGGCCATATATTTGGATTGGTCATACCATGTCCATTCATAATCTCATATCCGTTCATAATCTCATAGACAAAATAACACAGTAATAACCATATCTTTTTGTGGAATTTCATAAGGAGATGTAATTAATTCATGTTATATATTGCAGTTTGAAGCCACTAATAGAATAGGATGATTATATCTCCTTACACCCAAGAGTCCTCCTAAATTTAATCTCCGTATCCTCATAGATAGGGTAAATAACACAATAATGACCATATGGTGTGGTTTGATAAAGTGGTTTAACTAATACATGTTTTCCTAATTTTAAGCCACCAAAAAATAGAATGATTAGGTCTTCTCATTTCCAAAAGCCCTTATAAACTTAACCCCCATAGGGTCCATCCTAACAAAAACTCTCCCTTAAATATTTCTGTTCTCCAACATTCCTCCTATCTCAATTAACATATAGAGTGGGTAATATGTCACTGTCACCCAAATTGAATGGACATAAAAGAAGATTTAGGATAATATAGTATGTATTTTTTTGACCAAAAACTAAATATAGCATGTTGGTTTGAGAAACTATTGGAGGGTGATTTTGATTTCATAGAGTCCTTAAGACTTTAAGAGGCTGGATATATAGGAAACCTATATTGGAGATATTCTACCTACACCCTTCGTTTTCCGATTGATTGGACTATTTGTTAAGCAACACATCAGTAAGGCCACATCCATCCTAGGTTGTTTCACTTCTAAGTGATTATATTTACTTAAATAGGCCGTAGGTTGGGCCTTTTCTTCTTTCAAAAAGCAGAAAATTTAATACTTCAGTTACATTGTTTATGTAGAGATGCATGGATGCATTACCTTGATGACGGGGACCTCGGACACTCATTACATATCAAGCATTATACATCCTAGGCCCAAGCTCTAATCTTCCTACTTATATCAGGTTTTCGTCGAATATTACCTAGAATAGAAAAAAATAAGCATAAGATAGTAAGAGAACATGTTATTTATAGAAAAATTATAGATAGAGGAAGGCACCAGAAAAGTTTCAAAGGTCTGAATGGGCTTTGTCAGTCAAACCAAGCTCGCAATTTGCGCCATTGCCCATTGGTGCATCATTCCAGTGTTGGTGGTCGGCATCATGTCGACACAATGCATAGTGGGATGCAACCTTCAGCATCTGAATTTATGTAGTAGATGGCTTTGATAAATAAATAAAGGAAGCTGCCTTGGATGAAGATTGAAGATAATCAACTGCAAGAGGCAATTCATGAAAATTGATTCCTCCGATCGACCTTATCACTGGTTACTATGAGATTTTATCTGGCAGATTAAGAAGCCAGTAACGGTGTGTGGCCTCCATGTGCAAGCATACCAATAATTGGCTGCTTCTCGCACATGAGGCACATGTATGTAGGTTATTGCTTGGTGCCCCTCCGATCCTACTTGTCTCTCAACTTGTCTCTCAACATGTCCAAGGAAAACTCCAGCGCAGGAGGACACTAATGCATTCACAAAATTTTCATGCGCTCACCAAGCCATGTACCGGCAGGCTTGCCTGAGCTACAACGTCGTCCATCTTGCCTAGCAGCATGAGTAGCAATCAGAATTCAGAACGTCAGTGTTTTCTGCATGGCATCCAATGCCTATACGCACAACCCAATTCAAGCGCCGAAACTAACTTCGTTCAGGAAATCATTGACTCTGTACATCATACCAGCATCGGCAGACTGGAATAACAGTTCACCTGCACAATATGTGCGGTGCCGACGACGTAGACGCGGCAGGTAACGCCTCCATCTATCTTCAGGTCACGTCGTCACTGATGAGGACATGACACATTCAGATACAACCATTGATTATAAGGTGAGCTTGTTTAGTGATTTTTGGTGTAACTCACTTGGTTCCACATGTACATGTTCCTATTTGCTTGTAGGTACAAATATTTCTCAAAGTGCAGGGCAATCAAGATTCATCAGTGACCCGATAGTACCTCGTTGGGAAGGTCGTAATTCAACCATCCGGGGTGTGATTGAGGTTAATGAGTACCTAATAGAAAGCTTATTTGATAAGCTTTCAAATAAATCAGGTCCCATCTCAATATCATGTTGGCAAGGCCTCTAAATTATCAAGACATTCTGTCCTTCATTCTTTGTCGGGAGCTACATCATTGTCATGGGCTGGATATTCACACTTGGGACCCTGGCCCAAGTTGGAGCACGTTCTGAGAAGATGGAAAACACACCAAGGAAGCCCTTGGACGTCCTCCTCCTTGGCCACCACCTTAGAGGGCCAGCAAGGGCGTCCAAGCCAAGCCAGAGGCCCAGTCCAACTCGAGTTCGCGTCAGTCTCGGCCTTCAGGACCAGCGAGCGATAAATCGGACACCCAGGACACATCCGAACTCCATTTTTGATGATCCATATATGGATGGAAAGATAATTTCATAAGCTAACTAATGGCTTTGAGGTCCAAATTCCATCGGAGTCAACGGGAATCATCAAAACAAGTGAGCATCCAGAATCTGTTTAGGCGTTACATTGCTATCTTTTGGGCCGTCGGGCCATGTAACGTATAGGCCCATGAGGAGGACATGAATGAGGGTGCTTGCACGTCCCTTAGACCATATAATCAGTAGCCGCCACCTACGTTAGGGTTTGGGTTTTGCTTTAGATCAATCTGTCATCGAACAGTCGCCGTTATCGGTTTGTGAAACCCCACGTTGAGATCTTAATCATATATCTGCAATTGTCACTTCACTTGAGTTGTGTATTATCTTGTTCTTGCTTGTGTTCTTCGATTTGCAGCAGGGATTAGCCTTCTTGGCGAGGTCAACCGGATTGTGACACGGTTGATAACCAGAGGAGACGTGGTGCTAAGGTTGCAGGGTTCGGGTCTTTGTGATCTGAAGCCGGATCGGTGTGTCGCTCTCCGACCAAATCGATAGTTATCTTGAACCTGACGGAAGATCGGGAATCACGTCCCCATCAAGTGGTAATCAGAGCTTAAGGTATACCGTCAGTTCACATCTTATCCTTAGTCGAGTGCTTTTGCCATTGTCCTAAAAATTCAGAAAATAGCCCTACAAAAATATTTGTGTTCATCATTATTTTCTCCTAGTCCTATCGCCCATTGTGCCATTGCAATAATATTTATTTTAGTTTGCTTTTTTGAACGATTGTCCCATCAGTGTCATCATGTTGCTGGTTTAGATCGTTTGTGTTCCTTGTTCTCGAAGATATCCTTGGTAAGCTTGTTCTTTTCTGTGGAGTACGCCAAGTAAAAAAAAACATTAGGAATAGATTGGATCCTAGTTTTTCTCTGGAAGTCTGACTATACGTACTAGGTCCAGCCGTGGTATGCAAAATAAGGAATACCAATTTTAGTTTCCTTTGTCCAATCAAAGAAAATCACGGCAATTTTATTTGTGGCCTGAAATTCCAGTCAGTTTCTGCTATACGAAAGATATTCTTCCTATGCACGTTTGTCACCAATACGTCAAAAGCTAAGGAGATCACGAGAAATACTTTTCGGTGGATTATAAGTTTATTTTTTCTATCTGATAACAGTGCTAGCTGTTGCCGGCAATTCACGTCCACTCAAATTTTTGCTGCGTGTGCTTACCTTGGTGCTGTTTCCTTGTTAACTGAGGTTTTGTTCAACGTGACTATTTTTGGTGAAATATTATCTAGTGCTATTTCTTCATTGACTTGTATCTATTTATCCTGCGGCACTGATCTGATTAAAAAAATATAAGGCAGAAAAAGGCAAAAGAGGTGCAGAAAAAAAGGGAAATAGAAGAAAAACAAAAGAGCCGCACCAAAAAAAAGAAAGAAAAAAAGAAAGTGAATGTTTTTTAAGAAGTGCTTGCATCCTTTGCATCCTTGCGCTGAGTACTATTCATTGTTTGCTTGATCTAGGTCCAGAACGAGTTTAGGCCGGCGACATAGACTAGCTTGGGACTACTTTTCAATCTTGCAATTTCTGAATTAAATTATTGCTATTCCTTGCTACTATATTTAAGACTCCCAAGATCCACATATATACTTCAGATCAGTACAGAAAAAGACCCTTGCAATTTTGGTGCCGCATCCTCACGAGGTATCACGAACCAGCCGCCCGGTTGTACCATTCAACTGTCTTGCTTTGGTAAGAACACTTGTAAGAATTTGTTAAGGCGTGTGAGAGTGTGCTTCCACCGACACATATTGTAGTTGATAGGGCTTTTGATTTCTAACAATACCAAACAACAAGTTTCTTTTTAAGTGTGAATTGCAAGTCATCATGGATCAACCGTCTTCCTCTATAGCTGCAGCGACATCATCACAACCACTTTCCACATGCACCACAGAGTTTGCACATCAAGTGCTCAGTTCCCAAATGGAGAAGGCAGAGCAAAATCAGTTCAACAACGTGTTCCAAACATATTTTGTTGTGAAAGAGGCACGTTGTCGTGTCATGATCGATGGTGAGAGTTGCAACAACCTTGCAAGCTTAGAGTTGGTTGAGAAGCTTGGTCTCACCACAAAGCCACATCCACATCCATACTACATGCACTGGGTAAATTTTTGAGATAAAATAAAGGTAACTGAAACTGCACACATTAAATTTTCCCTTGGTGTTTATAAGGATAGTGCAGATTTTGATATAGTACCTATGCAATCTTGTCATTTATTATTTAGTGAACCATGGATATCTGAAAATAAGGTTATGCACAATATGATTGCTAATAAATATTCATTCAAATACAATGGTAGAAATATTACTCTCATACCTATGACCGCTGCTGAAATTTTAAGAGAAGATCTTATGAGAATGGAGAGAAGAAAGAATGAGCCTTCTAGAAAAGAATGGGTTATTTCAGATGTTAAGATATCTTCATCTAAATCTGAATTTTTACAAAATAAAGATATTGTTTTGTCTTTTTGTTGAAACTAATAGTTTGCAGCATGTATCCAAGAAAGAGGACAAGGTAATAGAGAAAGAACAGGTAACTGTCTCAGGTAAGAGCTCTCTTGAGATGCTGAATTTGCCCACCAATGATGCTATTAATGCAATACTAGAACCTTCTCTTGATTTACCTTTACCACATGATGATTCTACTGATATTTATGATGAAGAGAAGTTACATGATAGCACTTTTGTTATTCCTATGCCACCACTTGTGAAAAAAATTGATTCTTATATTTTGGAACAAAGTACTGTTGCTGCAAGTAAATATTTTCTTCCCATTACTACTGAAAAGGATGAGCTAAAATTATTATCTTCTTTAAATACATTGGGTTATATTGAGTTTGATACTCTATGTGCTCTTAATGTTTTGGAAGAGAAATTTAAATATGCTGAATTGCCATGGTTATCTAGATGTATATATCACTTTGTTGGCAAATATAATTGCAAAGGAGAGTATATGGTGCATCGTGTCTATATTTATTCAAATCTGAAATCACCTTTTACTATACAAAAATATGATCAACTAGAGGGCTGCAATAGCTATAATTTTATCATGTCAAGTGCTTCTAGTTTTGTTACAAAGAAACAAGTTAAATTTCAAGAAGGGAAGCTATGTTGGCTACTACCTACAATCTGTCCTGCACCTAACCTCAAACCGAGGACGGTTTGTTGTTAAGAAGGGAAGGATGATGAGGACATGACACATTCAGATACAACCATTGATTATAAGGTGAGCTTGTTTAGTGATTTTTGGTGTAACTCACTTGGTTCCACATGTACATGTTCCTATTTGCTTGTAGGTACAAATATTTCTCAAGGTGCAGGGCAATCAAGATTCATCGGTGACCCGATAGTACCTCGTTGGGAAGGTCGTAATTCAACCATCCGGGGTGTGATTGAGGTTAATGAGTACCTAATAGAAAGCTTATTTGATAAGCTTTCAAATAAATCAGGTCCCATCTCAATATCATGTTGGCAAGGCCTCCAAATTATCAAGATATTCTGTTCTTTGTTGCCGTCGGGAGCTACATCATTGTCATAAATTTTCGGATATTCACACTTGGGACCCCGGCCCAAGTTGGAGCACGTCTACGAGAAGATGGAAAACACACCAAGGAAGCCCTTGGACGTCCTCCTCCTTGGCCACCACCTTAGAGGGCCAGCAAGGGCGTCCAAGCCAAGCCGAGGCCCAGTCCAACTCGAGTTCGCGTCGGTCTCGGCCTTCAGGACCAGCGGCGATAAATCGGACGCCGGGACACATCCGAACTCCGTTTTTGATGATCTATATATGGATGGAAAGATAATTTCATAAGCTAACTAATGGCTTTGAGGTCCAAATTCCATTGGAGTCAACGGGAATCATCAAAACAAGTGAGCATCCAAAATCTGTTTAGGCGTTACATTGCTATCTTTTGGGCCGTCGGGCCATGTAACGTATAGGCCCATGAGGAGGACATGAATGAGGGTGCTTGCACGTCCCTTAGACCATATAATCAGTAGCCGCCACCTACGTTAGGGGTTTGGGTTTTGCTTTAGATCAATCTATCATCGAGCGATCGCCGTTATCGGTTTGTGAAACCCCACGTTGAGATCTTAATCATATATACGCAATTGTCACTTCACTTGAGTTGTGTATTATCTTGTTCTTGCTTGTGTTCTTCGATTTGCAGCAGGGATTAGCCTTCTTGGCGAGGTCAACCGGATTGTGACACGGTTGATAACCAGAGGAGACGTGGTGCTAAGGTTGCAGGGTTCGGGTCTTTGTGATCTGAAGCCGGATCGGTGTGTCGCTCTCCGACCAAATCGATAGTTATCTTGAACCTGACGGAAGATCAGGAATCACGTCCCCATCAAGTGGTAATCAGGGCTTAAGGTATACCGTCGGTTCACATCTTATCCTTAGTCGAGTGCTTTTGCCATTGTCCTAAAAATTCAGAAAATAGCCCTACAAAAAAATATTTGTGTTCATCATTATTTTCTCCTAGTCCTATCGCCCATTGTGCCATTGCAATAATATTTATTTTAGTTTGCTTTTTTGAACGATTGTCCCATCAGTGTCATCATGTTGCTGGTTTAGATCGTTTGTGTTCCTTGTTCTCGAAGATATCCTTGGTAAGCTTGTTCTTTTCTGTGGAGTACGCCAAGTAGAAAAAAAAACATTAGGAATAGATTGGATCCTAGTTTTTCTCTGGAAGTCTGACTATACGTACTAGGTCCAGCCGTGGTATGCAAAATAAGGAATACCAATTTTAGTTTCCTTTGTCCAATCAAAGAAAATCACGGCAATTTTATTTGTGGCCTGAAATTCTAGTCAGTTTCTGCTATACGAAAGATATTCTTCCTATGCACGTTTGTCACCAATACGTCAAAAGCTAAGGAGATCACGAGAAATACTTTTCGGTGGATTATAAGTTTATTTTTTCTATCTGATAACAGTGCTAGCTGTTGCCGGCAATTCACGTCCACTCAAATTTTTGCTGCGTGTGCTTACCTTGGTGCTGTTTCCTTGTTAACTGAGGTTTTGTTCAACGTGACTATTTTTGGTGAAATATTATCTAGTGCTATTTCTTCATTGACTTGTATCTATTTATCCTGCGGCACTGATCTGATTAAAAAAATATAAGGCAGAAAAAGGCATGTTTTTGGTGAAATATTATCTAGTGCTATTTTTGATGACGGACGGTATCCGCGGCGACCTGAGGGACATCAGCGACCGCCTGCTCCGAATCACCGGCGTCGTTGAGCACGGCATGTTTCTTGGCATGGCCACCACCGTCATCGTCGCCAACAAGGACGGCACCGTCGCAGTCATCAACAAGAAGAAGTAATAATGTACGAGCAGCCTGTATGTTTGCGTATCGTGTCCATCTGTCTGTCTGTGATCCAGCTACTCAGTGTGTCTGCTCATTTCCGTGTAACCATCCTCTTGTTTTATCATCTCGTATCCGGGGTTTTTTTTACCGACCGTTTTATGGTAACCGCCGGTCACCGGTTTCGGCTAACCGGCTTATACCGGGGCAATTCAAATTCCAAATTTGAATTTTGAAGAAGACGTAGTTCAAGCGGTAAGGACCGGTTTACCCGGTCGGTTAGAACGGTTTACCGGTCGGTAATCCAATGATGTCAAAATTTTTCAAATGAAAAAAATATTTTAAAAAAATGCTAGAAAAATTTTTAAAAATACTTCATGATTTATAGAATCCAATGATGTCAAAATTTTTAAAATTTGAGTGCGTTTAGTATATTTTTTTCGACCTTCATGATTTAATGGACCTTAATGGGCCGTCTCTTTTTTTTCTTTTTCTTTTTTTTTTAAACTTCCAAACGTCAAAACAAATACTAAACGAACTCAAATTTGAAAAATTTTAACACCATTGGATTCTATAAATCATGAACTATTTTTAGGAATTTTTCTAGAATTTTTTTTTAAATTCAAATTTCAAATTTGAAAAACCCTAGCGGTTTTACCGCCGGCAAACCGAATCGGTCCGGCCCGGTTTGGTCGGTAACCGCCAAACCGGCCGGTTTACCAACGGTTTTTAAAACCCTGCTCGTATCTTTCCTACTGGTGATTCCAATATATCTTATTTATCGTCCTTCCAGTACTATTACACGTTGCTTCTGGGAAAGATTGACGTTTCAGACAATCGTCTGATGTCGATGGTCTTAAACACACCCAAATGAGTACTTTTTTGCCATATGCTGTCCTATTTGTGTAGGTTCAGTTTCTTTCACATAGCTGTCCAATTGTCATATAGTGAAATCTAGTACTTCTCAGTTCAGTCAGTGCCAATTAATTTGTCCTTACCGTGTGTAAGCCATTAAATGATTTGAAGTTTTCCTGATCCTAGGTATCTAATAGCCCAGCGGCAGATGGGTGAGTTATCCACCGTTCCATCACCAAAGCACACATTCCTAGTGTTTTATGCATAAATCTTTTATTAATTTCTTTCAGTATACTATGAGGATCTGATATTCCGTATGAATTTGAATTTGGTGCACAATTTGAAATATTGTTATTTTGTTTGACAAACCATCAGAATTCATGTTTGATTCCATTCCTGCATATTTATTGGGAAAAAAAATTAAGGTTATTAGCTAACCCATTATGCTTATAGAAACTCATTTTAGGTTTACTTTTGTTTGTGTGATGATATGTTAGGGGAGTCAAGGGCTTATTGGGCCCTAACCCGTTAGGGTTAAATAGTCGCTTGCTTAGGGGCCAAGTTAGACCTCTCTATATAATGAGAGGAGATATATCAATCTAAAATCAAGCAAGAGATTAGAAGGAAATCCCTTCTCTTGCCGGCCGTGGGTAGAGCCCCATGGTCGGCGTTCCTAGCGCCCAAAACCCTAGCCTCCGCTCTCTCTCTCATAGCCGCCGACCCATGAACAGTACCCATGGGTACTGTAGCGCGGATACTGTTCACGCCACCGCCGCCCCGCTCCTCGCGACCCACGCGCGCCCCAACGACGTCCATAATATCGGTATCGAGGCGGATGAAGGCCCGGCTTTTCACGGGCGGTCTCCGGACAACATTCGCATGGGACGTCGAACTCCAAGAGCCCCGGGATCTTGGCGGCGCCATGCGACTTCGCCCAGCGTCTGGCGCGGAGCGGCCATCATGCCGCTTTTCACGCACACCGAGGCGGCCGTCCACGACGGCCGGCTGCACTCCAGCGCCCGGCGCCACATGTTGGCCCTCAATCGGCCACGCCCGGCGCCGCCGCCCGGGTCCGTCACGGCCGTTCAAGTGCCTCACGCCAAAGCGAGATGGAAGCCCGCCGGAAGCAAGGGGCGTGCTATAATTGCGATGAACCCTACGTCAGGGGACACAAGTGCGTAGCGCCTCTTCTTCTTGGAGGTGTCGGATTATATCGTTGAGGAACCGGATGACAACGGCGGCGGTCGGGACGCCCCGCGGCTCGACCCGGCCCGCCGATCGGATGCACCCATGATCTCCCTCGTGGCCATCACGGTATCCGGCTGAGGACACGATGCAACTACTGGCGTCAGTGGCGCCCATGAGTTCTACTTGGCGCTGCTTCGACTCAGGGTCCACGCACAACTTTGTCAGCCAGGAGGCCGCCCGCCAGGCCGGTCTCCGTTTCCAAGACAGCGCCGGCGCGCATGTCGTGGTCGCCAACAGTGATCGCGTGGCATGCCGTGGCCTTGCTCGCGACGTGGGCCTCAAGATCGGGGACGAGATCTTCACGGTGGACTGCTTCTCCATTCCCCTTGACTGCTACGACATGGTGCTGGGCATCGCGTGGCTCCGCACGCTGGGCCCGATACTATGGGACTTCGACGACCTGTGCATGGCGTTCACTCACCAGGGCCGTCGGATACTCTGGAAAGGGATCGGCTCGACGCGCAATGACATACCGCCCACCGGTCGCCTTCACAGTGGCCGGCTATTCACTGCCCAGGGCACGGAACCGGCCCTGCTCGACCGGCTGCTGGACTCCTATGCAGATGTGTTCGATGCACCCTCCGGTCTCCCACCTGCACGGCCCTGCGATCATCGAATACACCTCAAGCCAGCCACCGAGCCCATCGCAGTTCGACCTTACTACTACCCCCAGCTCCAGAAAGATGAGCTGGAGAAGCAGTGCGACGCCATGCTCCAGCAGGGAACCATCCGCGCCAGTACCTCCCCGTTCTCGGCGCCAGTGCTTCTTGTCAAGAAACAGGACGGATCGTGGCGCTTCTGCGTCGATTATAGAGCGCTCAACGCGGCTACAGTGAAGGACAAGTTCCCCATTCCCGTCGTCGAGGAATTGCTGGACGAACCCCATGGCGCCAAATTCTTCACCAAACTTGACCTCCGGTCCGGTTATCACCAAGTGCGAGTACACCCCGACGACGTCGCCAAAACAGCCTTCCGTACACATCAAGGTCACTTCGAGTTTCTGGTGATGCCATTCGGCCTATCCAATGCGCCGTCCACGTTCCAGGCCCTCATGAACCTCGTCCTCAAGCCGTTCCTTCGCCGCTGCGTGCAGGTGTTCTTCGACGACATTCTCGTCTACAGCTCGACATGGACGGAGCACCTCAGGCATCTCCGCGCGGTCCTTGACGTTCTGCGCGCTCATCAGCTCCATCTCAAGAGATCCAAGTGCTCCTTCGCGTCCCCGTCAGTGCAGTACCTGGGCCATGTCATTTCCCAGGCGGGCGTCGCCATGGACAGCTCCAAGGTCGAAGCAGTGCAAGCATGGCCACAGCCGCGCTCAGCCCATGGGCTACGTGGCTTCCTTGGGCTCGCCGGATACTATCGGCGCTTCATTCAGGACTACGGCGCCATTGCAGCCCCGTTGACGAGCCTCCTACGGAAGAACGCGTTCCAGTGGTCAGACGCCGCGGCCACGGCGTTCACGGTGCTCAAGAAAGCGCTTGCTTCAGCGCCAGTTCTACATCTTCCAGACTTCGACCGTGAGTTTGTCGTGGACTGTGACGCGTCCGGCTCCGGTTTTGGGGCGGTCTTGCATCAAGGTGCCGGCCCCATAGCCTTCTTCAGCCGGCCATTTGCGACCCGCCACCTCAAGGTCGCCGCCTATGAACGCGAGCTCATCGGCCTCGTTCAAGCAGTGCGCCATTGGCGACCATACCTGTGGGGCCGGGCCTTCGCCGTGCGCACTGACCACTATGCGCTCAAGTTCATGCTCGATCAACGCCTATCAACGATCCCCCAACATCACCGGATTAGCAAGTTGTTTGGTTATGATTTCGGGGTGGATTACCGCCCGGCCGGGCAACAACTTGTCGGCCGACGCCGTCACGCAGCGGCGGCGACGCACCGCTGCTGGCGAACCTACGGACACGGCACCGGCGTTAGCGGCCATTTCGGCGCCGACGTTCTAGCTCTTCGAGGCTCTCCGCCAGGAGCTCGACACTGTCCCGGAGCTGCGCACGCACCGGGACGCGGTGGCCCAGGGAGCGCATGGGGACCGATTGGCGCGTACAAGACGGCCTCGTGTTGCACAAGGGGCGGGTCTTTGTGCCGACCACGTCCGCCATCCTCGACGACGTCCTCCAGCTCGCGCACACCCGTGCGCCGCGAGGGATCGAAGACCCGCGCGCCTATGGACTGAGTTCTTCATCGCGCGCGATCGCCAGGTCATTCGCGACTTCGTGCTCGCCTGCGCCACCTGCCAACAAAACAAGACGAAGGCTCTACACCCCGTGGGTCTGCTCCAGCCATTACCGGTGCCGTCCCGCGTCTGGGCGGACGTCGCCATGGACTTCATCGAGGCGCTCCCCAAGGTACACGGCAAGTCCGTCATTCTCACTGTTGTGGACAGGTTCTCCAAGTACGCGCATTTCATTCCACTGGGACACCCCTACACGGCTGCGTCCGTCGCCCACGCGTTCTTCGCCGACATCGTGCACCTCCATGGCTTCCCCGAGTCCATCGTCAGCGACCGCGAGCCGGTCTTCACGGGCCACGTCTGGCGTGACTTGTTCCGTCAGGCGGGGGTCCAGCTCCGCATGAGCACGGCGTTTCATCCCCAGACTGATGGCCAATCCGAGGCGACGAACAAGACCATAGGCATGTACCTTCGGTGCCTGACAGGGGATCGCCCTCACGACTGGCTGGAATGGCTCCCTTGGGCTGAATTCTGCTACAACACCGCCTTTCACACGGCCCTCCGTACGTCGCCCTTCACCGTCATCTACGGCCGGGCGCCGCCGGAGATCCTACCCCGCGCACCGGGCGGGCGCCGCGAGCGGACACCGTCGGCTCTCCCTCGCCAACGCGATGAGTTCTGGAGGAGGTCTTGGGCGGCTTCTCGAGCCCGAGGGGAACACGCGCGCCGGTTCTACGACGCCAACCACCGCGAGCTGGAATTCTCAGTAGGGGACTGGGTGTGGCTTCGCCTGCTCCACCGACCTGCTCAGTCCCTTGTGCCGGGCAGTCGAGGCAAGCTCGGTCCCAAATGCGCCCGGCACCTATCAGGTGCTCGCGCTTCGGACGGTGGCTTACCGCCTTAAATGCCGGGGGGGCGCTAGGATCCATGGCGTCTTCCACGTGGGCGTGCTCAAGCCATTCCGGGGTCCTGCTCCGACGGCAGTGCCGGCCCTCCCTCCACTACGCCATGGCCGACCGTTGCTTCGTCCGGAACGCATCCTGCGCGCCAGCCGTCGCCGCGGTGACTGGCACGTGCTGGTGCAGTGGGTAGACCTGCCGCCATTCGAAGCTACATGGGAACCATTGGACGACTTCCGCGCGGCGCACCCTTCGTTCCAGCTCGAGGACGAGCTGTTTCTGAAGGAGGGGAGAGATGTTATGGTCGGTCGCACGTATGAGAGGAGGCAGCGTGCCAGTGGCTAGCGGGAACGCGGTCACCAGGGCGCGAGTCGGCGCGCCAAGTGGAACACAAGCTATCTCTTCGGTATTTTGTTTCAGATTAGTTGTTAGCTCAGTCAGGGATTTTAGGGAGAGTTGGTTATGATTTGTACTTGGCCTATAAGGCTGCAAACGATTTGCTTAATGAAGTTAGCCTGGGATTGAGATTTTATCTCCCCTTGGGCGCCCAGCTACAAAACACGGATACGCGGCTGAGGGAGCGTGTCCCGTATCGGATACGTATCCGATACGGATACGCGACGGACACGCAGCCGATACGTATCGGCAAAGTATCCTATTTTTTATTATTTTTGTAAATTCTGGATACGTTTCTGGATAGTCCACTGGATACGGCCCAGCCCAACAATGTTTCTTCCGTCCGGCTATCCCCCGCTCGCCGCCCCACGCATAACCTCTTGTGTACACGTGCTCCGCCTGCCACAGCTCGTCAACTGCCGTCGCCGAGCCTCTGCCACCTCTGTGCCATCAATCGACATCTCTTCCTCCTGCAAACACGGCGCTGGGGAGCACCCACCAGTCTGCCACGGCGGCGGCCAGCTCCCATGATGCAGGGCATGCAGTCGTGCAGATGAGGGGATGATTCGATGCAGCAGCAAAGCAACTTGTCTGTTCTACTTCTGTCTTCTGCATGTACCCCTTCCCCATTCTGTGTACTCGCACAAGCACAAGCTAAGTTTGGTAGTGCTCGCACAAGCTAAGTGCTAGTGCTAATCCTAGCATTTGATTTGTTGGATGTGGTTAGGATCTCCTGTGAAACAAGAAACCTACAAGTTTGACTTTCACAACTGAGCCAATAATGTTTAGTGATTATTACTCAAGTTTTAGACTTTCACAATTTTAATTTGTATTATTATTTATTTATTAAAAAAATAAAACGTATCCACGTATCCTGCTTTCTAGAAAATTGCCGTATCCACGTATCCGTATCCTTTCGATACCGATACATGTATCCGTATCCGTGCTGCGTAGGCGCCCAGGCGCCATCTATTGTTCACCTCGCCACTTTCCCTCCAGCCGCAAGCGCCGATCAAGGCGCCGCCAACACGCCGTTGCAAACCTCGCCCCTCGCCCATTGCCTCGCCTCCCTACTTCCTAGGCAGCAAGCTACGCCGTAACAGAGAAGCTATATCCTTTTGCGCTGATTATATATGTTAATTGCTTGGGGTTGATGATTGCCATGTCTGAAAGGTTTAGATGGTATACATTTATCAATTTGATGCGCAGAAGTTGTTTCCCTTGCCAATGCACGTTTTCCAGGTCAAATCAGGTGGAACAATGTATGCAGAAGGCTGATTATCTGCTCAGAGTGCTTCAGTCCTAAGATTTTCCTGTTTCTTGGTTGAAATTTGCAAACTACGCCAGTACATGAAGCCACGTTACGGCAGAGTTGCTCTGTTTCATCTTTAGCATAGAAAAATAGGCAGACTACATCTTGCTTAGTCTTCTTATCATGTAATTTATTTTTATGTTTTGCACGAAATTCTGGTCGAGTCAATTGTATATTTGTATGGCGAAGATATGTTTTCTTTAAGTGAATGTATAACTCTGAGAGATTCCCTAAGAGCAAGGACTAGGATGAAAGGGAATAGCCTTTTCTCATATCGTCCTTCTACAGAGGTGCCTATTATGAGCATGATTTCTCATAATTTATTTATATTTTCAATTTTTGTCCTCTAACTAACTCTGTAATTTTTTGGCAATACAAATATTATTTTTCCTAAGTCAAACATGTCAATTTTTGACTAAATTATATATGTTAACCGTTACACAATAAATCTAGTATCAAAAGGTTTTTCTTATTGTCTCTAATGAACATATTTATTGTTGCAGATGTTAAAGCCAGGAAAGTCTGACTTCAAACAAAGCTACTAAAACATATTATTCAATATAAAATTGTAAGCACTAGTAGGTCAAGCACAAGCTCGAGCATGGACCTAGCGCATTAATAACCAATCAAATCCTTTTGCCAAAAGAAAGAGAACAGCGAAACAAATCATCCATATTCGATCTATAATAGTCAAATGAATTATAATTTAGAATGGAAAGAAAGAGAACAACGAAACAAATCATCCACATTCGCTATAATAGTCAAACGAATTATAATTTAGAATGGAGGGACTGTATGATTTTAGTATATATCTACCCAAGAAAATAGCTCCTCCTCTTTGGGTGGTTTTTTGTATGGTTTCTCTCTACAAATCAGTGCATTACAAATTGGAACCACCAATAGATAAAAACACAAGCCCGACTCAGGTCCTATATATCACATTAACTATTCACATGCATCCTCCCTGGCGTATCTGTAGTCCATCTATAATCTTTTGTTCTAGCTACAGCAGCCTGCTTGTAGCTAAATAAACCATCAGTACCCTTATAGTCTTACATATAACCACGACCCCCTGGAGCCATGACATCACTCCAAGCTCGCTTGGCGTCGTCGTGTATCGCTGGGCTTTTCCTGCTGCTCGCCGCTTGCTCCCACGCCGCCGTCGTCAGGCTCGCCAAGCCAGTGGAGTACCAGTACCACAGATATGCGGTAACTCCTCTGTCTCCGCACGCCTATAGCGCCCCGGCTGCCAACGACGACGGCGGTCACGCGCAGGACGACGTCGCTGCGTCGTCGTCGGCGTCGGCTCTGCACGTCCGGCTGCTCCACCGTGACTCGTTCGCCGTGAACGCCACCCCAGCCCAGCTCCTCGCGCGCCGCCTGCAGCGGGACGAGCTGAGGGCAGCGTGGATCATCTCGAAAGCTGCTGATGCAAACGGTACGCGGCTCGCTGGGCTCTCCAGCGGAGGCGGGTTCGTGGCGCCAGTGGTGTCCATGGCGCCGATGAGCGGGGAGTACATCGCCAAGATCGCTGTGGGCACGCCGGCCGTCGAGGCGCTGCTGGCGCTGGACACGGGCAGTGACCTCACGTGGCTGCAGTGCCAGCCATGCCGGCGGTGCTACCCCCAGTCCGGCCCTGTGTTCGACCCGCGGCACTCGACGTCATACCGCGAGATAAATTACGACGCGCCAGATTTTCGGGCGCTGGGACGATCCGGCCGTGGCGACGCTCGGCGCAAGACGTGCATCTACACCGTGGGCTACGGAGACGGCTCCACGACGGCGGGCGACCTCGTCGGCGAGACGCTGACATTCGCGGGCGTTGTCAAGAAGCCACACATGTCAATCGGGTGCGGCCATGACAACCAGGGCCTTTTTGGGGCGCCGGCGACAGGGATCCTGGGGCTTGGCCGTGGCCCGGGGTCATTCCCGCACCAGATGGCCAGCTTTGACTACAACGGGAGCTTCTCCTACTGCCTGGTCGACTTCTTCTCCATCCCGGCGGGCACCGTCTCCTCCACCCTTAACTTCAGCGACGGCGCTGCCGCCAGCTCCTCGCCGCCGATGTTCACCCCCACGGTCTGGAACCCGAACATGGGCACGTTCTACTACGTGCGCCTCATCGGCATCAGCGTGGGCGGCGTGCGCGTGCCGGGCGTCACCGAGCGCGACCTCCAGCTAGATCCATACACCGGCCGCGGCGGCGTCATTCTGGACTCCGGCACCACCGTGACGCGGCTTGCCCACCCCGCTTACACAGCGTTCCGTGATGCCTTCCGCGCCGCGGCAGTGGACCTTGGCCAAGTCTCCATCGGCGGCCCCTCGGGCTTGTTCGATACGTGCTACACCACGGGTGGCGGGGGCGTGAAGGTGCCCACCGTGTCAATGCACTTCGCCGGCGATGTGGAGGTGAGGCTCCAGCCCAAGAACTACCTCATCCCCGTGGACTCCAGGGGCACAGTCTGCTTCGCGTTTGCCAGCACCGGCGATCGTAGCGTTTCCATCATCGGCAACATCCAGCAGCAGGGGTTCCGCGTCGTTACGACATTGTTGGCCAGCGTGGGTTCATGCCCAATAGCTGCTGATTAGCACTCTGAGAGACCATGGATTTGTTGCATAATAGGATAGGAAAGAACGGATTCGTAATCTCTTTCTTGAACCAACACCTGTTTTCAGAACCAACATCATCACACTACCGGAATCGCTGCCTTTGCCGAGTGCTTCGTGCTTTGCCGAGAGCACTTTGTCGGGCACTCGGCAAAGGGGCCGTTTGCCGAGTGCAACTCACGGCATAGAGTTCCACTTGGCAAAACAGGCTTTGCCGAGAGCCTGCCACTTTCGGCATAGAGGAGCACTCGGCAAAGGTTCATCTTTGCTGAGAGTTAACTCTCGGCAAAGTGCCGCCCGGCAGTCCCCCGATCCGCATGCCGTCAGCGTTTGCCGAGAGCCAACCGTTAGGCTCTCGGCAAACATGCTCTTTTTGCCGAGTGCTAGGCACCAGCACTCGGCAAACTTTTTTTTTTTTTAGTTTTGCTCTCCAATTTTTTTTCTTTAGCCTTTTCACATGAGATTATACTATATTTTCAAATATGGCCTATTTTTCAGGTGTTTTGCTATTTTCCAGAAGTTTATTTCATTTCATTACAATTTTTGGAAAAATACAAATTTGAACTGCACGTGCATCCAATAATGAAATTTAGTGGCTATAAAATTGATATTAAAGTTATTTATGGTATTTTAGGGGTGTCCTAAGACTTTTACCTAAAATTTTAAAGACCTTAGTCACGAAACATGACGACCCACGTGCGGTCTCATTGTTTTTAGTTCTTAAAAAAGCATATGAATTCAAAAAATTATGAAATTTATCACCACGTCATCATTTCATGCGCCGAGGCTGTGATAAAAATTTGACAATGTTTCGAGCAAGTTGTCACATACGTCGCGTTCGAATCCGACAATCTCCGAAGAAGTTTTATAAACATCTAAAGTGGCTCGATTGAATCGGAGTTCGTGCATTTCCCGTGGTCGATTTTAAGGTCATAATTTTTTCATGAGTAATAGACAGTATGAATGGGCTCTTGTCAAAATTTGATGATTTTTTGAAATTGTTTGCTATTTTTAAATTTTTTTGTTAATGTTTTGCCGAGTGCCTTAGGGTTTGCACTCGGCAAAACCTGTTTTGCCGAGTGCCACCAGCAGGGGCTCTCGGCAAGCGATATTTGAATCTTTTAATTTTCAAACCCTCGAATTTTCAAAAAAAAATTTCTTTGCGAGTGCGGCCGACGGGGCACTCGGCAAAGGCTCAATTCAAAAAAAAAAATTTTCTTTGCCGAGTGCACGGCTGATAGGGCACTCGGCAAAGGATAAATTTCCCAAAAAATTAATTTTTCTTTGCCGAGTGCCTGGCCGACGGGGCACTCGGCAAAAGGCTCGAATTCCCAAAAAAATTTTTTCTTTGCCGAGTGCCGGATCACGGGCACTCGGCAAGCGCCAACTGCAACGGTTGGCGACCACTCACCCACACCACCCCACACACACGCACGCACGCACCCACCACGGCCGCTTCGCCCGCCGCGCCGCCCCGCCCCCCGCCCGTCGCCGCCCCGCCGCCGCCCGCCGCCCGGCGCGCCTCCCGAGCCTCCCGGCCAGCCCGCCTCCCGGGCGCGCGCGCCCGCTGCCGGCAGGCAGCTTAAACGCCCGCCCCGCCCGGCCCCCGCCGCCCAGCGCGGCCGCCCGGCCGCCGACGCGCCGCCCCCGCCCGGCCGCCCCCCCAGCTTCGGCCCCAAGCTCGCCCCGGCCCGGCCGCAGGAGGGAGGAGGAAGGAGAGAAGAAAGGAGGAAGGAGGAGGGAGGGAGAAAGGAGGAAGAAGGAGGGAGGGAGAAAGAAGGGAAGAGCAGGGAGGGAGGGAGAAGGAGGAAGAAGGAGGGAGGGAGGAAGGAGGGAGAAGGAGGAAGAAGGAAGAAGAGCTCCTAGTCCGCGCCGCTCCCCGTCTGTGTCCGTGCCGCTCCTCGTCAGGGTCGTCGTTGTCCGAAGGTAAAGAGCCGTGCCATGGGTTTAGCGTATGTGGTTGTTCGGCCATCGAACCGTTATATGTGTCTTATTGTAGGTGTGGGTATTGTCACCGTGTAGAGGAGGTGCTGTCGAAATTTTGAATTAATGATATATGTGCAATTTTATTTTGCAGAGAAGACCCTGTTGGAGCCGCGCTCGAGTTGACCCCGATCGTCTTCATCGCCATTGCGGTTCTGCCTGCACGGCGTCGCCTCGCCACTGCACCGACTCGCCACGGCCCCGCTAGCCTGACTGCACCGCCACCTAAGGTATGACCTCTGTTTCCGTATCAGGGTCGTAGGTCACGTCACCTAGTTAGGCGTCTCCCGTTCGAAAGAGATACGGCTGTAGGTATGCAGATCTTTGTATATCGAAAACCGTATCTCTTTCGAATTGTCCACGTTACTTGGACAGCCCGCGTATGCGTTGTTGGGGTTAGTTTCCGTTGTCTGCTCCGATCGGAGACTGAGTTTCGGCATCACCTCCCTGTTGTTCTCCGGAAACACGATCTCCCTGTCGGGGCGTGTACCTGGAGAACAGCGGGGAGGTGCTGCCGAAATTCCATCTCCGATCGGAGCAGAGAACGGAAACTAGCCCCAACAACGCATACGCGGGTGGGATTAGGACCTATCCTCACCTATTAGAGAGTAGGAGGCTGGTGTAGGTAAAATTGATTGTTATGTTTCTCGCTAATGTATATGTTAGAAGATGGATGATCGTGACTGGATGTACACGGGCCGCCCAAGTGATCGTGATTACACAGCTGAATGGATTGACAATACACATTTGTTCTTGGAGCAAGCATTCGGCGAGGCCGCTAAAGGAGCGAGTCGGGTTCTGTGTCCCTGCAGTAGGTGTGCTAATCGGAAAAGGCAATGCAAGGATACCATGGGCAAGCACCTTATGAAGTATGGGTTTACCCCGGACTATACCCGATGGGTCCACCATGGTGAAGCCTATCGAATAAGAGAGGAGGTGGTGAGAGCACGCGTCGAGGAGTTTGATGCCGATGCCGGGGTAGCAGACATGTTAGATGACTTTCATCAAGCACAGTTCGGTGATGGACGTACGGATGAGGACGAGGAGCCAGAGGCCACTGCAAAGGCATTCTATGATATGTTTGCTTCTGCACAGCAACCCCTTCATGGCCACACAAAGGTCTCTCAGTTAGACGCCATTGGCCGTCTAATAGCGTTAAAGTCTCAGCTTAGCATGAGTCGAGACGCCTTCAATAGTATGTTGACAGTTGTTGGTAGCTTGCTTCCAGACGCCCGGCCAAGATGGGGTCGAGTATTATGGAAGAGTGCAAGATATATACGAGCTTAGTTTTTATGGTTCAACGCCACTTACTCCCGTCATATGCAAATGCCACTGGTTTGATCCTGTAGTAACGAGACGGACCCATTCTCATCTTGGTCTAGTCGAGATTCGACAGGATACCACCCTATCCAAAGACGATGTGTATATTGTGGCCCAACAGGCGACACAAGTTTATTATCTCCCTTATGCGTGCCAAAGCAATGAGCACCTAAAGGGTTGGGATATTGTGCACAAGGTATTGCCACACGGCAAATTACCTGTTCCAAACGATGACGATTATAACTTCAACCTAAACACATACGAGGGAGAGTTCTTTCAGGCAGAAGGGCTAGAAGGGAGGTTCGAGATAGACTTGACCGAAGCGATAGAAATAGAAGTTGGCCCAGAAATGGTTGATGACGAGGGACGATGGAGATGAGGTTGAAAATGTGAGAGACTTACAAATGCTTGGCGACATCGTTTAGGCAACGGCGGCGAAGATGACAATCCTCCATTGGGACGGGGATGAGTACTTTGACATGTTTGATACCGACGATGAGGCTTATGATCCAAGCTAATCGATCATGAAGATTATACTTAAGACATGTAATGCTATTTATTTATATGTTACCTTATGTTATAATTCTTTTATCAAATACATGCATATTATCTTTATAAGCCTGGGTTTTGTTTATTTAACCTAATTTTCTAATCATGTCTTATTTGTTCTTGTCAAATGTAGGTGCTTCGTTGAAGATGGTGGGCAGCCGGTCGATGAACCTAGCCACGTTGTATAGTCGGACACGAGCTGCAGTGACGGGTGCAGCTTAGGGGACGTCCAGCGAGTAGTCGTGGGCGGAGGAGCGGGCGCCACGAGGGGAGGCGTCTCCTCCTCCCCCCCCCCGCGTGAGTGGGAGGACGAGCAGGGAGGGG
This sequence comes from Chrysopogon serrulatus, assembly GCA_015844335.1. NCBI lineage: Eukaryota > Viridiplantae > Streptophyta > Magnoliopsida > Poales > Poaceae > Chrysopogon > Chrysopogon serrulatus. Next base: position 244,410 of record JADLZL010002686.1, read on the forward strand.
GGGGACGGGGACGAGGAGGAGGTGATAGCTCCCCAGACGGACGAGGAGGAGCAGGAGGAGCAGGACGGGGACGAGGAGGAGGAGGACGCGGTGGGTGCTGGTTCTACTTCTTCCGGTACCTCGTCGGGTGTGTACTTGCGCGGTCCCGCGAGTCTCCCTCCAGTACCGTACCCGACGAGGCAGCCGTTGATTCGCCCTGAGGGGCAAAAGTAAGTAACTTTCATGGTATTACTATTTCATATGACATATTGACAGTTGAATTACAAACTAATGCTATTGGTTAACCACTTTTCAGGAACTGGCTGGTTGTGGTGCAGGGTGAGCACTCACGCCCACCAAATGGCATCCTGGGTCTTCTCTGTAAGCAGCACTACCCTGGCCTGGTGACATACGCCGGGAATGAGGAGCCTGCCTGGACCTTCGAGCACTACGCCGTTGCCGCGGATCCGGATTATCCTAGCAAGGCGGTGCGTGTCTTGCGGGAGTTCTGGGTAAGTCTTTCACCCAGTACTAGTAAACTTAATGCATCACATTCATTGCACTTATCTTCAAATAAGAAATTGATCCTTTATGTTTGCGTGTAGACTTTTTTCAAATGCGAGGAGGGATACGAGGACAGGGCCGAGGCCTACGTCACTAGGTCCTGCAAGAAGCTCGTCACCGACTTGCACTACGAGGCGCGTCTTCAGGCCATCGTCACTTACCATGGCCTCAACCTTGGGGAGAAGGTTAACAAAACACAAGCGAGGACGATGAGGCTAACCCGGGACCAGTACCTCACGGTATATAAAGGATATTACCTTTTAGTTTACACATGTGTACTTTGATCTACTTATATGTGAAATTGTGACGTGCAGACTTGCCCCTGGTGGTGCTCCCCCCCCACCGCGGCAATTTGGGGGGCGGATCGTGGGACAGTGGTGCGGTGCAGGTGGGAGGAGACCCACAACGCTAAACGGGAGTGCCGCTTGATGATGCCCGGCGTATCACACCATCAAGGCGGCCGCAACCTCGCCGGATACGCAAACGCCTGTGTAAGCTAAATCGATGATTCTTTCCTTACTAACTCGTGATTCTAACTCGTGATTCTTCCTTCACTAACTCTGTTTCTTGTAGTCTCAGGCCCATGGTGGCGCGCCTTGCCCCATCTTCAAGGCATATGCTATGGCACACAAGGGCAAGGCGACGTCCGACGTCTCGTACAACCCGGAGGACCCGTCCGAGGCGTACACCAACGCGAGCGTGCACAACCGTATCGGCGAGTACACTTCCGTGGCGAGGAGGGTACACGGCGAGGACTACGACCCGAGCACCCGGGACCTTGACCCAGAGATCGTCATGAGGGTGGGCGGAGGAAAGAAGCATGGGCGGTACTGGATGGGCGACGGCGACATTGACACGGCCTCGACTCCCACTCTCTCCCAGCTGCGAGCACGGAGCACGGACGCAAGCGTGCCCATACGCCCACGGCCGCCGGCTTCACAGCTCGCTTACGCCACACTCGAGGTAATTCCTGTTGTTGTAAGCTTCAGTCGATGACGTTTCAATTATTCTAACTCCACCTTTGCATTACTGCAGGCCAGGATGGAAGCAGAAAGGAACCAACTCGAGGTTAGTCCTATTGTTGTAAGCTTCGGTTGATTACGTTTATATTATTCTAACTCCTTTGCATTAGTACAAGCGAAGATGGAAGCAGAAAGGAGGGAGGCGTTGGAGCGGCACCGAGGCGATTCGAGCCCGGCTTCGAGGCCGAGCGGGCGAAGATGGCGCAGCTCATCGCCTTTGTCAGCCAGATGGGGGCACGTTCGGGAATAGAGATCCCACAGGCACTGCTCAATCCAGTAGTGCCTCCGCCTCAGCCTCAGCCTCAGCCTCAGCCTCAGCCTTCTCTCCTTGGGACTCCTGTAAGTATAAATGTGTATTGGTTTCCCTCGAACTGTGGTCATCACACGTACTAACCCGGTCTCTTTTGTGTAGCCTCAGTCGGCGGGTTTGAACAACCTGGCTTGGCCTACAACGCAGTCACCACAGTCTTCACCGGGGATGGGGTGGCCAGGTTGGCAGGGTGGACAGTGAGTTGGCTCTTGAGAGACATGTGAGTTGGCCCTTGACCGTCTGTTTCTCTTTTCAATGATGCACTTGACCCTTATGAGATTTCGAGACTTGTGATGCACTTGAAACATTTGTGATGTGATGTACTGTGACCGTATGTGCTGTGGATTTGATATATATGATGTGGTTGTGATAGATGTGTCGTGGATGTGATATATGTGTTGTGGATGTGATATTTGTGATATATGTCTTTGTGGATGTGATATATGTCTTTGTGTATGTGATATATATCTTTGTGTTTCTTGTGATTTAATACAAAAACAAATTGAAAAAAAAAATTTATGGTCACTTTGCCGAGTGCAATGACCAAAGCACTCGGCAAAGTGACCATATTTGCCGAGTGCGTGGTCAAAGCACTCGGCAAAGACTTTTTAAAAAAATAAAAATTCTTTGCCGAGAGCCCTCCCACCGGGCTCTCGGCAAAGCTTTTTAAAAAAATAAAAATTCTTTGCCGAGAGCCCTCCCACCGGGCTCTCGGCAAAGCTTTTTCAAAAAAAAAAAATAAAAATTCTTTGCCGAGAGCCCTACCGCCAGGCTCTCGGCAAAGCTTTTTCAAAAAAAAAATAAAAATTCTTTGCCGAGTCTTTGCGTCACGGGCACTTTCGGTGGCCGCCGTCAACACATGGCGCCGTTAATGACCACTTTTCTTTGCCGAGAGCCGTCGTTGGCACTCGGCAAAAACTTTGCCGAGTGCCCGAGAAATAGCTCTCGGCAAAGAGGGCGTTGCCGACGGAGGCTTTGCCGACGGCTCTTTGCCGAGAGCTACACTCGGCAAAGCCTTTGCCGAGTGTTTAAGAGCCTTTGCCGAGTGCCGGGCACTCGGCAAAGCCGTGAATTCCTCGTAGTGTCAGTAAAATTCATTAACAGCCCGCCGTCAAGCCAAGCCTCACGAGTCACGTACCACTCGATGTGGCCACTGACCTTCAAGCAATAGTACACTAGAAAATGTGTCCATACGTCGGAATGGAAAGTATAACTTATTGGCGGGGGTAACCGCCGGATAGACGCATAAGCGCGCCGGCAGAGAAGCGGGGGGGGGGGGGGGCGGGGGGTTGGGGTGGGGGTGATGGTCGTTCGGTCACCGAAACAGGGGAGGGCAAACTTTTATCTCCCCGATCTCGAGGACCGCAAAATAGATAGCATTTTTCTGTCTTCTTAGTCGGCGTCTTCATTCGCGGCAAAAAGCTTTCCCTTGGAGCAGTTCAAACGTCTTCAAGGTATATGAAGAAGCAGGAGTGCACCACACGGAGGAGAACCCAACTCACCTTTTTATGCCAAGTCACTGAACCGGCAAAACACAGATTCCTCCGAGGTTGAGCTTTCAAAGCGAGATCATTCCAATGCGCCCACACCTTATTGCTTATTCAGCGGCGAGGAAACTCCTATGGAACCATTCAAACCCAAACACCTCATAGAGGTAGGAGAATCAATACTGATTCAGAGCTCCAGGAAATCCGTGAGTCTCGGTACCTGGTGGGCATTTTAACGTTTGGAATGCACGTAAGAGTGAAAAGATACTTCAAGTTTGTCATACGGAATGGAGCCAGAAATCGTCAATATTGAAAAGCAATACTGGTAAATTTCAGAATAAAATCAATTTTATCCCAAAATTGGGGGTATGTGTTTGCACTAAATTTTGGATTCAGGGTGCAAAAGAAAAAAACGCTTCAGAGATGTTATCTGACGAAATCGGCTAATTACCGATATCGGTTGATTTACAGTGGGATGACTTCCCTCTCGGGAATCAGCTGATCAATGCGTATCGGTCTCAAGGATACCTTTCGGTGGGACCGGCTAAAGCATTGAAATTGGCTGATTTGCAATGGATCGATTATTTGGCGTGAGGCTATTCTTCAAGGATATTGTTATGGAAATTGCGTCGGAGATCGTGTCCAATTACAACACAACATGCCAAGGACTGCAAGGAAGGGAAGGATCGGGCCAGGTTGATCTGAGAGAGAGTCCTAGTTTAGTTCTAAGTTGTAATTCGTACTAGACTAGGACTTAGCTCGGCCAGGGATATAAATATAGACCACGGTCTATTGTAAGGAGGACAATCAACAATTCAATCACAACCGGCTTCATGCCAAAACCCTAGGAGTAGTAACGTAGTTTCGGTGAGTTCTTCAAGCTAGGCTGCAACGACTTCGTTCGATCTCTAGTTTGCTTGTAAGTCCCATTATGGTTCTTGTTATCTTGTAGTAAAGAATGCTTGACTTTGTCCGATCTCTTGTTATTGGTTAATATGAGCTAGTAATCGTTGATCATGCATAGAGATAGCTTGCTATTTTCAATGCATTATCAATAGTTATCAAACTTATTCAAGATTAGTTAAACTTGTTGACTTTTTTTGGATTGGTTCAAGTTATCTATATTATAATTAATGTTATTAATTATAATATATCTCTTTGAGCTAAGTTTGAGATTAGATCGGCTTTATCATATTTTGTTTAATCGTCTTTGGAACTTTGTCATGACTTTTATTCATATGATGATTAAATTCACTAAAAATAGCCGTTCTTACTCTCAAACTTACGCTCTACGTTGTATGCGTTCAAAAGGTATGGTTAGATTTACAATTAGATCTTAGTAATCCCTTCTGGAAGATTTAATATGGCTGCAACGGCCTGTCCGATCCCTTCTATTAGATCTATCTAGATTCGGACGATGTCGGTTAATGAATCTAAGCGTAATAATAACCGTGCACTTTGTTCGTTTGCCATGTCGGTATCGGCTAATTAGCTGATCACCTTTTAAATAGATGCGATGCAATCTTTCACATGCATGCATGTTAGTTTAATCGCTAGTTCGAAGTTTTAAATAAGTTTGTTAATCTCTTCTAAGGAATTTGTTGAGGTTGTCTCGACCCCGATTGATCCTTACTACTAGAATTACTTAGATTCTCGATCTTTGTTAGTTGGCAAATTTACTTATAATGGAGAGCAAATGTTTATTCTTAACTGCATGAATGAACTTCTGATTTTACAACTATGTCTAGGTTGCTGACTCTCTAGTCAGTGCCCTTACTAAAATCAGGTATCAAAGCCACACACATGGAACTGTCTGGAGCAACACCGACATGTTCCATCTTTAATTACTAATTATCTCTTCCTTGTCAATTGCAGGTCAAATTGACTGGCACGCCTTGGATCTATCAAGCTCATCGGCTTGCTTGAAAAGCCTCATGGATCGAAGGATCACTCTCGCTTCGGTTCTCTCAGGCTTGCAAGCGTGTTTTTCGCGTCAACACGATGCAACTTAGAGGCTCCCTAAACTTAGAGTCCAATTGTTGATGGTCATTAAGCACCTAATTTAACCGTCAACTATTTATCGAAAAAGGATGCAATTGCGATCACCAACATAGATATAGGGTTTACAGTGACAAAATTCTACAATTTTTAGTGAATTACTGTTTGTGTAGGTGTAAACTGGAAAAGACATAAGCCCGAAATGATATCGGAGCATAGAAAGAGTAATTGGACCGCACGGCAATGCAGGAAGATTTTAGAAGACACTAGAAGACAATTTGTCGAAGCTGAGCCGAAGCCCAGCTAGGGGGAACCGGTCGGTCACCCCCTAGGCCGGCCGATCCTTGTTGGGGCCCACTCGTGGCCCATTTTGCCCAGCTCGCTCCACCGCCTTTAAGTTAGAATCTCAGCCGTCCGTCAAAGTCGGTTTGATCTGATGGCTCACGTTCATCCCACCAGACTATAAAAGAAGGGCAGGACCCCCCGGGGGATCCCATTCATTCATCTCTCATTTAAGTCAGATCATCCGCCAGAAACCTTAATCAGAGCTCCTTAGCTATGGCCTAGATAGCTAGATAGAACTAGAGGGAGGCAAGCATTCGCTTGGATTTCGGATTCCATCAAGAGCTTGGATTGGTATAATTCTTACCTCCTCTCGCTTTTATTCTCGTTCCTGCATATATCTTATGAATGCCACAATTGAATTGGCGTTATCTTTAATGTCTACATTCATAGTGATCTTTGTCTATTATGGTTATATCCTTAGTATAGCTGGATTAACGTTAAACTTATTCATATGTTCGTATAGAGCTCATCTAATCGATCGTTGGGTGAGTAGTTAACATTGTGTAAGCGTGGTGCTTATATGTTGTTTATCTGCGAATGCACCCTATGGGCTGGGTTTGGTTGTAGATCGCGGGTGTGACAATCCTGTTGAGTCCTATATATTTCGTCCCCCGTTTATAAGCACAAGTAGGATTTGTATACGAAAGAAGCGCGTGCTATGTTCTCAAACTTCCCTAGTATGTCTCTTATGAATAGATATAATGCTAACTCTTAGCGATGACTACTAAGTATAGTTACACTAACCATAGTATTATTGACATGTAGTTAGCAATAACTTAGAAATATCTCTTGATATTCTATTAGTAACCTTAATAATATAGTTAGGAGCCTCTATCTGTTTATACTAATAATTTATACTTATCATTATTATTTATCTCGTAACTTACCCCTGCATTGAGTAGTGAGGATATGGTTGTACACATTCATCATTAGTCAAGTCTTATCGCATTCCTATACACAAGGCAGTAGACCTTCTCAGTGGAAAAATATAAATTGATAACCCCGTAACACTCTAGGTAAAATGCAACAATAGTATTTTATCTATGTGCTTGCGGATACTTAGGTTATATTCTAAAATAGTTGCATAATTTAATATCCATCTCCTGACATCGTTGTTGGGGATGACAACCCGGTGTATTTATGGTGACGTTAAGAGATGTCAATAATTATTTTTGGCGTCATTGCCGTGGACGGTATTGGCATTTATAAAAGGAATAGGCAATAAGACTTAACTAACTAATGTGATAGAGGAAATCATGGACCCCTACTCAATGTAGGCTTACCCTTGTGCTTTCTATTTTGTGATATCTTATACAGGTAATAAATGAGTAGGTAGTTTTGATTTGCCAGATAATTTCATTAAAAATCTAGAGAAACTCTTTCAAAGAAGAAAATTCCAGCAAGTGAGGGACGCTTTTGAATCTCCATCAAGAACACCCACTGCTGAGGTTTGTTTCTTGGAAGAGCAAGCTCCAACAACTGAGGAAGAGGAACAACAAGAAGGCAACTTAGCACTAGCTTTTGAAGAAATTGTTGATAAGTCACTACGCGAGTTCTTTGCTCTAACCACCAACAATATCTGTAATGGACCTAATGCCAATGTTGAGGAGAATGGATTCGAGCTCAAGCTAGCCCTTATCGTTATGGTGCAAGTCAACCTGTTCTGTGTAAAGGCACATGAAGATGCTAGTTCTCATCTCCAATACTTTTTAGAGATTTGCAGTACTTTCAAAATCAAAGATGTACCAAGAAATACCATATTGCTACGTCTATTCCCATTCTCACTATTGAAAAAAGGCTAAGCAATGGTTCTACACTAACAAAGACAATCATATAACTTGAAACAAGTGTTCTACTATCTTTCTAGCAAAGTTCCTTCCTATGGGTAAGATAAATGCCCTAAGGGGAAAGATTTCATATTTTTAGCAACAATATGACAAGTCAGTCCTAGAGGCATGTGAATGCTTTCGAGACTATATTTCAGAATGTCCTCATCATGGGATGGAGAATTGGCTCCTCATGCAGACCTTCTATCATGGTCTCATCAACAGCACCCATGAGAATATAAATGCTGCTACTGGAAGTACATTTATGTCACTTACAATCCTACAAGCTACTACTCTTATGAGAAGATGGTTGCCAACCAAGATCAGAATGAAGAGCGCCAACAACCCCGCAAGAGGAGTGGTGGAATGCACCAGCTCAAGGAGGTAAACATGCTATCTGCCAAGATAGATCTGCTCATAAAAAAGCTATAAGGTAAAGCCAATCAGAAGCAAGGCATCATGCACATTAATGATTCTTCCATGACTTGTGAAGTCTCAGTGACAACATGGGACACTCAGGCAATAACTGCCCTGAGACCTGAGAGGATGTGAACTTTATCAACAGCAACAACTATCACCTTCAAAATCAAAGATGGAATCAACAAAGACTCAACTACCAAGATAATTACCAAGATAACTTTTAAGGTAACAATAATTATAATGGCTATGCTCAATTGCCTTTAAGAGATATAATCTTCAACTAAAATAAAATTATAGAGAGCTTATCTAAGAGGGTAGCATCCAATGACAAAATGCTAGAAAATATAAATACTAAAATAGATAGCTTTACCTCCATTTGTCAAGAACTAGCTTAGCTTTAATAAAATAATAGAACAGCAATTAGCTCAGCTGACAGCCGCTGTTCCACCGATCAATAAAGGTAGGATTCCTAGATAACCTCTAGAGCCCAAAATCAAAAATCTTGTTGATGTATATACAGGTTACTATATTAAAGCATCATCAGGAGAATGAAAGGATGAGTCTATGCCTCTCAAGAGAGAAGATCCATGGAGACATGTGATCGCCATCTCTATTGGGCAACACGACTTTTTTGAAGTCATCTGCAATCTTGGTGCTAGTATCAACATTATGCTAAAGGTAATCTTTGACCATATCATTCCATGTGCATCTTTGTTGTACACGAATATATACTTGCAGCTTACAGACCAGCCGGTCAAATACCCTGAAGGAATCTTAGATGATGTGTGCATACGAATTGGACACCCATATATCCCTGTAGACTTTATGGTCTTAGATAATAGTAGAGATCCTAAGAGTCCTATTATCTTGGGCCAACCATTCTTGAGCACTGCAAAGGCTGTAATCTACAGAGACAGTGCTAAGATCTATTTCACCATCAAGGGCAACAAAGAGAAGTTTAGCTTCAAGAACAAGACCCTTGAAGCTCCTGCTAATCCAAAGGGAGCTTACTTCCCATGCAAGCCAATAAATGAAGTAGAAGAAGTAAAGAAGACAACTGAGAAGAAGAGCAAGAATAGGAGGCAAGGAAAGAAGATAGCCCAAGTAGTTAAAGCAATTGAGAACGAGCATGACCACATCTTAGCTTCACCGTTCCTGACTAAGAAGGAGGATGTAGACATGCCAACCATTGAGTGCACTATTGGATAGAATTCCTTCTACCACGCTTTCTGCGACACCGGCTTAGCCGTCAACATAATGTCAAAGGAGGTATACAATACATTATTCGATACACCTTTGTACCCTACCTATATGCAGCTACAGCTAGCGAATAATACAACCTGATTTTCAGAGGGAATAGCAAAGGACATCATGGTCAAAATCCAAACTCACTATATCCTGACCGACTTCATGATCCTAGACATGGGAGAAGAAGACTACACATCTATCATCTTTAGGAGGCCGTTCCTCAGCACCACCAACGCCATCATCTACAATGGCTCAGGCCAAATCCACATCTAATTTCCAGGAGAGAAGGTACGCTGTCATTTTAATAGTAACTATAATTCTAGATAGCCAAATTCTACCCAGTCCAAGAGGAGACGTCAGCGCCGAAAGAATCACTTCCCAAAGAGCAAAGTTGAGGAGAAAGTAATTAAAGAAGAATCTACTACCCCTGAGAACAATCTACAGCCTACCAAGGTATGGAAGGAGAAGGTAATCCCCTTCAACTGAGTCATTATCGTAAGGAGGTCCAACATTAGGGTTTCCATTCTTGAGATCCGATGAAGCACCCCAAGAGTGACAGTGACGAGAAGTTCTGTCCGGAGGACTCTAAACTCTGAACCTTTTCCTTGAGGTAACATTGGTAGTTATTTATATTTACTTGTATATTTCATTTTTAGCATATTTACTTAGCAAGCAATTTTTTATGGCACTATACTTTTTAGTGTTGCATAGAAAACATAAAAAATATTTCTGTATGTATCTTAAAAACTTGAAGCCACATGTTAAACCCCTGCAATGTAAAAGCTAAAGGAGTAATCACTATGGTGGCATAAAAATAAAATAAATATAGCATATTTTTCTTTCCGCATAATAAATAGAAAAAATAGAAAATAATCAATGAGTATCCTGCTGCACCTTTTGCTATCATGAAGACATTGGAACCCCTAATAACACCATTCCTTGAGATAGCTAACCACTAACTGTTTATCCTAATCCATTCCACGAGTTTTAGTGTTTTGTGAGGTGTTATTTGCAGGATGACTCCAAGAGCTAGTCCACCTTGATATCTTCATCTTCATCATTTGAACCTCCTGGTAGATGAGATCAAAGTTTTCGGTGACACTTACTCTAATAAGCATGAGCTCCTCCGTGAGGATCACTCAGCTTCAATGCTCAACCATGACAATAACTACCTTGGAGGAAGGTATCCCCTAGGTATCCAGGTAAGTGTACCTATACGATTATTGAGTTAGTTATAGAGTCCTTAAAAATACCAAAAATATATGGACATATGAAGGTCTATGTTTGTAGAGTCTTTAGAATTTTATATAGTATAAATCCTAAAAATATAAAAACCAAATAAAAATATTTGTCTAGATACGAGTCAATTAAAAGAAAGCTCTTAAGATGATCTTGAATGATGAAAAGTTGCTCTGTCCTAATATCTTTCAAGTGCCTAGTTTTTAGACATAAGTTTTCTCGAGTTTTGGCTTCAATTGTTTAGACATGAAGATTTGCTCTGAGTCTAAAACTTATGGGTTATATACTTATATATGCTTGAACTAAGTCTAGGCAGCTGATTGATCTGATTGAGAAAATTTGAGTTGCTATTTATCCTGTTCTGAGTGACACTAAAGTTTTAGAGATTTATCTTTTGAAAAATACAAAACCTTACATGATGAGTCCCTATATGACAAAACTTACATTCCAACTAAATCCAAACACGATGAGATGGGCTAGCTAAACTTCTACATATATGCTGCTTGTCTATCATTAAGTTTTGTCAATCTTTGTGATCCTTGTGAGAGATTTACCATACTCTAGAATCAAGATCCACCTACACTCCACCTTCATATGCACTACTCTGTCTTTGAAGTAGGCTCAACAACATGCTATTCTATCTATATCCATTCTAAAAATATTTTACTCCTACACCGGAAGAGAACACCAAAAATATTTCTATTAGGATAGCCGCTCAAATAAATGCTCTAAATTATTGTTGTTATCTCTTAAAAACCATTAAGTGCCAAAAGAAACGTTATAAGCTATGCAAAAGTTATTCTAAAAAAAGAGAGAGAAGGGAGTTGAGACAAAAATGGACAAGTGTCTGAGATATAAAAACACTAGGTACTTAGATGCCCGCCGCCCTGATGAAAAGAGAGAGAGAGAGAGAGAGAGAGAGGGAGAGAGAATAAGATAGCTCATATGCTCTAGCCAAGTTTCAAATTCCAAAAGAGAGATATGTTTCAAGGAGCAAAGTAGAATTAGTCTTCACACTTCCACCAAATATCCTCCATATCCATACACATACACATCTTAATTCGGTTATATGGCTTGTTTCTCCATGGATTTATTGATTGACTTTACAATATGTGCATTGCAAGTTTGCTCTTTCAAGTTTTCTCCTCACCTATGAGCTCGACAAAAGCTTTAGTTATAGAAAGAAAAGAAAGATATAACATCATCACTGCCTTGGTGAGAATCCGTAAATACCATATATACTGAGAGATTTGAGAGTATCATACATAGAAAACTCTGAGTTTTATTTGTAAACTTTTAAAAACTCCAAAATGATAGTTGAACAAAGAGCTTGAGACATTGTGTTTGGCTAGATCTTTCTGTCTTTCAATTGCTCAAGACCCAAGTAAGAGCTGATAAGCCCTATAGTCAAAGGTAATATGAGTAAGTTTGAAGGTTAGCTCAGTTATTGCTTAAGCTTGGAGGAATTTTTTTGTCTAAATGCAGGTATAGTTCTGAGGAGTTACTTCAAGATAGCTATAATACTTAAACTTATATATCTTTTAATAGCTTTTCTAAGTTTTTTGCTTAGAGATTAGCAAAGGTTAAGCTTAGGAGAGTTGTTGATGGTTGTTAAGCACCTAATTTAACCGTCAACTAGCTATCGAAAAGGATGCAATTACGATCATCAATGTAGATATAGAGTTTGCACTGACGGAATTCTATGAGTTTTGGTGAATTACTATTTCTACAGGTGTAAACTGAAAAAGACGCAATCCTAAACTGATATCGAAGTATAGAAAGAGAAATTGGACCACACGTGTAACATCTCGAATTTTTAAATCATTTTTCGAAAATCACTAAAAATTTAAACTTTTTAAAACTTATCAAAAACCCTTTTGGATTTTGCTTAGCTTAAAGTGTTTGGCATTGTAGAATTAACATCTCATGCATTTTCAAATTCAAATTCATTTGAATTCATTTGCTTTTGCATTTGGAAATTGGAAAATGAAAATAAAAAGGGGAAATTGCGCTCGGGCTCACCCTCTCCCTCTTGGCCCAGCAGCAGCCTAGACCAACTCCCCATCCTTCTCTTCGTCTCTCTTTCTCTCCCCACATGGGCCGGCACGACAAGCAGTAGTAGCAGACCCGGCCTGCGGCCACCGCTCCCTCCCCTCTTCTCCCACGTGGGCTGGCAACGATGCGGCCCCGTCACATGCACGCGCCCGCCTTCCTCCTTCCCTTTCTTCCACCCGATGACAGCGGGGCCCTCCTGTCATCACCGTCTTCCTTCTCTCTCCAGCGACGCGAATACCGCGTCGTCCACGCGCGCCGCCGCGGGGCCACCGTTACCGCCTTCCTCTCTGGCCAGAGAGGATAAGGATTTCGACATCCTTTCCTCACCCACACCCGTGCTCACTCTCTCCCTCCTCTCTTCTTTCTCCTGCTCCTCCCCGTTGACACGCCATGGCAGGCACTCCGCGATGAACACCGGATGACCACATCCATAGCCGTGCATGAGAATCGCCTCACTGTGCCGAACCGACCTAGCGAGTTCAAATGTGAGTGAGAACAACGGCTAGACACGGCAGGTGGGAAATATCTCGCCATTGAGTCGCCATTGCCAGCCTACAAATAGGCCCGGCCGGCGCTCCTCCGCCCTCGCCCTAGAACACCACCTCTCCCGCTCCATTCCTCCTCTCCCTTCCTCTCTCGAGCTCTAGGTCGATTGCCCCAAATCAGGAGCAACCAGTGCCATTGAAGCCGCCTCCCTCCCTTCCTCACTGCTACGTCATTGGCCAATTGGTTCTGAGGTGAGCTCCTAGAGCCCCTCTTCTACCTTCCTCCCCCTCCAATTTCTCCTCCCTCCCTCTGTGTCACTTTGCTGCGGAGCACCACCTCCCGCCGTCCGCCATAGCAGCCATACACCGACCGTCGTGGTTCAGTGAGGCACCTAGCTACCCCTTTCTCTCTCCCACATCACTCCGTACCCACGCACAGACAATGAGCCATTTAGGCCTCACATACACACACTACAAGGCACAACACCACCGTGGACACTCCGGCGGGCCGCCATCATCACAGCAGGATTCCACCGTCACCGAGAACCTCACCACCTGCTGTGGCAGGGCCTTTCGAGCACTATACACCACCTCTCCACCCTTCCTAAGGCACCACGCCGCCAACGGTGAGCCCTCCGGCGAGCGCGACCTCACCTTTACCTGTTCCGGCACCTCCCTCCCCCTCTTCTCTCACTGACGCATGGGGCCCACGGGCCAACGACGTCACTGTGCCACGCCGTCCCGCGCTGTTCCTTTCTTCCCCTCCTCTCTCTCACCGGCACAAGGGGCCGACCGAAAACGCCATCCGTTCCGTGCCGTTACTCCCTCCATCTCCCTCTTCTCTCTCTACACGCAGGCCCGGGCCAACGGCGTCACCAACGCCATCACGCCATCCCTAGCCCACCTATCACACACACACAGTACACGCACACACCCTTCTGGGTACACTAAGGGAAAATGCTAGGTACACCCGGTAAATGTACACAGAATGTTACTTCTCTATTTTTTAGTGTTTGTCGGTGTTTGACCACCGATAGCCTGCCACGGGGTTTCCGTAGCAGTTGATTCGGACCTCGGCGAACGACTAGAACTCGGCGGTTTCACGCAAGAGACACACGGTTTATCCTGGTTCGAGCCCTCGTCGTCGAGTAAAAGCTCTACTCCAGTCGGCCTTGGCCTTTTGCGTTGGATTGATGTATGATTGTGCGTTGTTCGTCTGTTGCAAAAGAGGCTGCTCTGGCTCCTTTTTATAAGAGGAAAAGAGCCAGAGCTATAGTTTCTAGTCCTAGTCGGATCCATAGGAAGTGTTCTGTTCTGATTACAGAGGTTACTTTCTATTCGTCTAACTATGATGGCCCGTATTCTACTCAGATCCGTTCTTCTTGCTCTTGTCCTGACGGGAGCCGTGCTGGTGAGTAGCCGTCTACGTCCCGTATCGACAAGCCCCCGAGCATTTCGAAGTAGAACTCGGGGAGCGCCTTGCTTCTGGAGTGATGCTTTGAAGTGGGAACAGAATTCTCAAAAATGATCACACCTACAAGCGTACCTTTTTATGGGATAGTACCCGGGAAACTAGCTATGCCTCTTGGACAGATTACACTTCCAGTAACATTTGGAACTCCCACAAATTATAGGACAGAACTCATCAAATTTGAAGTTGCAGATTTTGAATCATCATATCATGCGATATTAGGAAGACCAGCACTAGCAAAATTCTTGGCTATACCACACTATCCATATCTACTACTCAAGATGCCAGGACCACACGGAGTACTCTCTCAGAGGAGACCTAAAAAGAGCCTACGAATGCGATGTACAAGCAATACAAATATCCTCAAAAGTACAAGGTGAAATCAACTCGGCAGTAGCAGAAATAAGAACAGAAGAACTAGAGATACCAGCCAAAAAACAAAGTACACTCACCACAGCTGAAGGAGAGGGCACCAAAAAGATTGATCTAGGAACAGGGTGATCCATCAAAGGCGCCACAATCGGCGCACACCTACCTATCAAATAGGAACTCGCTCACCAACTTCTTACGGGACAACAAGGATATATTTGCACGAAAACCAGCAGATATGCCCGGAGTCCCAAGGGAGTTGGTGAGCACAAAATTGAAGTCAACAAAGGAGCAAGACCGATCAAACAAAGACTACGACGTTTTTCACCGGACAAGAAGGAAGCAATAAAAAAAAGAAATAGCCCGACTACTAGCGGCGGGGTTCATTAAAGAAATCTTACACCCAGCATTGGTTGGCAAATCCTGTTACGGTACACAAAAAAGAACACAGATGAATGGCGTATGTGTGTCGACTACACGGACCTCAACAAACATTGTCCAAAGGACCCTTTCGGATTACCAAGAATTGATCGGATAGTGGATTCAACGGCGGGATCAGCTCTATTATCCTTTCTAGATTGCTACTCGGGATATCACCAGATTGCACTAAAAAAAGAAGAAGACCAAAGCAAAACTTCTTTTATTACATCTTTCGGCGCCTATTGTTACAAAAAACAATGTCTTTTGGACTCAAAATGCAGGAGCAACATACCAAAGAGCAATCCGGACTTGTTTGGGAGATCAAATTGGAAAGAACGCGGAAGCATATGTAGATGACGTAGTCGTCAAAACAAAGAACCCAGATTCTTTGATTGAAGATCTACAACAAACTTTCAAAAATCTCAAAAGATGGAAGTGGAAACTTAACCCCAACAAATGTGTATTTGGCGTATCATCGGGGGCAACTACTCGGATTTCCGGTCACCAAAGAGGAATTGAAGCAAGCACAAAACAAATCAAGGCAATAACCGACATGGGCCCACCGGCGAGATATCAAGGATCTCTGAGAAACTAACAGGTTGCATGGCAGCACTCAACAGATTCATCTCTCGGGGGGGAAAAAGGCTTACCTTTTTTCAAATTACTAAAAAAACAGACAAATTTACGGAACGAAGAAGCACAAGAAGCCTTCGACAAGCTAAAAGCATACATCGGCACATCTCGGTATTAGTACCACCAAAGAAAAGGCGAAGACCTCATGCTCTACATTCCGCAACTACTTCAGTAGTTAGCACGGCTATTGTGGTCGAAAAGAAAAACAAGGACACACCTACAAAGTACAAAGGCCAATTATACTACATAAGTGAAGTACTCACGAGTATCAAAAGTGAGATATCCTCACGTGCAAAAACTACTCTACGCAATACTCATAACTTCAAGGAAGCTCAGGCATTATTTTGAAGATCACAAAGTAGTCATCGTAACAGATTTTCCACTCGGAGACATCCTAAGGAACCGAGACTCAACAGGACGAATTTCAAAATGGGCAGTTGAACTCGGAGCACTCAAAATAGAATTTGCACCAAGAAAGGCAATCAAATCTCAAGCATTGTCCGACTTCATTGTGGAATGGACGAAATACAACAACCTACTCCAAACGTCATCCTAGACCATTGGAAAATGTACTTGATGGATCTCTAAAACTAGGAGGGGCGGGGAGCGGTAGTACTACTTATCGCACCCGATGGAAAACAACTTCAGATATGTTCTACAAATTTTATGGCCAGCTACCAACAATGAAGCAGTACGAAGCACTCATCCATGGCCTACAGGTTGCAACATCACTTGGAATCAAAAGATTACTAGTCTATGGAGATTCAGCAGTAGTAATCAACCAAGTCAATAAAGAATGGGATTGCACCAAGGAAAACATGGATGCCTATTGCGCAGAAATCAGAAAGCTCGAGAAAAATTTTCAAGGTCTAGAAATACATCACATATTACGAGATTCAAACGTTGCAGCTGATGTGTTAGCCAAACTAGGCTCAGATAGGGCAAAAGTACCCGCTGGAGTTTTTGTAAAAGAATTAAACAAACCATCTATCAAGTCGAAGAAAAACGAAGACGAGAAGAAGAAGACGAGAACAAGAGCAAATTCTAATGATCGGCACGAGACAACTCAACATGGATGCAAGTATTCATAGACTACATCAAGGAAAAGAAGTTACCTGTAGATAAAGCAGAAGCAACTCGGGTAATTAGAAGAAGCAAAAACTACGTCTTAGTAGGAGATAATCTTTACAAAAGAGCAGCATCACCAGGCGTATTATTGAAATGCGTACAAACAACAGAGGGGAAAGAAATATTACTAGAAATGCACTCAGGGTGCTACGGGAATCATGCATCTTCAAGGACACTAGTCGAAAAAGCTTTTAGATCAGGATTCTATTGGCCAACAGCATTAAAAGACGCCGAAGAACTAGTCAAATACTGCAAAAACTGTCAAATGTTTGCAAGACAAGCACACGTTCGACTCACAATCTAATATGCATCCCACCGGCATGGCCGTTCTCATGCTGGGGGCTTGATCAAGTCGGACCACTTAAAAAATCCAAAGGAGGGTTTGAATACATATTCGTGGCCATCGACAAGTTCACCAAGTGGATAGAATACAAGCCTGTCAGGCCCTCATTTTAGGGTCCAATGTGCATCATATGTCAGTCCCTAGATCAGTAGCTGACACGCACAATTAAACAAGATTGATATCAAAAACCATACTTTTATTGCTAATAGAAAAACATGATACATGGTTCAGGTTTACACAGCTTGGGCCACTGGCCTTATATTGTACATCAGAGTTCTAAGACAGCGGTCCTATACTATCGTGGCTCCATTCCTACAGGCAACTGGGAGTGTGGACAAAACCCTAGCGTATTCCTATATCGTGAGCATGGTAGTCCTAACGTAGCTTCTTCATGTAGTCGTGCGGCTCCGTCTTCGTGTATCCCTCGGTGTCCTATCCCCGCGTAGCTCGGTAGCTCCATCTTGGTGTATGCCCTCGAGCGACTTCATCCTCGGATATACCCCTGCGGCTTCCCCGCCTAAAAACATAGGGAGAAGGGGGTTGAGTACATACGTACTTCGGCAAGCCCTAACTTTCGGTGAAGGAAAGGTGGGTAAAGGCTATATATGGAAGGGTTAGTGGTAAAAGTTAAGGTAGTAGTAGTTATAATTATGGGTTGGGCCCCGGTAGGGTATTTACCATCCTCACCAGTTCCCGAATTAAGTTATGGTTACCAAATCATAAACACGTCTTACGAGCATCGTTGTTGAAGTCTAATCATAGTGTCTCATCCCGGCATCCGCCCATTCCAAGGGCGTGGCTATTCGAATAGATTCAAGAAAAACTCGCAGAGGTTGTACAAATTTCTCCACATGATAGGCGTAGTCTAACACCATCGTCATGGCTTAGACAGGCCTAACGGGGAACTTCGTACCGATGGGGACGCTACCTTAGATATCCATATGAATCCACTACGGCGCTCGGGGGTTGGAAACACATATCACATAGCACAAGGGGAGACACCATGTCTCAAAATATATAAAGGGCTCGAGCGCGGCCAAAAATCTCAAAGGCTTAACGTGGAGGATCACATAGCAACCACGTCCAACGGGCCATGGAAGATCACACAAGCATCCATGCTGCTCCTGCTCTACCGTTTGCCTACTCCGGCCCCTAAGTGGAAACATACTTCAACCTAACGGGGTGTGAGATCCAGCCTACCCATATAGGCATGTGGGCTGTACGGAATATCTCACGGGATGCATAAGAGGCTATGAACCAGGTCCTTAGGGGTGACGAGCGGGTATCTCCGACGAACTACCACCCCGTAGTTCGCCAAGTAATCTAACCCTCGTTAGACTACCCTTACCCGTTCCAATCCAGTAACACAATATTATCATGAATTATCAAGTCATCATATTATCATGTTATCATATATCATTATCACTTAATACTCATATTCCTATCTAGGTAACAATAAGCAATCTCATGCTTCAATATAATCTCATATTAAATCATAATTGAGCATTTAAATAGTGTAGGATAAAGTGGTGATTGATGGGAGGGGATGTATGGTGGAATAATGGTGGAGGCTAGCAAAATATAGAGGTGGTGGAAGAGAGTGGTTAAGGGAATGGTGAATGAAGTGGAGGGAAAAGAGATGGGTGGAATTAGGACTTGCCTTTATTATTTGTCGAGTACATCCGAGGTGTCGGCTCTGTGCTTCGGCTCCTTTGTCCTTGCGTAGGCTGTGCTCCTAGGGTCCTTCAGGTTCTCCACGTCTTCTACTCTACGGTCGTCTAGCGCTTGACAAACAAGAGAATAACTCCAAGCAAAGCATACAGACAAATATATACAAACATGGTTAGTAAACAAGCCTAATGGTTGGGTTGAAGGGTTAGCTCCTAATCCTATCATTACTATGTGAACTTGAAGTAAAGGTGGGTGAAAATTATCTATCCAACAAGATGGCTCCTACGGGCTGGGTTAGTGTGGTGTGGTTATCTAATGGAAAACCAGACCATATTATTATCTTTCACTATTATGTGAGCCTGAAAGGGGAAAGTGTTGACTTGGTCAGGCTTTCATTTGGTCCACCAGGTGAGCGACACATACGCACATACATATGTATGCGCCCAGGGTTAGGTTAGGATAAAGGGTAGGGTTAACCACACATAGGTATATGCCCTGGTATATATAATTGTATATACAGGACTTACCATACATGTGTGTATATATATACGGGGTTAGCTACTACTACGATTACTAGGGTTAACTACGGTGGTGCGGAGTTAGCCACACGGGGGCGTGTTCGGTTATCGGACATGTCCGTGCGTGTGTGTATATATAGGTGTACCTATTTTTGGTGATTGGGTACGGACATGTCGGAGCATATGATATGTCACCAAAACCTACTCACCCTAATAGATAGCGGTTGGCTAGCAATACAGACGATTATCGCTACGGTTAGCATTTATATTAATTAAGCAGCGGTTAGCACTAATTATAAAAGAGAGAGAAGCAAATAATTATTACTAGAATTTAAATAGGCACCAAAATTAGGAACAATGATGTGGATAATTAGGGCATGACTTTAGAAGAATTTTAGTGGTGGAATGTTTGGAATTGAAAATGGGATGGAGAAGATATGAATTTCCAAAGATTTATTGCGGTAAAAGAAATGTGATTATACTTTGGAAAATATTTCTAGAAAAATAGGGTGATGGAAATGAGATGGAAAATGTAGGGTAGGATCTGGGGTGTACCTAGTTTATTTAGAAATTTTCTGACAATTTTCTAGGCAAAGGAAAATACATTTTCACTCCTCCGTGTACGTTCTCCGTGTGCGCGTAGCGTTTTCCTCCTGGCTGACGCGCGGGGTCCAACTAGCTAGGAGAGCTGACCGGTGTGTGTTGTGGCATGTGCGGCCTGGCAACCGTGTTCTCCTTTTGACCTTGGCGTGAAAGAGGAGAAGGGTGCTGGACCCACAAGGCGAGGTGGCATCTCCTCATTGGCCGAACCAAGGTAGTGGAGGGTGTCGACACCGGCACTGGCTCGCCTGTCTCTCTGTCTCTGTTCCCGTGCTCGTCCTTCTCGGACCGAAAGGAAGAAAAGAAAAGGGGAGAGAGAGAGAGGGAAGGAGGAGGAAGAAATGGAGGGAGTTCTCGGTGCTCGGCTCCGGTCTCCTGGCGTGGCGTGGAGAAGAGAAGAGGGAGAGATGGAAGCTGAGCAGCGAGGTGCGCCGGTGCAGGGAGCTGGGCTAGGCGGCTCCGTTGGAGCTCTGCTCCGGCGAGCAGAAGGGAAGAGAGAGGGAAGGGAGAGACGAACGGAGTGGCAGGGGAAGGCGAGTAGAGGGAGTGGAGCTGCGCGGCGGCCTTCCGGCGGAGCTCATCTCCAGCGGCTTCCCTGGTGACGGCGCTGGGCGGCGCGCCCCGCGACGAGACGGCGCGGTGGCGCGAAGGCCCTCCATCCGCACGAGGCGCGAGCTTTTGGGAGTCGGCTCGAACCTCCGAGCTTTGTTGGTGTCCCCGCCATGGTGGCCTCGGCCGGCCTTTTTATAGGCGCGGGTATGGCGGTTCGAATAGTGGAGGAGGCGAAGCCGCCGGCCAATTCCAAGGGAAGATGACAACGGACAAGGGCGGTTCGGCCCCAGTGCGCCTCCGATATTTTGACCGAGGAAGACGACAGCGCACAAGGTCGGTTTGTCAAAAATATCACGACATCACGTGCCCGGCGTAGCTGCAGCTCATGGCGGTCACGCGGAGGCGGCGGTGTCGCGGCCATGGGCCGCGGCGTCACGCGGTGGTATTCGCGTCGTCTCGGTGGAGAAGACGATGATGACATCCGGGTCCCACGTGTAAGTGAGGCGCTGCTGCTGCTGGGCTACTGCCAGCCTGCTGGGCTGAGGGAGAGCGTACACACTAGGGTCTTTTCTCTTCTATTTTTGCATATAAACAAGGAAAATGCCCGTATATATATTATACATATCTGATGCACGTATATAAAGCTATACGTATATATGTGGCTTTGTAAACTCATAGGAAATTAAGAAGGGAACGAGCTGTGTATGACGCATGTATGCTTATATATGACAAGCAAGGAAGTTAATTAAAATATAACTGAAGAGGAAAATACTAACCATGTATATATTATATTATATATATTATGAAAAGGATCACGGAATGCATTACTAGTATAAATATATTCTAGCATAACTAAATATTATATGTTCTATTATAATCACGAGAGAAACTAAAGGCAAGGGTTTCATATAGACAGGAATAAATACAATTAAATCTATAGTCTACAATGCAATGGCTAATATCAGAGAAGGTAACTAAATGATGCATGATCTTCCACTGTAAACGAAAGGTCAAGGAGGTTATTTCGGTGCCACAAATAAATTCTAGAGAGCAAACAATCAAGCATACCAAACAAGGCGAACAATCATACATGGCAAGCATACGATTAAAATGCATATGGTGAATTTTAATGCAAGGGTTTTGGAAAGGCTTTTAAATAAGGTTTTGCGTGAAAATAAACTAATCAAGTTTTAATTTGTTGTAATTTATAAAAAGTTCAAATTTTTAGTGATTTTTAAAATGATGCAAAAACACGGGTGCTACAAAGCCATTAGTAAAATACAGCTCAGCCAAAGCACAAGAGTTCATCCAAGAAATTATGCACTGATTTGGGATGCCAAAGCGGGATAATTACGAGACCTAGGATCACCTTTCACGACCAATGAATTCAAAAATTTGGGCTCAAGGCTGCGGATTCAGCATTGATTATGCATCGGTAGCTCACCCTCAAGCAAAGCGGTCAAGTAGAAAGAGCAAACGGCCTCATCTTGGCGGATTGAAACCAAGACTATATGAAGACCTCAAAGATTACGAGCAAAATGGATAGATGAACTACCCAAAGTAGTCGGGGACTAAGAACTCGGATAAGCGAGAGCAAGCGGCTACTCACCTTTCTTCTTGGTATACGGATCGAAGCCGTATTACCAGCCAGAACTTAATATGGACATCCCCGAGAATTGAGCAACATAACGAAGGAGAAGCGGAAGAAACAAGAAGACTAGAAATCGGCGGCTTAGAAGAAGTCGAGTCAATGCAACACTACAATCGGCAAGATACATGCAAGGACTGAGAAGATATTACGACAAAAGCGTTCAACCAAGAACCTTACAAGCCGGTGATCTAGTTCTCGGGGAAAATACAAAAACCGGATGGAAGACACAAACTACTCGGCCCATGGGAAGGTCCCTTCATAGTAACAAAAGTAACGAGGACCGGGATCCTCTGAGGCGATGGTGAAGACGGAGCCCCAATAAAAAATTCATGGCACATCTCTCAATTACGATGATTTTACGTCTAGATAACAAAGCCATGTACTACTTCCTTCAACAAAGATTCATAAGAAAGATTACGGTATCGGCTTCTTTCGAAACGGATCCCGACTTCTAGAATACGGAACTCGAATAAGGACCTACGGTCCAAAAAGCACTCAACCTCCCGGGCAAACCCCGATGAGAGCAAAAAGCGCTCGACCCCCGGGCAAACCCGATGAGAGCAAAAATTGCTCGACCCCAGGCAAACCCCGATGAGAGCAAAAAACGCTCGACCCCAGGGTTGTTTTCACAACACCGATGAGAATACGGCTAAAGAAGTCAACACTCGGCCTATCCTAGCTCCTTTTCAGGACTAGATGAGAGCAAAAGAAAGCTCGACCTGTCCGACTTCTAGATAAAAGGAACTCGGATGAGGGCCTACGGTCCAATTATTTGTTGAAGTGCAAAATGGCTACAACCTAGCCTGAGCCCAACTATTCGGGTTATTTTCACAACACCGATGAGAATGCGGCTAAAATAAAGTCAACACTCGCCCTACCCTAGCTCCTTTTTAGGACTAGATGAGAGCCAAGAGAGAGCTCGACCTATCCCGACTTCTAGAGAAAAAGAACTCGGATGAGGGCCTACGGTCGAACTAATCATTAAAGACGGCTACAATATTAATTATTCTTAGATGGATTCACAACGCCAAAAGGAGTACAACGAGATAACAAAATATTTAAACATTTCAACATAGCAACAAGATATTTGGCCAAGATTCAAAAATTTTTATCGGGAAGACATCAAAGTTTCATTACAACAAAAGTTTACTAACGATGATCATCACCATCATCACACGACGCACGCAGGCGTAATCTCTACAAGATCGGTAAACTCCGAGCTAAGGGGCGAAGCAGCGACTTCGGACTCGCGAGTGCTTGTTCATCCTCGGGAGTATGGGTCCCATCCATCACCCTATCAAGAGGAAAGTTGGGATCAACTACTCGGATGTGAGCCAAGACACCACGAACGCCAAGCAACACTGCATCCTTGGCAAAATTGATGGCAACCCAAGTCCTGCAGCTCAACCAGCTCAACCAGATCGCAAAGACCATCAATTTGACAGTTTTTGCAGTATTTGACTAGTTCTTCGGCGTCTTTTAATCTTTGTTGGCCAATAGAATCCTGATCGAAAAGCTTTTTTCGACTAGTGTCCTTGAAGATGCATGATTCGTAGCACCACGAGTGCATTTCTAGTAATATTTCTTTCCCCTCATTTGTTTGTACGCATTTCAATAATACGCCTGGTGATCTTTGCTCTTTTGTAAAGATTATCTCCTACTAAGGCGTAGTTTTTGCTTCTTCTAATTACCCGAGTTTATACGCTTTATCTCGGGTAACTTCTTTTCCTTGATGTAGTCTATGAATACTTGCATCCATGTTGAGTTATGCAGTGGCGATCATTAGAATTTGCTCTTGTTACGTCTTCTTCTTCTCGTCTTCGTTTTCTTCGACTTGATAGATGGTTTGTTTAATTCTTTTACAAAAACTCCAGCGGGTACTTTTTGCCCTATCGAGCCTAGTTTGGCTAACACATCATTTTGCAACGTTTGAATCTCGTAATATGTGATGTATTTCTAGACCTTGAAAATTTTTTCTCGAGCTTTTCGATTTTGCGCAATAGGCATCCATGTTTTCCTTGGTGCAATCTCATTCTTTATTGACTTGGTTGATTACTACTGCTGAATCTCCATAGACTAGTAATCTTTTGATTCCAAGTGATGTTGTTGCAACTTTGTAGGCCATGGATGAGTGCTTCGTACTACTGCTTCATTGTTGGTAGCTGGCCATAAAATTTGTAGAACATATCGAGTTGTTTTCCATCGGGTGCGATAAGTAGTACTCCTGCTCCTGCCCCTCCTAGTTTTAGAGATCCATCGAAGTACATTTTCCAATGGTCTAGGATGACGTTTGGAGTAGGTTGTTGTATTTCGGTCCATTCCACAATGAAGTCGGACAATGCTTGAGATTTGATTGCCTTTCTTGGTGCAAATTCTATTTTGAGTGCTCGAGTTCAAGCGCCCATTTTGAAATTCGATCTGTTGAGTCTCGGTTCCTTAGGATGTCTCCGAGTGGAAAATGCATTACGACGACTACTTTGTGATCTTCAAAATAATGCCCGAGCTTCCTTGAAGTTATGAGTATTGCGTAGAGTAGTTTTTGCACGTGAGGATATCTCACTTTTGATCTTTGTGAGTACTTCACTTATGTAGTATCTTGGCCTTTGTACTTTGTAGGTGTGTCCTTGTTTTTCTCTTTTCGACCACAATAGCCGTGCTAACTAACTTTGAAGTAGTTGCGGTAATGTAGAGCATGAGGTCTTCGTCTTTCTTTGGTGGTACTAATCTTTGGAGATGTCTTGATGTATGCTTTTAGCTTGTCGAAGGCTTCTTGTGCTTCTTCGTTCGGGTAAATTTATCATTTTTTTCTTTAGTAATTTGAAAAAAGGTAAGCCTTTTTTCCCCAGTCTGGAGATGAATACGTTGAGTGCTTTGCCATGCAACCTATTAGTTTTACGTAGATCCTTGATATCTATTTGGTGGGCCCATGTCGGTTATTGCCTTGATTTGTTTTGTGCTTGCTTCAATTCCTCTTTGGTGACTAGAAATCCGAGTAGTTGCCACGATGATACGCCAAATACACATTTGTTGGGGTTAAGTTTCCACTTCCATCTTTTGAGATTTTTGAAAGTTTGTTGTAGATCTTCAATCAAAGAATTTGGGTTCTTTGTTTTGGCGACTACGTCATCTACATATGCTTCGCGTTCTTTCCAATTTGATCTCCCAAACAAGTGCGGATTGCTCTTTGGTATGTTGCTCCTGCATTTTTGAGTCCAAAAGACATTTTTTTGTAACAATAGGCGCCGAAAGGTGTAATGAAAGAAGTTTTGCTTTGGTCTTCTTCTTTTAGTGCAATACGGTGGTGATATCCCGAGTAGCAATCTAGAAAGGATAATAGAGCTGATCCCTTTGTTGAATCCACTATCGATCAATTCTTGGTAATCGAAAGGGTCCTTTGGACAATGTTTGTTGAGGTCCGTGTAGTCGACACACATACGCCATTCATCGTGTTCTTTTTTTGTGTACCGAGCAGGATTTGCCAACCCGATGCGGGTGTAAGATTTCTTTAATGAACCCTGCTGCTAGTAGTCGGGCTATTTCTTTTTTTTTATTGCTTCCTTCTTGTGCGGTGAAAAACGTCGTAGTCTTTGTTTGATCGGTCTTGCTCCTTTGTTGACTTCAATTTTGTGCTCGACCAACTCCCTTGGGACTCAGGGCATATCTGGCTGGTTTCGGGCAAATATATCCTTGTTGTCCCGTAAGAAGTTGGTGGCGCGAGTTCCTATTTGATAGGCGGGTGTGCGCTGATTGTGGCGGTCTTTGATGGATCACCTGTTCCTAGATCAATCTTTTTGGTGCCCTCTCCTTCATTTGTGGTGAGTGTACTTTGTTTTTTAATTTGGTATCTCTAGTTCTTACGTTCTTATTTACGCTCTTCTTTGCCGAGTTGATTTCACCTTGTACTTTTGAGGATATTTGTATTGCTTGTACATCGCATTCGTAGGCTCTTTTTAGTTCTCCTCGAGAGAGAGAGTACTCCGTGTGGTCTGGCATCTTGAGTAGTAGATATGGATAGTGTGGTATAGCCAAGAATTTTGCTAGTCTTTGGTCTTCCTAATATCGCATGATATGATGATTCAAAATCTGCAACTTCAAATTTGATGAGTTACGTCACGTAATTTGTGGGAGTTCCAAATGTTCTTTGGAAATGTAATCGTCCAAGAGGCATAGCTGGTTTCGGGTACTATCCCATAAAAGGTACGCTTGTAGGTGTGATCATTTTTGAGAATTCTATTCCCATTTTCTTGAGGGTGTCTGCAAATATGATGTTGAGTCCTGCCCCCCCATCGATGAGTACTTTGGTTCTTGTTATGGCGGCAATTGTTGGTCCGAGTACTAATGGATATAGCCTGCGTTCCCAACACTTGTCCATTGGTCTTCCCGTGAGAACTGAATTGGATATTGTGACCGGTTTAAATATCGGGTGTTCTTTGGCTCTGCTTTGCCATGATTGTTCGCCAAGCAAGCTTGTCTTCTTGTGCGCTCCTAGAACCAGGGTACTCGAGAGAATATTCGATCTCTTTGTTGCTCTTAGATTTTAAAAACCGTTATCGGTTGTGTTGTCTTCTTCTTTTTTCTCTTTATTTTCTTCCTTGTCTTGTTTGTCCTTTCTCATATATTTTTCTTGAAAGATGCGACACTCTCCCATTGGGTGGATTCTGTTGGATGATAGATGCATTTCATATTTTCAAGGTCTTCAAGTCTTCTTGCCGGGTAGAATTTCTTTCTTTCGGTGGACGCCACCATGTTGTCGAGAATATCTCTTTTTGTTGTGGAATTCTTGTGCATTTGTCTTGAATGTTCCATCTTCTTGAGTTGTCTTGATACCTTGAGTTATCCACGGTATCTCGAGTTGTCTTGATAACCCGAGTTGTTTTGGTTGTTCCATCTTGTGTTGTTTTGATCGTTCGAGTTGTTTCTTACATGCGTGTTGTTTCTCCTTTTCGAGTTGTTTACATTTGTGCGGAAATCTTTCTCTTGTCTTCTCTTTCTGCTGTAATCATCTTTTCAATGTGTTCTTTTGAACTCCTCGTTTGTCAGGGTTTTCCTTGCAGAAATCGTGAAACATCCATTTTACCTTTAAGCCGTATGAAAATGCTTCTATTACTTCTCTCTCGGTGATGTCATGTACTTGTGCTCGAGTTCTCCAAATCTTCTATAGAAGTCTCTCGAGGCTCTCTCACGGATTTTGCTTTAAACCTTTTAACTTGGCTTGCGTTATTGGGTGGATCAAGTATCCCGCAAATTTCTCATAAAATGTTTTTGGAGGTCGCCCCATGCTTTGATAGATCCGGGTCGTAACTTATCGAACCTTTGGAGTGGTAATGTTTCGGGGCCATTGGGAAAAATAATGTTTTTTTATATCGTCATCGCCTCCGGCTAGTTCTATAGATTGAGAATAAATCCTAAGCCATTGCATTGGCTCGATCTTGCCATCATATTTTAAATGATTGGATGGTTTGAATTTGTGAGGTAGTTTGATTTGTGAGTAGTCTTCTGCGAAGCAAGGAAATCTGTCGGGTACTTTTTCCGGGTGCGTAGTCGGAATGCTGGGGCCGTCGTATCTTGAAATAATAATCTGCGGGGGGACTTCGGGTGGTGTCGGAGATCTTCCCTGTTTTCCCCTGTTTTTTTTACGTCCAATCGTGATGAGGTTGAGCTCTTCTCTCATAATTTGGAGTTGATAATCTTTCGGCGGAAATCCTCGAGTTCTTTGACTTGTCTGTTCGGATGGTATGTGTCGGGGAGGTACTCGGTCGTCTTGTATCCTTTCTTGCGGTATCTCCGAGTAGACTTCTAAGCCCTGACTTGTTCTTCACTTGGTCGTTGTATGGCGTCAATTTCATTAATTAACTCTTGTATCTTGTTGATAGGATCAAGCCTTGTCCTTGCCGCTTGATTCGTCTTTCCTCGGCTTCTTTCTCGGCTCTTTTTTGATTGTACTCGGCTAGCTCTTCTTCATATTTGCGCCATGCTTCTCTTCGTTCATGAATTCGGTTCCTTCTTCCTCCTCTTTTCTTGTTTCTTCTTTTTCTCTCATTTGCTTTAAATTTGTCGGTCTCTCCTTCTCTTGTGATGGAATTTCTTTGGAATATCGACTTCGATTCTTCCGAAAATCTGTAGTCGGGTTGGATTTGGTGGTACTAGAGGTTGCCTTATCATGAAGACTTCTTCGATGCGTATTGGGTGGATGGTCGAGTTCTTCTCCTTCTAGAGGTTTACCGTATTGAAAAGGAAGGAAGGTAGAGTACTTATCTTGTTTGAAGATGTCCCATTGGTCGAGGTCGTAAGATTCCATTGCTTTTTCGAGTGATATTCGATATATTCGTGTGCGAGTTGTTGAAACCGTAGTGAAAAGAACTCGGCT
This sequence comes from Chrysopogon serrulatus, assembly GCA_015844335.1. Lineage (NCBI taxonomy): Eukaryota > Viridiplantae > Streptophyta > Magnoliopsida > Poales > Poaceae > Chrysopogon > Chrysopogon serrulatus. The sequence continues at coordinate 273,111 of JADLZL010002686.1, forward strand.
TGTCTTGTATATTTGGGTTTTCGGCTTCCTACGTGAGCTTGAGTCTTAAAAAATTTCTTGTATCTTCGGCTCGGGTTCACGAAGTAGTCGACCATGGAGAATTCCTTGTTCGTGCGCCCCGCGGACCCAACTTTCAAAACGAAGGTTGATCCCGCCGAAAAAATCATCATGTGTAGGTCCGTCGAGCCTTTGGCGTTGATTTCACCGAAAGCCCCTACTGGCGCGCCCGGTGTCGGTGTTTGACCACCGATAGCTTTGCCACGGGGGTTTCCGTAGCGATTGATTCGGACCTCGGCGAGCGACTAGAACTTCGGCGGTTTTCACGCAAAGAGACACACGGTTTATCTGGTTTGAGCCCTCGTCATCGAGTAAAAGCTCTACTCCGGTCGGCCTTGGCCTTTTGCGTTGGATTGATGTATGATTGTCTTGTTGTTAAATGCATTTGCAAAAGAGGGTGCTCGGCTCCTTTTTATAAGAGGAAAAGAGCGAGCTATGGTTTCTAGTCCTAGTCGAATCCATAGGAAGTGTTACGTTCGATTTACAGAGGTTATTTTCTATTCGTCTAACTAGGATGGCCCGTATTCTACTCGAGATCCGTTCTTCTTGCTCATGTCACGACGGGAGCCGTCTTTGGTGAGTAGCCGTCTACGTCCCGTATCGCAGTGTTAGAAAAATTCTAGAAAAATTTGTAAATAAACTACATGACATATAGAATTTAATTATTTATTTTTCACATATTTTCATGCTCTAGAAAATATAACAAAAATTCCACTTAGTAATTAGGGTTTTGAATAAACTTCTAAAACGCATAACTTTTGCATTTTAACTCTGTTTTCTGTCAAACCACTTCCTAAATTCTTCTAAAATCATGCTCTATGCATTGTATCTAGTGCCAACATCTAATTCTAGATTTGCACCTTGTGTATTTCTTTTGCCTTTTAGCGGTAGTCTTACCCAATAGAAACTCCACCAAAGGAGGACGAGCATTAGGACACCGATCCGGACTACGTCGCGGACATTGACGGTGTTGATGACAACGAAGGCAAGCCTTAATCCCCTTCTTCTACCACCCTTCTACCATACTCACATATTAATGCTATTATGACACTTGCTTAAGAGAATCTATGGAAATAAATGTGATAACGTGCTAATGTTAATGTGATAACCTAGACTTGAAACGGATAGGGGTAATCTATGCGTAGGTTACTTGGTGTATATGTCTGTGAGAATATCCTATTGGAGATATCTATTTTAGTCAGCCCTAAGGACCAGTTCATAGCCTCCTATTCATCCCGGTGAGATATTTCATACAGCCACACGTCTATATGGGTAGTCTGGATCTCACACCCTGTTAGGTTAAAGTATGTTTCTATTTAGAGGGCCGATGTAGGCAAACGATAGAGCAGAAGAAGACATGGATGCTATGTGTTCTTCCATGGTCCGGTTGGATGTGGATGTGTTGATATCTGTTAATGCCTACTGAATATTCCGCAAGCGCATGGATATCGTTGTAGCATTTCACCCGGAGATTTTAAATATCGTATCCACAAGGAAATGATGAGGTTATTTATGACAGCTAACTTAACCCAGAGTAGCAACAAGATCTTAAGAAGATTGAGAATATAGAGGAGAATACTGAGGTTCACATGTTCTACTCTCAATAACCTATGTTTATATATTCTATCTATGGAAATTGCATAGAAAGAGCACATGCAAAACTATGACCTTCCTACCAATTATACACATGCTCAGCCTGCCAATGGGATACTGGGATATATAGGATTCAACAGAGCTATAAAGTCACCTCCGTGATCTACCACCAAATCCGAAAGATAGGGTACATCTACGAGTAACTCGAGTCTAAGCACCATGCCTACACTATGAATTATATCTTAACCTATTGCAATAGATTAAAGCACTCAAAAGAGAGTCATGACCAGAAGAACAATATAAACACAATTGCTTAAAGAAAGAAGAAGACGATTACTAGAAAAATCCTAGACGTAGATTAACTTCCGCCAAGTTACAAGATATAGAGGTAGCACCGACAGGCTACCACCTCCTCCAAGTCCTTCCTCTCTCTACCTCTCTATTTCTAAAGACTAGATCCTATTGAGGACTAGTCTTCTTAATTGCTAACCCTTGAGAGGTTTGTCCATTCAAGGGACACCTCTCTGATCCTCCATCAGAGAATATGAATTAGGGTTTCATGGGGATGCCTCCACCACGGGGGTCCTGCCCTTCTTTTATATCCCGGTGGGATGAACGTGAGCCTTTGAAAATATTTTTTGGTGTTCTCTCCCCGTGTAGAAGAAAAACATTTTTGAAATGGATGTAGATAGAATGGCATGTTGTTGCACTTACTCCAGTGCAGAGTAGTGCTTATAGAGGTGGATCTTGATTCAAGAGCATGACAAATTTCTCACCAGGGTCACAAAGATTGATAAAACTCAATGCATGACAAGCAGCATATATGTGGAAGTTTAACTAGCCTATCTCATTATGTTTGGCTCTGTTGAGAATGTAAGCTTTGTCATACAGGAACTCATCATGTAGGGTTTTGCATTTTTCAAAAGATAAATCTCCAAAATTCTAGTGTCACTCAGAACAAGATAAATAGCAGCTCAAACTTTCTCAATCAAATCAATCAATTACCTAGACTTAGTTCAAGCATATACAACCCACAAGTTTTAGGCTCAGAGTAAATCTTTATGTCAAAACAGTCGAAGCCAAAAGTTAGGAAAACTTATATCTAAAAACTAGGCACTTCAAAGATATTATAACAGAGCAGCTTTTCATCATTTTCATCTTTAAGGATTATCTCAAGGGCTTGCCTATTTATTGACTCTATCTAGACAAATATTTTTATTTAGTTTTTCATTTTAAGACTCCTACTCTATAAGATTCTAAAGACTCTACAAACATGGACCTTCATGTGCTTATATTTTTTTGGTATTTTTGGGTTTTCTTATGATACTATGGTGAATCTTCATGTGCTTATATTTTTTGTATTATTATTTTTTAAAGACTCAAATACTGACTAAAGACTGACTCGATAATCATGTAGGTACACTTACCTAGGTACCTAGGGGCTGCCTCCCCCAAGCTAGTTGTTGTTGTGGTTGAGCACTGAAGCTGAGCGATCCTCGCGGAGGAGCTCATGTTTGTAAGAGCGAGTGTAGCTGGGAGTCTTGATCTCATCCAATAAGAAGTTGCTTTCCTTCACACAGCGATTAGTTGTGTGTCGAGAAGGTGTACTTCGAGTGATGATGATGAAGATACCTAGGTGGACTAGCTCTTAGAGTCATCCTGCAGAAAACTCTCACAAAACACCAAAACTTGTGGAACTGATTAGGATAAACAGTTAGTGGTTAGCCGTTCGAGGATTGGTTGTTGTAGAGGTTTCAAAGTATATTTTCATTGTAGCAGAGTTATAGTAGGATGCTGAGAATTGATTATGAGATTTGGTGTCTCCCCTTGCGCTATGTGATGTGTGTTTCTAATCCCTGAGCACTGTAGTGGGATCATATGGAGATCTAAGGTCGCGTACTCTCAGGTACGAGATCTTGATAGTTCTATTCTAACCACTAATCATGGGAGGAATTGTAATTACCGTGTGGGAAAAAGTGTACACCCTCTGCAGAGTTTTCTTCAAATCTATTCAAATAGCCACATCCTTAGAATAGGCAGATGCCGGGATATGACACTATGATTAGAAATACTTTTAATTGATATGCTAATGTTAACCTTATGAATATTATAGACTAACCCAGAACTAGTGAGGATGAGAATACCTACTAGGATCAACCTTAATTTTTATCATCACTCTTTTCCACCTTGAGGTTGGAACTTGCTGAGTACGTAAGTACTCACCCCTCTTTGCCTTGCAGACTTTGACCCCGATGATAATCGTGACTATGACGAGGAGGTGGACCCTGATGTCTAAGAGCTACGTAAGGACCCCGACGCATTGGAACGGATCATAGGAGCTAGGGTTTTGGCTACGCTCGAGCTTGCTTATGGATTAGTTGCTTTACTACGCTAGAATAAGTAGTACTGCCTTAGAGGCCACCATGTAATAAAACCGGCCGTTTCACGGCCTTAGATTTTTCCGCTGAATGTAACCCCAAGGGCCATGCCCCTAACGATGTAGAATCTTTTATTCGATATCGATAAAGCTCAGTATTTTCCCTTTACATCTGTGTACCATTTCTATGTATAGTGAGCGTATTTATGCTTGACCCTGGTGCAAATACGTGTATTTCCTAACTCTCAAAATGAGGGGCCGATAGCATGGTAACGCAGGAAGAATCTAGAAGACCCGAGAAGACAACTCGCCGAAGCCCAGCCAGGGGGACTGGCCGGTCACCCCCTAGGCCGATTGGTCCCTGGTGGGGCCTGCTCACAGCGTATTTCGCCCAGCTCGCTCCACCGCCTTTGAGGAAGAATCTCAGCCGTCCGCCAAAGTCGGTTTGATCCGATGGCTCACGTTCATCCCACCGCGCTATAAAAGAAGGGCAGGACCCTCGGGGGACCTCATTCATGTCTCATTCAAGTCAGATCATTAGCCAGAAACCCTAATTAGAACTCCTTAGCTAGGGCCTAGATAGCTAGATAGAACTAGAGGGAGGCAAGCATTCGCTTAGATTTCGGATCCAATCAAGAGCGTGGATTGATATAATTCTTACCTCCTCTCATCTTTGTTCTTATTCTTATATATATCTTATGAATGCCACAATTGAATTGGTGTCAGCTTTAATATCTATATTCATAGTTATTGTGTTCTTTGTCTATTATGGTTACATCCTTAGTATAGCTGGATTAACATTGTAGTTATTCATATGTTCGTATAGAGCTCATCTAATCGATCATTGGGTGAGTGGTCAATATTATGTAAGCGTGGTGTTTATATATTGTTTATCTATGAATACACCCTATAGGCCGGGTTTGGTGATAGATTGTGGGTATAACAATCCTGTTGACTCCTATGTATTCCGCCTCTGTTTATAGGCACAATAGGATTTGTATACGAATAAAGCACGTGCTATATTCTCAAACTTTTCTAGCATGTCTCTTATAAATAGATATAATGCTAACTCTTAACAATGACTACTAAGTATAGTTGGACTAACCATAGTATGCATTGACATGTAGATAGGAATAACTTAGGAATATCTCTTGATGTTCTACTAGTAACGCTAATGATATAGCTAGGAGTCTCTATCTGTTTGCGCTGATAATTTAAACTTATCACTTATAGAACACTGCCTCGACATCGAACCCAACCACCCTCTATGTAACATTCCGTGTTTTTATGTAATATAAAAATGCCAACTTTTTTTTTAAAAAAATTCCTGCAATGTGTGGTGCATATAGTTGTTAGGTCAAAGCGTAAGTAAAATGTTCTCCCTTCTCGCCTCATTTTCAAAATCAAGACTTTTTGCACGAACCACTTGTCATGAAGTTGACCAAGTCAACAACATGACAAGAGATGTTTTCAAATAAAATATTTTTGAGATAAATTAAAACTCTGGTTGAATTCGAGCCACCAGTCGACCTCACACCTTACTTATTATTTTATTTTCCTAAAACGGAAACCTTAACCGTACCCTCTCGCATCTCCTTCAAAGAAAGTTTATAAATAAATTGGTGCACCCATATAGTTCCTCTTGCATGTGTGTGCTTTGGCTTTTAATCTGGTTTTGTTTGGAATTGTTTGTCTTCTGAAAACACTTGAGTTAAAAAAGGGGAAAATCCTTTTTCCCTTTTATCCCAGCCAGCCCTCCTTCTCCTAGCACGAAGCCCAGCTCGTCTCGCGGCCCAACTTCCTACTTCTTCCGAAGGGCCACGCGCGCACCTTCCTCCTCCGATTCAGCCCGGCCCGCAGTAGCTCTCCTCTTCCTCGCACCTGCCCGCACGCAGACAATGGGCCTCGACCCACGAAACGCATGCCGCCCACCCACTCTCGTGCGCTCAGCGCACAGAGAAAGGCACCGTCCACGGGGCCCACTTGCTAGCCAGGAGATCGGATAGGGAACCCCGCTCCCTCCGTCTCACGCCCGTCTCCTCTTCCGTTGGCATCGCCGTCATCCGGTTCCGGTCCCCTTCCTTCTAGCTGCTCCGCTCCTCTGCTTTCCGCCGCGTTCCTCTGCTTTCTGTCATCCCACCTCTGCTTTCCGTCGGAGGCCACAGGACCCCTACGACGCCGAGCCACACCCCGCGCCTTGGATGCCCGTTCCGCGCTCCTCCGTTTTCTCGTGAACCTCGACGTCAGCAGCAGGTTCCGCGAGAGGAGACGCCCCGCGCTGCCGCGCGCCAGCCTACCCTTTCGAAGGTTCCCGAGCCCGAGCGACGGATGCCGGCCGCGTGTCGCAGCGGTACGCGCACCGGGGATTGTCGCCGTTTACAGCACGCCCTCCCACTCGCGGAACCCTAGCAGCCGGAAACTTTTCAGTTTTTCGGGAATCGCTGAACCCTCCCACTTGCCCCGCTTTCTGTTTTTCCGAGCATCTCTGAAAGTTAGCATCACATGCGACAGCGTGGAAAGTGATGCCCAAATGCTCTCTCCTCTTTAGGCACCACTCAAGCACAACACTGCACGCAGATCCCCCAGCCAGGGAGTGTCCTCGCCGTCTCCCCCAGTCCGCCACCACACCTTCTCTGTTCCGCGTCCAGAGCCGCCGGTGGGTCTCCCACTGCACCGCCCCCAAAACGTTTCCTCCTTTGGCCTTCATCCCTGGAGCTACGCCCCTTCGCCGGCTTAAGCCTTCTCCTTGGACGCAGGCGTGACATGACCTCAAGCGTTCCCTTTTCACCGAGCCAGGAGCCGCCGCGCTGATCTGCGGGAGGGCAGAGCCTCGGCGTCGCACAGGCACGCACGACGCAGTCCTCGGCTCCGCCTAGCCCCGTTCCTCTTCGACGCGAGCTTGATCCGGAGTACCACGGCCGCACCTCGACACAGCAGCGACCCCGTCACAGCCTCGAGCCCCTCCTGCACCGAGCGAGTCTCCCCGATGGCAACCCCCGTGAGCCCTTCCACCAAAGCTCGGTTTTTTTCCTGTCAGAGACGCTGTTTTCCCTTGCCCGGCCGTCGCGCCGCTCTGCTTGTGTCGCGGCAGCGGGACACCGCGCACCCGATCGAGACGACCACGCGCCCACACGCACGCACAAGCCCAAGCCCGTCCTTGGCGCCAAGTTCGCCACTTCCTGCCTGCTTCGCCTTCGCGTGGCCTCCTCTCGCATCCAACAAGCCTCTGCCTTTTCCCTGTTACCTGTCCGCCGGCTCCGAGCCCTTCGGGGCATTTCATGGATTAAGACGTCCTCTCGTTGCTCTATACTTCTGTTTCCCTCTCTGCTTCTCTGGCCCTACTCCTTCCTCGACCCAGAGTATTGGCTGCCGCCATGCGCTCGCGCACGCCCATGCAGGAGGTGGTGCCACACCATCGCAGCCGCACGCTACGCGTGGCCTGCTGCCCTCGCCCGGCCTGGTTCCTGCACGCGGTCGCCACGGCACCAACCCCTGCACAACCGTGACCTCCGGCCCCGCCGTCGCACTGGCGACCATGACCACCGACCCAAGGCCCAACCTTGGTCCTCGCTCGCGCTCAAGCGCCGCGCAACGTCGCGCGCCGCGAGCTACGCACACGAGCCTGAAGGACCTTTCGGACTTCTCCCTGTTCCTGTTACGCAAGCCAACGCCCAGACAGAACCACACCGGCCCGACGTCGCCGCGCTCGTGCAAGCCGCTAGGGCAAGGCACGAGCTGTCGCCGGCGCCACCACAGTCGTCTAACCTCGCCGTCACGGGCCGCGCGCGCGTACGCGCTGGGAATGCAAGAGGCGTTCCGTCTCCGGTCCCTCGTTGCCTTTCCCTTTCCTTCTGAGTGGGGGCGTAGAGCCCAAAGGCTGGATTCAGCCCACGTGCAGCCAGGCCCAATGCACTCCTTTTGCCCTTTTTGTTTTTCTCCAATCGAGCCCAAGTTTGGCCCATCGCCGTCCAATGTGGACGAGCCCACACAGGTCCCTTTGCAGCCTTATTCCTCGGCCTTCAGGCCCAGGTAAACCCGCCACCCGCCTAGCCGCAGGGAAGCAGGCCTAGCAAATCCTTGCCTTTTTCCCTTTTTCGGCTTTCAGGAAACCTTCCTATCTTTGAAAATTCGAAACAAATTCATCCTAGCTCCAAAAATTATGAAATAAGTTTCATAACTTTTCTAAAAAACCGTGCTCTACCTCTTAGTGTTGTTCTTGAGTTTTTTGAGCTAGTTTTCTAGTGATTTTATTTGCATCTTATTTGTTGCCGTTCTCGGCATTTATTTCCATAGCGATGAATTGAGCACGGATAGAACACAAGACGCTCCCGATGGAGGAGGAGATTCCCACTGATCGACCACAAGGAATCTTAAAGATGCATACCACTACTTCATCGACATCGCAGGTATCATGGCAGCACCTTATTTAGAGAATCCTATTAGGCATTGCAAAGTAGAATGCTAGCGCTTTACATTTATTCATTTGCTAGCATAAGTGATGCATGCTATTGTCTGAGCCTTGTTTGCCTTGATTGAGAACCACTTCACCCTGATTACCTTTCGTACTTACACTTATATATATGCCTACCTGCTTGCTTGCATTACTTCCATCATATTTCCATATATGCCGTTGATATGCGATATTGTGATGGATGGTTGGATGATGTGGTTGATGGATAGGGGTAGGTCGTGAGGCTTCTCCGTGAGGTAGATGGTAGGTTGGCATGACGGGAGCGTTGAATCCATGTGGGTTGTGGTGATATGAGGAGTTCTGGAGATATTCCTTGCCTTGATCCCTTCTTTGGTGATATCGTCTGGAGCGAAAGGATTACCCTGGAGGGGTGCACCGGGTGCGTGGAGTACCTAGGATCTGGTTCATGTGGATATAATGGATATGATAGTTATGAGACAAGTGTTGTGGAGTTGTCCACCCGCAAGTGGTGAGCCACGTGCTAGTGGAAGGTGCTTGCTCCTACCAACTAAGGGTAGGGCTGATCCCTAGAGATAGGGTGTTTGTCAGACGTGCACACCACATGAGCCTCAAATAAGGCGAGGCCCATTCTATTTAGTGCGCACTAAGCTAGTTCCGTGGGTGCAAAGGTGCACGGGTTATGAGACCCTAGGAGTATAGTGAGAAGGATGCGGTAGGTTTTCCTGTTACCCTAATCATGATCCCAACCGTATATGTCGTGTTGTATACTACTCCACTTGGTGGCAGTCTGGTAAGAAAAGTGCTAGTTCTTAAGCGGTGTTCACCAGGGCGGTGCCCAGCACCTAGTGACCTTGTGGGTACAGGTGTACACACTCTGTATAGTTAAAACTGTATGTATAGCCGTGATTCTTTGGTCAGGATCGGTTCCTGTGAACTGTTTCAGCCCTTTAACTTCTCTTGTGCTCCTTCTCCCTCCCCAAAGATAGGTCCGGCCTGAGGCCGTTGAGACGAGGGCGTGAGGCGACCATATACTTGATGCTTTTTCACATGCACTAAGTGTGGCAGAACCGTCTGAATTAATACATTCCCAAGGGTACTCGTCTTTCATTAGAAACTAAGTACTCAAGTGAGTGTACTAGTTCAGACAAATTCCATCGAGCACACCCCTGGAACAACTCAAAAATTCATAATTTCACCTGGGATATATAATGAGTACGGAACTTATAGCACTTAGTCCATTTCTTACAGCATAAAATCTCAAAATTTATTCATTATAATACTAGAGTTTAGAGTGCGGAAATTAAATAGCGAAATTAAAATAAACATCTAGTGAAAACAATACAAGGATCCGTCTATGCCCACCAGAAGAATCCTCTACACAAGAACTAACTCCTCAAGCTGCACCTGCAAAACAGGGATAAAATAAACCCTAAGTACACAATGTACTCGCAAGACTTACCTAACTAGTAGAAATAATTTTCCGACTCTCAAGGATATGCTGGGCTATATGGTTTGCTGTTTTGTTTATCTACGGAAAGTATTATTATGAATGGAATGGATCCTTAGCTTCAGATTATTAGCTGTCAACTTAAGTTCATTAGCTAACCATTCTAGTTAAGCACTTGTTCTACTTTTAAGCAAGTGATAAGCAATCAGAACCATTTTAACACCTCCATGTTCTAGTTCTTCTTTGCGATTGCTAGACCATAGCCAAGTCGGTATCATCTCAGAGGAAACGGCGATTCGCGAATCGATGTAGCCCAACTGGGTATCCCAAAACACACGCCTCATCTGCGCCCCGGGCACGGACAAGACCAGCTCGCCCCTCTCCCACCTAAGGGTCTAGCTTTCCATCCAAACTTGGACTCCAAGCCCCCAACACTACTGCTCAGTCGTGATGTGGTGTTCAGACCTCCACCTGTCTTGCCTCCAATCAGTCGGTCCGGAAAGAGCCAGAACACATGACAAGAGAGTGACAAACCTTCTGTCTCCCATAAGCAAGTTTGTGATCAGGATAAAGGGGAGTGACTTGATTACCATCCACAGCAACTTACGGTCCTTAACCGGAACAGGTAGGAAAACCATGCAACCAGGCTAAGCCCTTTAGCCCCAAGACACAACTCGTTGCACCCACCAATTTCCTTTCCTAATTCCTGCCCAGTCACCACATTCTTTCCACCATTTTATCATGAGAGTAATAATATTCTCCTATTCTGAGTAATGGCAGGTTACTTACACTACGGATAACCTAAGCATAGACGACTAATCGGACTGCACTAGTAAGATATATATATATATATATATATATATATATATATATATATATATATATATATATATATATATATATATATATATATATATGGGTTTCATAAATTCCTACAACATAAATGCACAACATATATTTATACGGGTGAATATGAAAATATAGGTTGTGCAGGGGCTTGCCTTGGGGCGAGCACGGTATCAACGAAGTCGGTCGGTGGTGGCTCGGGATCTCCTCTGCATGAAGACCTCCTCCTCATACTCTTCGATGATTTCCTTGTACTCGGGCTCGTTTGGAAACACGATCTCCACTGACTCGTTCTATACATGCATGTGATGATGATGATGCAACAATTATTATTTAAGCAACATGTAACACACGCAGTGAGGAGGTAGGATTGGGCTAGCAGATTGGAGGAGAAGATGGGGAGGAGGGGGCGGCGGCTATGGGGCGGCGCCCTAGGGCGTTGCCCTAGGGGGGGGGGGTGGTGGCGGCTCAAGGCGGCGGCGATGCGGCGGGGGGGGGATGGCGTGGGGGGAGGAGAGGGAGAGAGGAGGCACGAGAGTTTGGAATAAAGGGACTTGCCAAATTACTTCTTAATCCAAACCGATTACAATGATCTAGTATTTATAGTCCCAAGTGGACTCTAACGGAAAAGTTGTTATCGAACACGGACTTTTCAGTTTCCTAGTCTTAATTCTTTAAATAATAATAATAATAATAATAATAATAATAATAATAATAATAATAATAAGGTAATTGAGGCAGATCCGGAAGGGCGGTGGCGTAGTGGGGCCGCGGCCACCCACCCCAGGGGGGGGGGCGGCCGCGCCACTGCCGCCGCCTACCCTAGGGCGGGCCGTGGGGGCCCCGCCCGCTGCCCATCTTCCCGCCACGGGCCTCCGTTGGCCCCACTGATTAGCCACTGTCACCATCGATCGGCGTGTGAGAACTCCCCTTCTCTCGGGCGCGCGTCCTCGTGCCGGAATGTGATCCAGTCATTCACGCCGTCCATGGTATCGCACTGGCTGGGAGCTCCTGAATGAACCCGATGAGGCACCAAGGAGGAAGTCCGCTCTGATGATGTTTGCCCTGGTCTGCAGGACGTGGAGCTCGAAGTAGTAGTGGAGGTTGCCGATGTAGCCATGGTACCCACAGAGCGCGTCCTCGCTCCCGAAGGGTATCCCCTTCTCCTGTCGCGCCTTGGCTAGCGCCTCCTTAGGGACGAAGGCGGTGCACTCGAAGTTGTGCAGCATCTCCGGTGGCCTGCAGTAGACTCGCACGTGGTTGTTGGGGTGGCGCAGTCGCCTCCATATCGTCCTCACAGAGCGCTTGGTGGGAGAGGATGTCATATCCACCATGTCACCGAAGAGGAACGTGCCCACATCGAACATCCTCGAGGAAAGGCAATGTGCAAGCGTCCTAGGGAGTATGTCGATGTCGATGCTCCCCACGTTGGCCATTATGTAGCCCGAATCATCTAGGAAGGCAACCCTGGCGTTGTAGACGCCCTGATGCTCTGGCTAGGGTTGTACCTCCAAGACATACGCTGACAGTGGCTCCATCACTCCTCCGTCCACTGCTGGCCCTATGAGCCCCCACCGCTAGGTGATGTACGTCCGTTGCACCCCCTTGGTGAAGATTCTGCAGCAACTTGTAGCAGTGGTGAAGATGCCGACACGTAGAAGCGTCCATTGAAGAGGATGAGCCCCTGGTCAAGCAACCAGGCTCATCCCGTTCATCCCTCTAGGATCGCCTTGGCTAAGGCGTGAAGCTCCCTGTCCTCCAGTATCGCTTGACGGAGCTTGATGAAGGTGATGCCATCGTTGGTGTTGATGACATCGAGGGCCGACGGTCGGCTTGCCCTGTGCGCTTGGTTCATCAGTGTCGGTGCCAACTGTGTGGCAGGAGGCCACTTTCGGTGTGGCGGGAGTGGTGCCACCCATGCTGCCCGTGCCTAGGGTGGCTGTCGATGTGGTACTGCTCGAAGAAGATACGACATCCCATCGCGGAAGTGAAGCAGCTCTATGGTGGTAAAGTCCCACGAGACACGTCCAAGGCTAGCTAGCCATGGCATGCCCAAGATGACGTCAATGCTGTGCCCGATGTCGAGGGAGAGGGCATTGATGTAGAATACATCGTTGTCGATGGCAATAGGTACATGAAAAGAAGCGCTATAGCAAGGTACCTCATCTTAGCTGCTAACAAGAACAGTGGTGTTGACGCCGAATTCATGCACACCACTGGCACGGACCACATTGACATTGATTATGTTGTGGCTTGATCCCGAGTCCACTAAGATGTGAATGCCAATGCTACTCATCATGCCGTGCAGATAGAACAGGGTGCCTCCCCTACACTCCCGCATCTGGCTTGCCGATGACCATCATGCACGTGTTGTCGTCGCTGGTGATGAGCGCTGTTGCTGCGGCTGAAGCTCCCAGTGCCCCCAGGGCAGTCATCGCCAATGTCGGTGGTGCCTTGCTCTTCTCCAGCAGGGTGAGGAAGCACTGCTCGTACACGCGAGCGAGGGACCTAGTAGATCCGCTCAAGCTAGTGTCCAAAACATCGCCGATCTTGCCTGACAGGAGATCGTTCCTGCGGGTGGGATCCGCGGGCATCTCCTCCATTGGCGTGTTGGTGGAGATGTTGTTTACGCAGGTAGAGACATCGGTAATCTTGGCGTAGATGTCCTCGAACTTCTTGAGGACCTCAATAACAAATGAGTTAGCCGGGAATCTCAGCCCCACAGAAAAGAAGCCTCAAAACAAAACAACCTCGTCATCTTGTGGTTTCGGCACAGTCTCACCCTTAGGCACCCTCGTATCCTTCCTAGCAAACCAACTATATTTTGTGAAGGTGTCAAGGTTTTCCTCGACAACCAAACTATTGCCAAATTTGAAGGGTTGAACCTCCGCACCGGCTAGAGCATCGTCACCCTCAACGGGACGAGCGTTGATCTTACGCGAGCCATCAAGATCTAACCAAAAAACATGACCCCAACCTCAGAAATCAGCACCCAACAAAAAGACAATCCACTCACCCTCGCTCACAAAAAACTAGGAAAACACATACCTTCATAGAAAAACTCAGCGCAAAAAAGCCCTCGCAAGCAGCTCGAGCCGATCCTTCCTCGCAGAACAAGCAACCCTCTCACTTCCAAACCTTAACAAAGAGCATGCCAGCAACAGCAATGAGATAGGTGGGGAACGACCAGCACCAACCACGGCTATTTATAGGCGTCAGCCCCCATATGACCCCGATGGCCGCGGCACGTGCACAAAAACCAAAAAACAACCCTTTCATCCACATGGAAACGCGGCCTCGTCCACTCATCCACACGGGCCCTACCCCTACAAAACCTTGACCAACTCCTCAAAAAACACACCCAAAAGAATACCTCGGGACCGGCCCAGTGGATAGGGCGTCACTTGGGTCGAAGACCCTCGGGCTCAAGCTTCGCTTGCCCTTCGGACTTTTGCTGCTTCGGCTCATCGAGCTGGCCCAGAGCCCTGAAGGGCTACTGTTCGGGGGATACCATTGGAGCGCCACCTCCAACGTAGTTTCGACAATAGCTGGACCCTTGCCTACACTTCAGTTGATAAACCCAACCTTCACAGTAGAGCTATGAGCGACAATGTCGATAAATTCCTCGCAGGCGACGCCGACCCGATAGGCGCTCGAAGCAGAGGCACCTTTGTTAGGCCAGCCCCACGAGACCTCGTCGACCTCCTTTCTATGAATTATTTCTCAATGCATTCACTGCACAGGATGTAAGGAAGGTAGCGAGTCCGATTGGTGAGGAGACCCTCGGATGCACCCCTCAAGACCCTATGCTATGCCGCCTTGAGGACTCCATTGAAGATGACAGCGGAGAGCGGTCCCTCGGACGGAAAGCCTCGACGTTGTTAGACGGGTGGTTGGGAACGGAGGACGAGATGTCCAAAATGCCCTTATAACAATGTAAGGAGGCCACTGGATAGTCTGGTTGTAAACAGTAAAATCCCCTCGCTCCCGGGCTTATAAATACCGGTGAGCACAATAGTGATGGACGATGAATTAATAACTATTTACTCCTGAATTTATTGCATCCATTGTTGTGTCCCTTTGCACTACTTTCGTCTTTGTCGACTTCCCACTGCTTCTTCCTTCCTGTGGGGCACCCTCGCTCGGTCTCCTCCATGTTGGAACCCCTTATGTTTGAGTTAAATACACCGGCGGCCCTTGAACTTGTAAGGGTGTGTCATTTAGGTCCACAAACTCTCAATACGCACTTCTGGGTTCCTAAACTTGTAAGGGTGTGTCACTTAGGTCCATAAACTCTAAAAGTACATTTCTGAGTCGCTAAACTTGTATGGAGTGTGTCACTTAGGTCCATAAATAAATATTATATTTATATTTCTATTTCTATTCAATAATATAGCTATGAATAGCACTTAAAAATAATATTTAATATAACATAATCAATAAATAAATAAACTAAAGTTTTAAAATAATTTAGAAGAACAAATATATTAGGACTAAACTAAATTAAAAAAGTATTAAAATTAATTTAATCTTTATGTATAATTAATCGGATAGAGAAAAACAAATTCGGATGCATTCACTTTGGCTTTTCATAACTATCTGATTTCAGATCTCAGATTCGACAATATCCGATGGTATCCCTATCCGCTTAAAAGAAAATAAGATATCATGAGCCAACTTAAAAGTCAATAATTAATTAATTTTATTATTGCTAATAATGCATGAAACCTATTTAATTGTATATCTATAGATAAATTTAGTATTAGTATTAAATTATTAATGATACATAAAGATTAAAATAATTTTAATACTTTCTAATTTAGTTTAATCCTAATATATTTGTTCTTCTAAATTATTTTAACACTTTAGTTTATTTATTTATTGATGATGTCATATTAAATATTATTTTTAAGTGCTATTCATAGCTATATTATTGAATAGAAATAGAAATAGAAATATAATATTTATTCATAGACCTAAGTGACATATCTTTACAAGTTTAGTGACTCATAAATGTATTTTTAGAGTTTATGGACCTAAGTGACACACTCTTACAAGTTTAGGAACTCAGAAGTGCCTTTTCATAGTTCGTATACCTAAGTGACACACCCTTATAAGTTCGAGGGCCGCTGGTGCATTTAACTCTATAATATATAAAAGAACACAATTTAGACATCACATGTAGTAGCCCGGGAGTTGTACTTGTTTGAGGTAAAGATAATACGGCCCATTATCCCGGCACCCAGAAATGTTCGTTGAGTGGATTTCGGCACCCAGAAAAGTTCGTTGAGTGGATTTCCATAGGAGAACACGTTCACTACTATTCTCGCAACTGTTTTATCTTTTATTGATGTGTACCTTAAAATAAAAATAATAGTTTGTGTACTACGTTTTAGAGCGAGGTTTTATACATTGCTTTGCTGTCTAATACATACATGTAGGAACTAAAACCTGTTATGCGTGTAAAATGGTTCACAGGCTGTCTCTACTGGCTTCATAGAGTACACCATCGGGGATAAAGAAGGGTACATTAAATTCATCACCAACCTGCGTAAGAATTTCAACCACAAGATCAATGGTGTCGTCGATGATATCTTTGACGATGGAAAATCCTATGGTGCTCACCGAGTCCTCGCCGAACAGCCAAGTCGTGAAAATCGGGCGCAGTGGATTCGAATCAAGCTCATCACGGCTAATAAGAATGGCAAAGAAAGTTGCACAACCACCCTAGCCGTACGGAAGGACAACTTGTACGTCAAGGGCTTCATGAACAATTATGTCACCAAACAAGAAGAAGAAACAAAAGGAAAATGCTCCGAGAACAAGGGTAATAAGAAGAAAAAAGATAACTGGTACGAGCTTCCGGGAATCACTGAGGATGATCCGAAGCTCCCAGAAACGTACAGTGCCAAGCAGCTGCCAGCAAGCTGGAACGTAAAGTACAAAGGCATGATGAAGCTCAATGATACGCACCAAGTCAAGAAGACACTCGAGTCCACAATGATAGGCAAGGCCTTCGCGGAGAGGGCCGTGCGCAGGCTCTCGCGCTACCACCCAGATGATGTGGAGAATAACGATGAGAACCCTACCAGGCTTGGACTGGCAGGCCTGATAGTGATGATCTGCGAGGCCGCAAGGATGAATCCTTTCCTCGACACCATTGCAGGTGGCTGGAACGGGGGAACGGGACTCACAACGCGGCTGGCGGATATCATGTGGGATTGGGGAAGCATGTCAGCCGCACTGCTCTACTGGAAGAGGAATTACTACAAGAAATGGCCCGTCAAATGCAACGACACTCTTGGCCATGCCTTAGCGTCCATTTGCCTCGTCCTCAACTCCAAAACTGTCAAGGGCTCCGGACGAGCCCGTGTGGAGATTCTTTCCGTCGTCGTCTCTGCCTGTGACGTCCGTAGCATTGACAAAATCACAGTCATCGACGAGGAAGGAGTCAAACACAATATCTACGAAAAGAACCAAGGGGACAAACACGAGGTACACCTACAGTCGTTAACTTTACACTATATACTAGTCCATCAGCCTCCGCTCTCGCACGGGCTATAATTTTAAAAGAGATATGACTAATAAAGAATTGTTTATGTTAAATTGTATGTTTTTTCTCTTTGTTTATTTTCTATAAAATAAACATAACAGATACTTCAAAATCTATATCCAATTATCATAAATTACTTTTTTCACAAGGGACGGAATTATATGTTTTTTGTCCATATTCGTATATTTGTCTTTTCAAATATAAGCTAAAAAATTGGGTTACATGAACTATCCATCATAATAAAATTACATGGGTAATTAGATACAAATTTAGGTATACTTTAGATCATGTTTCTTAATGGCATATGTGGTTAGTTTGAATATAGAGTCATCTGTTACTTTATGTTGTTTTACACTACAGCAGAGACGGGTAATTGATTATCATATAGTATTAATATAATTTAAAGTGAATTGTTAGTGTTATGCTATTGCTACATAGTTTGTCAATTAAATATTTTAATGCTTCGTAAGATATTAAAATAAATATTTATCATAATATATGTATGTTTACTTTTTTTTGGAAAGCCTCTCATCCGAGTACAGCTATAGTTCTATTCATGCACGAACA
Source organism: Chrysopogon serrulatus (assembly GCA_015844335.1). Taxonomy (NCBI): domain Eukaryota; kingdom Viridiplantae; phylum Streptophyta; class Magnoliopsida; order Poales; family Poaceae; genus Chrysopogon; species Chrysopogon serrulatus. Next base: position 290,983 of record JADLZL010002686.1, read on the forward strand.
CACGCCTCACTCTACGCACGCACACCACACACACACACACACCCCCCCACTTGTGCACTACAAGATCTACAACTACACATAGATAGAAGTCGCGTCCACTGGGACCAACCATGGCTCTATAGGCGACAGGCACATCGCACTCACTTTATGGCTCCACGTGAGAGAGGTTGCAGACATTTATTTTGGGGCACAACACTGGTGCGAAAACCTACACTGAGCAGCGCTCAAACGTGGGCGGTGGGCGCTCCACCGAGCCTGCCTCACCAATCGAGCTACAGCACATTCGCGTATGTATTTTATCTGGTATATATGGTGAAACATAGCATTAAGGTTATTTAATTTACGGTTATAGAAATTTATTATTTAGAAACATATATGTCTCATACTTTATGGATATTGAATTATTTTTAATAACATATATTAGTATTTACATGTAGATTTAAGAGATATTTTTTATCTATTTTTATAATAGTTGAGGTAGATACAAATATAAAGGTTCATATTACTCCCTCCATCCCAAAATAAACATCTTGTTTCCCAAAGAGTCAAATCTTTTAAAGTTAGACTGAATATATACAAAAATAAACTAACATGTATGATGTATAATAAGTATTATTAGATTAATCATGAAATATACTTTTATAATAACCTTATTCAGCGATGATAGTATTTTCTATATTCTTAGTGTCTTGGGTTCGAAACCATGACAAGCATCGTGTTATTCTTCAGAGGTCGGTGTGTGGATCTCTGGTTGCTCGAGCAAACAAAACACTCAAGGACATGGGCGATTCATCTTGGTTCGGGCTTCTAAGCCTTACATCCAGTAGTATGGTGTTCGTCGTGTTAGGAATGCTCAATGGAGAGTTCTTACAATGGTGCAATCAAGAGAGATTGGCAAGGTATTGTGCAGTGCTATCATAGGGTCTCGGTCGATTCACACTTAGTTTTCATGAATTGATGGCTTAGGTTTTGCTCCTTTTTATAGGAGCCTATGCCTCTCCTTCTATACTGAGGAGGGCATGGGGGTACAAATCGGGTGGTTCATCCTAGTGTTTCTCATCGTGGACTTTGGTCTTCGTCTTCCGCTTGGCACCACCAGGTCCTTTGTCGTGTAGGAGGGGGCCGACAAAACCACAACCAATTTCTGACGCCTTTGTTATGGCCTGGCCCTAACTACCAAGTGTGTCTGCTGCAGCAACGCCTTCCTATGTTAGCCTTCTCCCAGCTTCCTTGGCACGCATGGTGCTTTCCCTAGATGGAGAGATGGCCAGGGGGCCCAAAGCATCCCGTTGGGGGAGTTCCTTGTCCTAATGTGTCACGCCCCAGGCATGCCCGGCCAGAGGAGAGGTTGACAACGCCTCACGACGGTGTGCTTTTGTGCCTGTTGGGCTTTGCGCGCTTGACAGATTCTGGAGCTGGCTTCTGCTTCTTAGCTCAGCACAAGCATTCACCCCAAGCTAAAGCTAGGACAGTCATGGAGTCGGTGGCTCGATCAGGGCCTCTCAGGTCAGGAACCCCCGCGCCTTGGCTGAGCCCCGAGCAAAGGCGTCTTGGCTAATCTGTGGGGAAGAGGAAGATGACCTGTGGGCCGTCATTGACAGGAAGAGAGTGGAGGACAGAGGGGTATTCTGGGCAATACAGAAATACGGTGGTCTACAAATGTAATGGTTTTCAAAGAACTGAAAAATTATGATGGCTAATCTCCAAATAGGTGAATAGTAATGGTGTTTTTCCAGATCCGTGAGAATTGTAATGGTACCATTTAAAATAACCCTAGTTTTTACTATGTATACACTTAGACATATGTACTATGTCAACATACATAGTAAACAATGTATCTCAAAAAATCAAAACATCCTACAATTTAGAATGGAGGGAGTACATCTTAATTAACAACATTGACAAGTTTTCTTGGATTTGTCTCACCAATTTATCTGCAAGTACGTACGTGTTGCCAACCAGTTTTTATTATGAATTCTGTCTATGATGCTTAATTTTACCTATACAATGTTTATAGTAGAACATGACAAGGGGGACTTTTTCATTCGCAAACAAGAGCATTGGCTGTTTGTTATGCTGCTGCATGCTTAATTACCAATTTATTGTTACTGTTTATAATATGCCTGTTTCCAAACTATACATGGCCTATTCCTCTCATCCCTGCACCCATTTTAAATTTTCTACTACAAATCTATGCCTTCTTTTTCGGCCGACTACTTTTTCATTCAACTTCGTTCGAAAAACCTAGCCAATATGCATTTAAACAGAGTCTGCAGTGGATAGACCATTATAAGATCATTAAAGTTCCATATAAACTACCATTTATGCAATGGTAGTATTAAAAGTGCAATATAGGACAACAAAAGACCATTTATGCATGCAGCTATAAAGGAACAATCTAGGACATAATTAAGATACTTTTAGTAAAATATATACAAAACATGAATTTTGAATAAATATGTAATAACCATATATGTTTCAAATTTATAGCAACTAATAAGGTCAAAATTTTAAGGTCAAAATCTAGATTTCATGGTGCCACAAGACAAGCTGTGAAAGGAGGCCCCATAACTTAACCTAGGATTTGAAAGATACTGACGACTTACGGAGTGCCAGCCATGCAAAAAGTATAAAAACAATGGATATGAATGAAAAAAATATTAGAGATAATATTGGAGTGCCATCACAACCATAGAGTACAAAATATTTGTATGGGTATTACGTTAAAATGAACAGAGAGAGTGCGCGCGCAAGATATGTAGTCTTGATCAGTTGTAGGTAATATGCACACGACCTTTTAATGCTTTTATTTTAAGTACTCTACGATTGTAGCACGTGTAGGAGCGTGTCTTCATGAAGTACGGTATGATCAATTATATATTACTGGACAGTTTGGTACGTTCGCAAAATCTCAGGTCATCAAATCTATATTAACTAGTAAATATATGTGTGCGTTATAATGAGATAAAAAACTATCAAACATTCATGTTAAACGACAACGGGAAATGGTACATATTCATTTATTTTTTATTTTTTCTATAAATTTTAAAAGCTATATTTTATTTTATGATGATGTCCATAATATAAGTTAATGATGAGAATAATATCACAAAGTACTGAAATATTTACTCGTAAATATGTCATAACTTTAATGTTATTACGATTCAATTGTTTGATAAGTTGGACCATCAGATGCTTCATGCCTTTTCTTCTCCTCTTATTCAGGTTTTAATCAGAATATAAGTTTTGTTGATAACCATAACTACATCAACAATTTAGTAGGAAATTTATGTTTCTTAGAGAATTGTCAACGGTTTAAAGGCCATAATGTTATTATATTTATTATTTGTTTTTGATGTTTGAGAAAAAAATAGAAGGGAAGAAACAGTGGAGAAACAGGAGCGAAGAAAACAAACATGATCGAGGGTACCGAGCCGAGTGGAATGGGAGCGGAGGCAGAGGAAATGCCCAGCGGACAAAGCGACGTACCAAGAAACTCCTCTGAGTCTAATATTAAGGTAAGCTAAGATGATAAATTCGTCCATCTCCAAATTCCCGTACAGCGCGAGGATTCACCTAGTATGCATATTTTGTGTTCATTATATTGATTATTAATGTCTCATATCGTATCCATCTTTGTGAGCCTTCACATGCATCCAAGTAATCAATCAGGCAATGCATGCACGCAGGACCGTTGTAATTTGGAGCTGATTGTACCAGAACCAGACAAGCGCACCTCGGGATACGAGTGGTTCACTATCGAATTTGACATCATCGCCCCAAACTCCGAAGGCGGTAGTAGTAGTCGTCGTAGCAGCATCACTAGGAAGTGGGATTGCCTCAAACAGGAGGCGGATCGAGAGACCGTAGAACTTGTGAAGCGCAGCGTCCTTTTGGACTCCGGGTGCCAGTTAGATGTGGCCTACTTGGTGATGTCCAATATTGCCACGCAGGCCAAAGTGGAGGTGAAGCTGATGCGGCAGCCACGCAAGGACGGCGAGTCTGTCAATGATGAAGATAATGGTGATGACGATTTGCCTAATGAAAAAGACGACGGTGATTCCGAGCGAAAAGCAGGCAGCTGCAAAAAGGACTACACCGCTGCTGGCGAGTACTCCTACACTGCTCGCGGTAGAATTACCGCGCACATCGATGGCTTCGAGCAACACCCGATCGTGCTCTTCAAAAGCGCACCGGAGGGTGAGACCGTCCGGGGCCGGCCATCAGACAATTTTCTCCTTCCCTTGGCGCGGTCCGACGTGCTGGTGCCACGTGGCATGCAGCTCCATATTAATGTAACGGGCCTGTGTATTAGTACTAGTACTACTGAAACTTGCACCTACCACCCTCCAATGGTGAAGACGGAATTACCTCATTGTCTCAGCTTCGACATTGGAAGTTCCAGACCCCAATACACCGATGTCAGCTGTGTTTCAAGAAAACAACAAGTCCAAGTCAGTATCACCTGGGACACCGAAGAAGAAAAGGTAATCATATTCATATCATATTGAAGAGAATGTCGAATACCAATCTCTGCAGCTATATATAGCCGCAAACCCTGGAGGACCCGGCCGGACGGTGCATGTTTCGCGGAATTAGATTATTCATTTATTTATTTATTTATTTTCTTTCTTTCTTTTTTCTAATAAGGAAATAAATCATGTCGTGTCTAATGGTTGATCATTATTATATGCTGCAGACGACCGAAATAATGAAACCCGATGTGGTGTGCATGATTGAGGACAATGTGGAAGATTTCACTAAAGCCATCGAGGATTTGCGTAAAAAGCTCGCCGTCGACGAACCGTTCCACGTGCACAAAAAAGGAAACACGATAAGGCTCACTCAAGGACGACAGCCACCGCAGTGGACTCGCGTCCAGGTGAAGGCGAGTGAGCACCAAACGACCCTAGCCATCAGGGATGACAACTGCTATGGAGTCGGATTCGTGAACCAGAGCGGAGTTTGGTATGATCTTGGCCACCCGCGTGACAAGGAAAAGAAGCAACTCCCACCAGAATACAACTCTGTACTCCTAGGCTGGGGACTCTCTTACAATGGCATACTGGGCCTCACTGATCACTCGTATAAAGAAGGCTTCCCCGAACTCAACTCGGAGGGGCTGGGCAAGAGGAGCTTCGCGGAGAAGGCCGTGCGCACGCTGTCGCGCTACCCAGATGTGGACGAGGATGATGATCTGATGATGAACCCCCGAGTGGCACTGGCAGGCCTCATCATCATGTTCTGCGAGTCTGCAAGGTTCAATCCTCTGCTTAAATACTTCCAAGATAAATGGGACAACAAGACCAAGGAAGTATTCTCCTGGGAACAAATGAAATACATCAGGAGCTGGGGTAAGATATCACGGGCTCTACTGCTCTGGAAGCATATGGGCAAATGGCCCAGGCCGATACTGGACTCCCTGAAAAGAAGGGGAATCGAAGAGAACCATGTACTACTAGACGTTCGCCTCGTGTACAACAAGACCAAGGTTAGTAGTCTTTGTAAACCCCTTTGTTTCATAACTAATAATATGGTATATATTTTGCTTCTATATATACTAAGTGACTGATTCTGTTCACCAAAAAATCAGTTCATCTCTACCACAGAGGTCGACCCCAGCTTTAGAAACTCGAGATCTTCATAAGAAATATCTATTATGCTCTTGCGTTCAAGGACGAACCACATGTGAGTGTGTGGTTATGGAGTTGTTAAACGCTTGAATAAATTATTTTTTTTTATGGTGCCAACAAAGTCTGTCTATGAATTCTGAACGAAACTAGAAAGGAGACGCAGCGTTGCCGCGCACGGCGCACCAACCTGTGCTGAGGTAGCCTGTGATACGACGAGACTATATAGAGATTATTATGTGTTGCTGCTACCTTTATAAGATAGAATTACTGTATGCAAATTGATATGTCAATTTAGTGATTTGTAGAGGGAAATATAATTTTGACACCTCTAATGACATGGCATTAAAAGTTGAGAATGCATTTTTCTTTTCTTTTTTTTTTTGCGTTAACAGTGGCACATATTAATCTATGTAAAGGTTTTGATAATTTCAGAGTAAGGAAAAGCTGAAGCTATTACTTGACTTAAAACTGATGGGGAGTTACACATACGTTTGATTATTAGAAAAAAGCTAAAATGCTTGTGAAAACCTGAGACCTTAGGTACTTGGATTAGGAAGAATCGTGAGAGAAACAGTTAATATATACAATGAAGACTTAGAGCTATCAGTGATTAAAGGCTGCAATAGGTGAACTAAGAGGGCTAAAATGACTACAATTTCGAATCAAATTTAAATTTATAATTTAAGATGGAAAATTCATTTGCAGGGAAGTGGATTAAAAACATTATCAAGCTCAAATCAGATTTTTTTTTTTATGTATAATTGAAGATGATAAATGCATTTGCAGGGAACTGAGTGAAACATTATGAAGCCTGAACCAGCTTTGGCTGAATACATATTAAATCAAAATCACATTGTTTTGTTCTTTGGGAGACTTTGTCAAGCTAAACTCTAAACTCTAATTATGATCAGTATAATAAACTGCCACCAGAGTTGGCAATCTAGGAAGATTAATAGATTAATATTCATTACTGAGAGGAAAATCGACATTTTTCACTGATGCGATGTTTATTATGGACATAGATATCCATGCTATTAAAATGTTAGTTTAATCAACTGATGTATTTAGTATGTATGGTAACTCGGTAAGATGCAATCAATAAAAGGAACAATTTTATCAATGAGAAATTTATGATACCCACGTCTGATGTGCCTATTTCTATAACTCTATGAGGTATTTGCAGATCCAAAAATTGATATCACTCAAATCAAAAGTCAACAATTTTATGTATCCAAAAGAATTTCACAGCAGCTAGGCTTCCAAACGAAGGCAATGGACCGTTGTTTGAATCATAAAATCCTTATCCTAGAATAATTTTCATCTCTTTTTTTTTTTTTTTGACACTCAAAGCCGGCTCTACGGCCCTGTTATTCGAAACTAGAGACTCAACAGCATTGCGAGTCACCAAATTTTTACAAACTCTAGGAGTGGGCTCGTCCAGACACATGACTCACCCGGATCCCAACTCATCCCCAAGTTGGCTAAATCATATGCAGCTGAATTACAATTTCTTGGAACAAGGAGAACAGTGTTACATAAGAAATGTTCTTGAACAAGTTCACGTGTATCCCTAATCAAAGAACCACCTGCCACCAGAGCCATCGAAGACTTGAGGAGTCCTTGCTGTAGGATCGCCGAATCAACCTCGACTTGGACTTGAGAAATCCCATGGTCTGTTGCCGATTGCAAAGCTTTCGCACATGCCGCCGCTTCCACTGATAATACTTCTGGTACTGCTGTCAGTTGGCCTGCTCCCACTACAGGAAACAGCTGCTTTGCCGAGTGCCTGGGGCACTCGGCAAAGCCCCCAATGCACTCGGCAAAGCGCACTCGGCAAAGAACCTGTCGGCAAAGGTTTCTTTGCCGAGTGCCTAATATCAGGCACTCGGCAAAGCCTTTGCCGAGTGCCTGACACTCGGCAAAGATCAAAATAAAAAAAACCCAAAAACAATAGCAAAAAAAAATTTAATCGGGGGAGGGCCCCACCGACCAGCGCGCACACCTCTGTCCGGTGGGATTTTTTTGGCATTTTTTGAAACTATGTGTCCAACGGGATTCGAACTCATGACCTCTTCCTCGCGCGGGACCTCCCCTACCACTGCACTACACATTCATATATGTCTATGTTCCGTTTTAGTTTCCTAAATATTATGCAAAATCGAAAGTGAAAATTGCTTGTTTGAGGCTCTAAACGAATTCAAATAAAAAACTTATCAACTATAAAGTTTCATAACTTTTCGAGATCTACAATTTTTATTTAAGGAGTTTCTCCATCCGAGGTCGTTTATAAAGTTTGAATTTTAAATTTGAGCGGATTCGGATGCAGTTTCGCATGACAAGATGAATTCAAATGAAAAATTGCAAACTACAAAGTTTCATAACTTTTCGAGATTTATAACTTTCATTTTGGGTGTTTCCCCATCTAAGATACTTTTAAAAATTCAAATTTCAAATTTGAGAAATGTGAGTGTACTTTTTCGTTAGCAAAATTAATTCAAATTAAAAAGTATTCAACTATAAAGTTGTATAATTTCTCAAGACCTACATCTTTTATTTTGGTTATTTGATCATCCGACATAGTGGTAGAAATATTTTTACAAATCTTACATATGTCTCTTATAGTATCGTAAACTACAAGAGAGATATGTAAGATTTATGAATAGATTTAATTTTACTTTATTAAATTAAGAAATAGCCAAAATAAAAGTTGTAGATCTTGAAAAGTTATATAATTTTATAGTTAAAATTTTTTTTTATTTAAATTAATTTATTGCTCCAAAATATACTCTGAAATGTGTCTTTGCCGAGTGCCAAAAAAACACTTTCGGCAAAGATCTTCTTTGCCGAGTGTCAAAAAATAACACTTTCGGCAAAGAGGCTTCTTTTGCCGAGTGCAAAAAAACTTTCGGCAAAGATTTGCCGAGTGCTTTTACGGCACTCGGCAAAAAGCCTCTTTGCCGAGTGCTTTTTTTTTTTGCCGAGTGTTTTTTCTTTTTGACACTCGGCAAAGAGCTCTTTGCCGAGTGCCCTAAAAAGCACTCGGCAAAGCATTTGACACTCGGCAAAGAGCCGGATTCCAGTAGTGTCCGGCGATGATGGGGTGGCCATGATGGTCTCTAACAATCAAACCCCAGCCACCATTATGTGTTTCTTGAACAAAAGCGCCACCGCTATTGATCTTGAGTTGTCCCAGAGGTGGAGCATGCCAGCACTGTACCGACCGCGCCTTTTGGTCCGATGTGCCGTGTCTTGAGTTGTCCCAGAGGTGGAGCATACCAGCGCTGTACCGACCGCACCTTTTGGTCCGATGTGCTCTTCTCTTTGCCTGTAAGCTCACCTACAAAGCTGAGGACTCAGGGGCGTCCTCGGGCCCGTGCGGCCCGTGCGACCGAACAGGGCCCCCAAAAATTATGGGCCCCAAGATTTATTAAGTATCCTAAGTATATATAATAAGTTTGGACTTTGTTTTAACAAGTAAATCAGTCACAATTGTTTTGTTTGCCCCATAAATGTAGCCTGCTAGAGAGCACTCCAAGATCCTATTAATTCCTGCTGGCGATTTCAATTCTAATTCACGTATCCCTTCATCGCTTTGACTTCATATTCCTCGCCCTCGCCATTGTTCGTCGCTCAAGACCTAGTCGCAATCTCAGACCCAGATCAGAGACGAAGACTGCCTGGATAAGAGTCTGGAGTCTTCATTGTCGTCATCTTTGGGGCTGCACTTAAACGAGAAGGACGATCTAATATTGATACTGATGACCTTTATATGGAGTCAATTTTTCTTTTTGATTTTATTCCATATGAAAATTAAGGCCTAGTAAAATTTAAACTTTTGTGAAACAATATGAATGTTTTTCACTAAATATTAGGCCTCCACTTATTGTTTCGAACTGGGCCTCGTATTTTATCGGGACGCGCCTGGAGGACTACGCACATGACCTCGCCTACAAAGCTGAGGACTACGCACATGACCTCCCCCCTGGACAACCAATGCTCTCGCCATGTTCAATTTGATTTCGGACGCTCCACGATTTCCAGAGCAAGGTTATGGTTTTCATATGTTCCTCCTCTTTTAGATGGAGCACCGCCTGGACTACCTCCTATGCTGAGCGCTTAAGCAACAGGTCCAGGCGGACATGTTCCAACTGGAGATCAACCCAACAATGTTTTGTGAACTTACACTTCAGGAAACAATGACCACCATCTTCGTCCAGCCGATTGCAAACTGGACAGCGTGTGTGAAGCTTGATTCCTCGCCTCTAGAAATTCAGTTTCAGTGCCAAACTGTTCCGTGCTAATCACCATAAAAAATGTTTTAGCTTTGGGGGGCATGGTAGCTTCCATAACCTTCGCTAGAACGAGGCTCCACTCTCTGTAGTTTGGCTGCCCGAGCTGCTCTCCCCCTCCTGTCGAACCTGCTTCTTCTCCTTGCCATCATCAAAGACATGATATGCCGACTTGACCAAAAACAGGCCTAAGCCATTGAAGTACCAGGCCAAGCGGTCATCATGTCCTAGGTTCATTGGCGTAGCCAAGATATGCAAAACATCTTCTTCCCAAAACCTTCCTAGACAAGTTGTTCATCCCACCAAAACCTATCATCGAGTCTAAAAGCTCCTCCACGCGAGTTAGCAAGGTCTGCCCACGCGGAATAATTGGGCATCTAGTGAGCCCATGGCCGACCCAGGGATCTTCCCAAATCTTGATATTGCTACCATCCCCAACATGCCATATCAATCCCTGATGCAAAGCTTGGATACCACGGATAATACTATGCCATTTATAGGATATTCAGGGACCTTCCTTGACTTGTAACAAAGATCCACCCACGGCGTATTTGGCACTCAACATTCATGCACGTAGGGAATACGGGTTTTGTATCAGACGCCACCCTTGTCATACCAACATCACCAAATTGAACAGGTTTAGATCTCTATACCCAAGCCCTCCCTTCTCTTTCCTTTGGCATATGGTATCCCATGACACCCAATGCATCTTGTTCTCTTTGTCTTGTTGTGCCCACCAAAACCTGCAGATCATTTGGCCGATATCATCGCACAGGCCTTTCGTCAAATCAAAGCATGACATGGCATAGGAGGGTATCGCATGTGCCACAACTTTGATTAGAGTTTCCTTCCCAGCCTTTGACAACAACTTCTCCTTCCACCCCTGGATTTTAGTCCAGACCCTTTCTTTTAAATATGCGAACATGCTAGCCTTTGATTTCCCCATACGATTACATCCATGAACTTTCGTCTTTCTTGTGCCTTTGTATTCTTACTGAACATAATCGATGATTTGTCCTTATTAATCATTCACCCAGAGCATACCTCATATAAATGTAGTACTTGTCAAGGATGCCGTGTGTTCTGTTCATTAGCTTTCATGAGAAGCAACGAATCATCCGCAAACAAAAGATGAGTAATACTTAGGGCATTAGCATATATCAAAACCCCTTGCAGCCAGCCTTAAGACTCCGCTGCATTCAGCAGGGCCAAGAAGCCTACCGCACAGAGTAGGAACAAATATGGTGAAATTGGATCGCCTTGTCGTAGGCCCCTGGAAGGGCTAATTTGTTTAGTAAGCTCACTATTCACTTTTATTCTATAATTCACAGTTGTAATACAACGCATAATTTAGGCAATTCACCGCTCGTGGAACCCGAGTTTTCTCATCATTTGCTCCACAAAAGACCATTCAACTCGGTCGTATGCTTTGCTCACATCCAAGCTGCATACCCATCCCCTCCACTTCTTTTTGTTTGCAGGAAATGTGTCATCTCATAGGCGATCAACACATTATCTGTTATGAGACGGCCAGGGACAAACGCACTCTGATTTTGGGAGATGAATCTGGAAGAATAATTTTCAAACGATTCGAGAGCACCTCTGAAGCAATCTTGTATACAACATTGCACAAGCATTGGGCGGAGATCTTTTAATTTATCTAGATTTTGCACCTTGGGGATAAGAACCACCACAGTGTCATTCCAGGACTCTGGCATAAGGCCACCATTCACGAATCTTTTCACCTCCCTACACTAGTACAGAAATGATTTTGCGACGCGATGTCATTTTATTAACCGTGGCGGTCACAAAGCGCAAGCATCCTTGCCGATTGCAGCCCAGAATTTTTTATAAAAAAGTGCAGGCATCCCATCCTGGCCTAGTGCTTTCAGTGCTTTCAGCTCGCCTATACCGTCCAGTCCTTTCTTAATCTCTTCATCAGTAAATTCTCGCAAAATTCCCTCATTCATTGCAGGTGTGACCTTTGTCATCACGTGACGCAACAGCTCATCAACGTTGTTGCCTACGTGAGATGTAAAAAGGTTTCTATAAAAATTTTCTACCACACTCAATATCTCCCCTTTATCTTCTATCCGATGCATATTGATGGAAAAATTTTTGTGTTACGGTCACCATTTTCCAACCAATGCACTTTGGCTCTCTGCCGCCAATATAAATTCTTCTGATCCTCCAATCTTTCCAACTTGAATTTTAGAAGCTGCAGCTTGCTCGTCGATGAGGCTGATATCAGCTGCCGACAGCACGCCTCCAGCATCTTCCTTGCTTTCTTGATACGCTTCTCAAGATCACCAAGGCCTTGTTCAGTTCGCAAAAAACTTGCATTCGAACTCCTGTAGCACTTTCGTTTGTATTTGACAAATATTGTCTAATCGTGCACCAACTAGGCTCAAAAGATTCATCTCATGATTTACAACTAAACTATGTAATTAGTTATTTTTTTACTTATATTTAGTGATCCATACATGCGGGTAGAAATTGATGTGATGAAGAGAGAGTGGAAAAACTTGCAACTTTCATTCCAACTGAACAAGGGCCAAGGACATTTTACTCCAATCCGTCAGGTCTAGCGCCATGTTTTGAACAGCATCGCGAACCTGACTGGCTCTGGCACCATGGATAATTTCCAATCGTTTTCAACAATCACCTCACACTGCTCCTCTTGGACCCATCCGGCCTCAAAATGGAACGAGTGCGATCGGTTTCGATATGCCACTGTATCCCCTCCACACTGTGACTCCACTATTACTGGGCAATGATCCTAATGCGTTGGGTCACCATTAATGACCTTAAAAGTCAGAAATCTTGCCCTCCAGTCCCTGTATTCTACTGCGATCAAGTCTCTCACGAATATAGTGCTCACAAATGTGAGTATTATTTCTCTAGGTAAACGGATCGCCCACAAACCTGAGATCAGATACCCCACACTCTTCTAAAGCTTCTCTAAACCGGTCCATATAGCTCTGGGGCAGTCCGGTCCTCCTTTCTCACAACCAAAAGGATTTCATTGAAATCCCCCATGCAAAGCCACGGATGCCTTCTAGCAGCTTTGAGAGTCCCTAAAGCTTTCCACGATAGGGTTTTTTTTATCAGAGCTAGGCTCACTATAAAAGCCTGTGAACCTCCAAACAAAACCATCCGCTTCCGTTATGTCCGCATCAGTATACAATTTTGACATCATGCGAACGTGAACATTAACCTCCTTTTTCCAAAAGACTGCTAGCCCACCACTTTTCCCCACATACTCCCTCCGTCCCTTATTAACTGTCGCCGTGGATTTCCGTGCCACAAGTTTGACTCGATTTATAGAAAATACGTGCAATATTTATGTCTCTAAATAAATTTATTAAAAAACTAGATCCAAAGATCTTTCTAATAATACTAATTATGATACTAATTAGTGATATTTAGTATTTATTAAAATTGCCGGCATTTATTTCTTAGGAAGCGCAAGCGACAGTTAAAAAGGGACGGAGGGAGTAGTCTTTAACCATCATCTGAGTCATTCCCAATTTCCACCGAAAACCATCAATTTTGCGCTCATCCATTTTTGTTTTGGACAAGAACAAAATATTGGGGTTCTCCTAGCCATGCACTGTCATGCCATTCCCCAACCCGAGGCAGTTCTATGCTATGATTTTCATTGGGTCTCGCGGAGCTATTCTGATAGCCCCGCGTCCAAAGATTCGAACTCAAGAACACCCATCCTCTTCTCTCCCGCCTTCCCCTTCTTCTTACTCACCTGGACCTCAGGGTCAAGATCCTTTGCTTCCTTTGCACTCCTTTTCCCAAGAGCCTCCACTCAAACAGTGTTAGTATTTATTATGCATAATTAAAATATAAAGGATTCTGCAAGCGCACAGAAAACCATTGTAGCATTTTACCGGGAGTATTCCAGGTATCGTTATTTATATTTTACCACTAGGAAACAATGGATAAAGACATTGATAGTTCACCATCATGTATCTACTAACTAATACACCAACTAGATTAAAGTAGAGGTAAATGATAGATGATAGGAATTAAGCATATATGACACACACAGGAGAATTCTATGATAAAAGAGTAGATAGCTAAAGTGAGAGGACAACGGGAGAGTTTAAGGTTCCTAAATACTTCTCTATTACTGGGATTCTATAATAACTGATTCATGGATAGATATAGCAATCACACAATAACACTTCGGGACATCGGAACACTAGTCACGGAAATAGGTGAGAAAGAACTAGGAAGCTCCGACTACGGTCCTACAAACACCAACCCTAACATGGTGGAATATGTCGGCCATCAGGGCAGTCACCACCTGGGGCTACCACAACTATATGTTGGATTGGGTGCAATCTCAGGTAATATATAGTCTAGACTCCATGTCTACACTACCAGTTACTACCCTAGTCACAATTTATAACTAGAGCACCTAATACAGGCGGAGATTCTATGCTAAAGTATAATAACTATACTAACCAATCAAATGTAATGTATAAAAGTAAATAGAGAAGATAAAATATATTAAAGCATAAGTCTTACAAGAATAGATACAAAGATATACCAGAACTCTGATGACTCCTGCGAAGACTCCTCCGGAACCCGGGCGTAGCGCCGCTCTCTCTAACTCTCAACTAGAACTAATCTACTACATTGGAAAGTCTAGCCCTAATTCTCTAGAGGTGAGAGGTCATCCATTCGAAGGACGCCTCTACATCTCCATAATAATGTGGTGCCTCCAGGGAGGGGGTCTGGCCCAGTATTTATAGCCCGGTGGGATGCACGACAGCCGTTTGATCAAACCGACTTAAGGTACGGTGGATATTAACCCTCAAAGGCGGTGGAGGAAACTTCCAGAAGGGCGTAGGGTTTAGTTTTAGGGGAAGGCCGCCCGGTATTTTTCTTGGGGCCGGCCGGCCCTCCACTGTTTCCTCTGGGCCTCCACTTTGTCGTGGTGTTTTCTTAATCCTTGTAGAGCCCAACAGTGTATGTTTCCATCGCGGTTAAGTTTCGTTACTCCGTTTGATAGTTAGGCCCTTTTTCATGGTTTTCTGGAACAATCCCTGGAAAATAATAATTCACCAAAACTCGTGGAATTTGTCAGATAAAACCCTAGACTTCTCTATTTGCAAGTGGATTGATCATTTATCATGTTTATTGCATTTGTTAAATATTGACGCTATCCACCGTCAACAAACAGCAGCCTTGGGACTCACCCCCTTTTCCCGTGGCCGCTTCTTAACCGTACCTTCTCACTTCTTAGACTCAATCACCTCCAACTCACTCAGTTGTGGCAGCGTCCTGGCTTCCACCGCCACGTGCATGCCACAGTTCACACCTTGCAAAGCACTGTTTACACTCCCCCCAGCAGCGCCCCCCTCCCCTACCTGATCACCAGACACCCCAGCCAGCTCCAACTTCCTCCTTGCTGCTGGATCCACTAGGGGAGTGGTACCCGTGGCATCAATCACCTTCAGGGGACTAATCACTTCTGCTTCCTCCCATTTTTCCTCTTGCCTCCATGAAACCCTCCCCGGTGACTTCCTCCACGATGTAGCATCGCTTTTGGAACGGCCGCCGCCGCTGCTACTCCCCGAGCCATAGCCTCCACTCCACGCCCCAGATCTCCCACTCCCACTCGCTAGGACTGGACGTCCCTCACCTAGCCGTCCACCCTCCCCTCCAAACCTCCGCTTAGGTGGAAGAAAACTAAGCTCTCTGCTAAAAGACGGCTTCTCATTCTTCCCCACCTTTACGTGGCACGATTTGTCAGTATGACCAATAACACCACAACAGTAACAGAAATCTAGAAGGCACTCATAGCAGACACCAGCGATCATCAACACCCTCTCCTGGCGAGATCGTGACACCACGCATAAGGGGTTTACGGATATCAAGTTTTACCTTCAGATGGAGAAACCTCTCGGCCGCCTTGTCATCAGCCTCTGATTCCATCTCCATGAATTCGCCGACCTCGTCTCCAATCGTCCTCGCCATATCTCCATTCATCAAGCCCATCGGAAGGTTCGCCACCCTGACCTAGATCGGGATGAACGAGAAATCAATCTCGTCAAGGGTTTTTGCCCCGTTATAATCAGCAGCCACTAGGAGCTCCTTTGATATCATCCATGGGCCCTCTTCCAACGCTTTCCTCTTCCCCGCCGCCTGCCCAAAGTTGAAGAGGAAAAAATTATCCCCCAAATCCATGCATTCGATGCCTTTCACCTCGCACCAAATCCACCCAACAGCTTGTTCAATCATCTTTGGCCAAACGCTTCTCTCCGAAAGCAGTTTCCCGAAAGCCTTCAGCGGAGCGGCCTCCGCCTTCCCCTTCGTGCCGGCTCCGGATCCAATGCGGACCGTCTTCCTCTCTGCCTCTGACAGCTACAGCTGCTTCAACAATCCCTCAACCCCCTCCATCGTCACCTCCGCAGCAAAGGGACTCAGCCGTGGTGGGGTTGGATGTTAGGGTTTGGCAGGTTTTGCGTGAAAGTGGACACAGGGTGTGGACACGGATCGGCTCCAGGACGAGGAGCAGATCAGGCAGGAAGACGATCAGACAGAAAGACTAGGGAACAAGGAGAGGATTGATCTGGGAAGCAGAGACAGAGATCTGCCCCACCGACGACCAGCCACAGCAGCACGACTTATGTTTTTTTTTTTGCGAAGACTCAGTTACAGACTCAGACACTCATATACACGAGCGCACACTCACCCCTATGAACGCACGCACGCACACCCTATCCCTATGAGCACCTTCGAAGAACTGAGATGGACCGGCAAATCTCGAGATTGACAAAGTCACCACAGGCGCCTCGCTGTCGACGGGCACGTCGCCTACCACTAAAAGCATAGCGCCGTTAAATCCTGGATAAATCCAGGAAAATGCGAACACCCGTGTCAAGTCTGGGACTTGAACCCAGGTGGGTAGGTTCCACCATAAGGAACCCAACCAGCTGAGCTATCGCTCAGTTCGCCACGACTTATGTTATTGTTTGCATGGCTGCATCAGCTGATTGATTTCTTGCAAGTATAAGTTAGTTATCGATTCATATCATTATCTATAAAGCTGCATCAACTGACTGATCTCTTGCGAATATTGATATAAATTTAAACACATGCAAGAACTTTTTGGGGGGCCAAGAAAATATAATTCTCTCTTAACAGTAACAAAGTACTCGTACACGCATAGATCACACGCAAGTTAATTCTCACATTCTCAAGAATTACACATGCAAATTTCGCACTCACGTGTATTTCATTAAGAGGATGAATGCTTTAGGAGAAAAACATATGTATGAAATTACACGTACAATTTTCATGCAATGTTTTAGGAGAAACAAAGAAGAATGCAACTGCAGTTACATTGTACGGACAAAAGTAGAGCAGCAATTTTGCAGCCCACATGGCATGTCCATGAACAGAAAAGGTGAAATAGCCATATTCGTCCTTGAACTTTTATCAAAAGCTCAAATTCGTCCTTCAACTATTAAAACGGCCAGTTTAGTCCTTGAATTTGCAATTTCAGTTCCATCTCGTCCTCTGTCCAATGTCCGTCTACTCCGTTAACACACTCAATTTGAGCAGAAGCAGTACACTTGAATTGACCAATTTGTCATGTCTTATGGGATAGTGAAGCTGGATTTGAAGTGAGAGACAAGAAAATGGAGGTTCACTGCAGATCTGAAAAACAAGACATGCTCTTGCAGATTTTAGCAAGTCTCTGGGATTCCATATCAACATGCCTGTGCTGCTCTGTTGAAAATGGTTGAAGAGCCTAACAATTATATACATTTGTGTTTCTGAACTGAGCAATACAAGAGGACATATCCGCATGTCCTGCAACCCGTGGAGCATGAGTCAGCAGGAGGACACATTCAACCCGCGCTGATTCTTTTTTCCTTATTATTGTAACTGTATTGTTTCACATAAGTTGATACTAACCTCTACTATATAACAGCAGGAGGACACCGGTCGCATAATCCATCACAAGCTACCACTGAACGTCTGAACCTTCACAATCCAGGCAATCAAAATTAAAGCATCCAGACACATCTTCAACTCAAAGCAAGAGGTCTGATGGTTATGGATTATACTATAATGAAAGGGCAGATTCTTTCTTTATCCAGGTTACTAAGCTGTACCAACCATTTCAGATTAGTTGCATATATTCACTACTACAAAAATCATTTTTGCTGGCACCTTGATTTTTTTCCACAGTCGGTTCACTATATCCCGACGCCAAGACAAAAAATAAGGTGGGCCCAAGAAGAGAACCTTTGTGTAAAACCATTTACACAGGCGGCTCTCTTAAATCTGCCGCTGTGTAAATAGTTGTATTTACACAGGCGGTTCACAATACCAACCGCCTGTGTAAATACAATTTACACAGGCGTGGCCGACATTACAAACCGCTTTGTGTAAATACAGCTATTTACACAAAGCGGCAGATTTAAGAGAGCCGCCTTTGTGTAAATTGTTTTACACAGGCGGTTCTCCTTACCAACCGCCTTTGTGTTAATACCGATATAAATTCCCTTCTTCTACCTCCGGACAAGAACAAGTTACTCCCGTCTTTGTGTGCGAGTGGGCGGGACGGAGAAGTGGCGATTCCAAGGGGGGAGGTTTTGAACTTCATTTCTTTGGTGAGAAACTTTCAAAAGGTTAGTTGTTGTTGTTGCCGCTATTTTTTTAGTGATTCATTGGTTCAATTCTTGTATTGGAGGTGCTCTAAATCTAGGGTTAGGGTTAGGGTTCAAAGCTAGGGCAAGAGAGAGAGAGAGTTTTAGCTATTTTTTTTTAAATTTACAGTAAATTGTATCTTGCTCGGATTATAAAAAAAAATACTTATTAGAATTCTAGGTTTATTAATTTGGGTTAGTTAGTATTTTATGTACTTAGAGTTAGTTGGTATCTTATTTACTTAAGGTTTGTTAATTAGGGTTTCTTATTATTGCTTATACTTAGGGTTTGTTAATCAAGATGCCATCTCTATTTATTAATTAGAGTTAGTTAGTATTTTATGTATTTAGGGTTAGTGAATTAATTTAGTTAGTAATTAATGGTTTATCAATTAGAGTTAGTTAGTATTTTATGTACTTAGAGATTATTAATTATGATTTATTATTATTGCTTACACTTAGGGTTTATTAATCAAGATGCCATCTCCATTTATTAATTAGGGTTAGTTAGTATTTCATATACTTAGGGTTAGTTAATTAGGGTTTGTTATTATTGCTTATACTTAGGGTTTGCTAATCATGACGCCATCTTCATTTATTAGTTAGGGTTAGTTAGTATTTCATGTACTTAGGGTTAGTGAATTAATTTAGTTAGTAATTAATGGTTTATGTACTTAGAGTTAGTTGGTATCTTATTTACTTAAGGTTTGTTAATTAGGGTTTGTTATTATTGCTTATACTTAGGGTTTGTTAATCAAGATGCCATCTCTATTTATTAATTAGAGTTAGTTAGTATTTCATGTACTTAGGGTTAGTGAATTAATTTAGTTAGTAATTAATGGTTTATCAATTAGAGTTAGTTAGTATTTTATGTACTTAGGGATTATTAATTATGATTTATTATTATTGCTTACACTTAGGGTTTGTTAATCAAGATGTAGGGTTTGTTAATCAAGATACCATCTCCATTTATTAATTAGGGTTAGTTAGTATTTTATGTACTTAGAGTTTATTAATTAGGGTTTGTTATTATTGCTTATACTTAGGATTTGCTAATCATGATGCCATCTTCATTTATTAGTTATGGTTAGTTAGTATTTCATGTACTTAGGGTTAGTGAATTAATTTAGTTAGTAATTAATGGTTCATTAATTAGGGTTAGTTAGTATTTTATGTACTTAGGGTTTGTTAATTTGAGTTTGTTATTATTGCTTATACCTAGGGTTTGTTAATCATGATGCCACCTCTGTTTAATTAATTCTTATAATTATAAAAATAAGTGACATACAATATTTTCTTAACTAATTACAGATAAATATGGAGAGGTCATTATGGATGTATAACTTATCAAGATTAGACCCATCATATGTAGTGGAGGTCCAAAAATTTATTGATACCGTGAAGATACATGCTCGAGAGAACAAAGGCGAAGCACATATGTTGTCCATGCCAGATTTGTAAAAATATTGTGGTATTTGACAATGTGGAAGCAATCCATTCTCATCCGGTTTGCGGAGGATTTATGGAGGACTACTTGATTTGGACAAAACATGGTGAGGGTAGTTCTACACCTTATATGCGGACAACTGACAACACTGCAAGTAACATCAATGTGGAGGGTCCAGTGCCATATCTCAATGAATGTGATGCTATGCCAGATTTCAATGAAACCCATCATACTATGCAAGATGTCAATCAAACTCATAATGCTACGTCCGATGTCAATGAAACTCAGCATGCTAACACTGATGCCATTGAAGATGCAGATTTCTTAGAGGCAATAATGAACCGTTGTGTGGATCCATCAATATTCTTTATGAAGCGAATGGAGGCCTTGAAGAAGGCAGAGAGGAGCCTTTGTACGACGAGTCGAAAGGTTGTTCCAGAGAGTGGTCGACACTACGGGCTGTTCTTCAGTTTTTGACGATTAAGGCTAGATATGGTTGGTCCGATGCTAGCTTCAATGATTTATTGCGTGTACTTGGAGACCTTCTTCCTAAGGAGAACAAAGTGCCTGCTAACACGTACTATGCAAAGAAGCTAGTTAGTCCACTTACGATGGGTGTTGAGAAGATCCACGCATGTAGAAATCATTGTATTCTATATCGGGGTGATCAGTATAAAGACTTAGACAGCTGTCCAAACTGTGGTGCTAGTAGGTACAAGACGAATAAAGATTATCGAGAGGAAGAGAATGCAGCCTCTGTTTCTTGGGGAGGAAGCGAAAGAAGACCCAAACAAAGACTCAACAAGACAAACGTTCAAAGCCCACTAGCAATATCGAAGTGGACTATTATGCGTTGAGAAGAATTCTGCATTGGTGATATGGTATCTCCCCGTGGTTGATCGTTTGAGGTGTTTATTTGCAAACCCCGATGATGCGAGAACTTATGATCCGGCATGCTTCGATGAAAGGAAAGATGATGGAAAGTTACGACATCCGGTAGATGCAAAGCAATGGCAAGAATTCGATAAGAAATATCCGGACTTTTGCCGAGGATCCACGAAATGTAAGGTTTGCTCGAGTACTGATGGAATGAATCCATTTGCCGAGAGGAGCAAAACGCACGCGCGACACATGGCCGATGATCATGACAATATACAACCTTCCTTCATGGGTGTGTCAAAAAGAAAATATCTTTTGCTAACCATTCTTATTTACGGACCTACACAACCTGGAGTTGATATGGATGTATTTCTAGAGCCCTTAATGCAAGAGATGCAAATACTATGGGAAGTTGGTGTGAAAATGATCGATGCATTCCGTAAAGAGACATTCACACTGAGAGCAATTATTATTGTCACAATTAATGATTATCCTGCTCTTTTCTCATTATCAGGCCAGTTCAAGGGAAAGGTTGGTTGTGTAGAGTGCATAGATGGAACATGGCACGTGTCTCTTCCTCCATCTAACAAGATAGTGTACATGAGGCATAGGAGGTGGCTACCGGCAGGCCATAAGTACCGCTTACAAAAGATGAATAAGTACTTTGACAATATGGATGAATCAAAATCTCTTTGCTCCATCGGGTTATAGTAAAGGGCACAGAGTGTATAAGATAGTTGAGAATATCAAGTTTGTGTTTGGAAAAAAGACCAAAGATGGGAAACCAAGAAAGGTTGTGAAGGTAAATGAGGGGGACACATTCAAGAAGAAGTCTATTTTCTTTAAGTACTTATCATACTGGAAAGACTTAGACGTACGACATGCGATCGATGGTATGCATGTTCAGAAGAATGTGTTTGACAGCGTAGTTGGAACATTGCTAGACATAAAGAGCAAGACAAAGGAAGGTCTCAATTCACGTTTGGACATGCAACATTTAAAGATCAGAAAAGAACTTCACCCTGTACTCCTAGAGAATGGGAAGTACCATCTACCGGCAGCAAGCTATAACCTGAACAGAGAGGAGAAACATGCAATGTGTGTGTGGTTGAAGAATTTAAAAGTTCCATCTGGTTTCTGCTCTAACATAAGGAGTCTTGTTTCGATGAAAGACCTTACACTCACCAACTACAACTCACATGATTGTCATGTAATGCTGACCACTTTTCTTCCTATTGCCATCAGGGCTATAAATCCAGTGTTCTTAAAGATGGCAATCACACGGTTGTGCTACTTCTTCAATAAGATATCTGAGAAGGTAATTATCCGTGATGAGTTAG
The DNA here is from genome assembly GCA_015844335.1 of Chrysopogon serrulatus. NCBI lineage: Eukaryota > Viridiplantae > Streptophyta > Magnoliopsida > Poales > Poaceae > Chrysopogon > Chrysopogon serrulatus. The sequence goes on from JADLZL010002686.1 coordinate 313,255, forward strand.
AGTCCCTACAGAAATTTGCTGCCAGAGACATTGAGCCGATTAGAGATGTGCTTTCCCCCATCGTTCTTTGATATCATGGTACACCTTATTATTCATTTGGTGCCTCAAATTGAGGCATTGGGTCCCATGTATTTCCATGAAATGTGGACGTATGAGCGTTTCATGTCATTATTGAATAGCTATATGTCAAATCGTGCTCATCCAGAGGGTTCCATGATAGAGGCATACACTACGAAGAGGCCATTGAGTCCGGAGGACCATTATGTAATAATCTCCTAAAAGACCAAGTATCAATTGGTTTGCTTCCGTTGCGACATGAGGGAAGGCTTGGTGGACGAGGGAGGATGGGACGGAAATCATTCATCCCACTAGATTACAACATAGTCCTAGAGGTACATTACAGCATACTACAACAACTCATAATAATGGACCCATTCACCAAGCAGCACATGAAAGAGCTTCGTGAGAAGAATCCAGGATGCACAAATGACTGGATACACAAGGAACACAAGCGTCAGTTCACTGCATGGCTAAAGAATTTGGACATGACAGATGAATCAGAAACCATCAAGATTTTAGCGTCTGGACCATCAAGCCAGGTCATATCATGGCAGAGCTATGACATTAGTGGCTTCACATTTTCCACCAGTTTTAGGGACACCAAGCGCATGGCACAGAATAGTGGCGTTCGATGTGAGGTCAGTAGATGACCTGGCGGTAAAGAAACTACATACTTTGGATTCATCGATGACATATGGGAGGTTGAATATGGTCCACGCCTGCTGATTCCTGTGTTCGATGTCGATGGGTTCAAGATAAACATGTCTTTGTAGATAACTATGGCCAGAGAGTTCTTGATCTAAGTAAAGTAGGTTACAAAGATGATCCGTGGATCCTTGCTAACCGTCTTTGCCGCAGGTGTTCTATGTGGAACAAATTCTATCTACGAATGAAAAGAAAAGTACCCAAAAGCCAAAGCACGTAGCAATCCCTGGAAAGCAACAAATTGTAGGAGTTGATGGTGTAATGGATTTAGAGGATGTTAACCAGTTTAGCGAAATGTCTCTTTTACAAACTTTGAAGAAAAGATCAAAAATGTAGAAAAAAAAAGTATCCCGCAAACCTCTTTGCCCTGGGTGCGACATGATGGACAAGGAAGGACTGTAGCACGCTAGATTGTTTATCATGTAACTCATGTATCACTTATCATTTGTACCTAATGCTACTCTTTCTTATTAAGCAAAAAGATGATTAGTACAGACGGGGTCACTTTGTGACCCGCCCGGTGTTCTATGTGGTTATAATGCTACTCTTTCTTATTAAGCAAGATGTTTACATTTCCTCTTGTTGTATACCTTTAGACTATGATATTATTTTTTAACTTAATTAATTCACAAACCCTAGGTACATACAATTTTAACTAACCCTAATTAACAAACCCTTAATTAATAACTTAATTAATTCACAAACCCTAGGTACATACAATATTAACTAACTCTAATTAACAAACCCTTAAATAATAACTTAATTAATTCACTAACACTAGGTACATGAAATAATATCTAACTCTAATTAACAAACCTTTAATCAATAGCTTAATTAATTCACTAACACTAGGTACATGAAATATTAAATAACCCTAAGTACATGAAATATTAACTAACTCTAATTAACAAACCCTTAATTAATAACTTAATTAATTCACAAACCCTAGGTAGATACAATATTTACTAACTCTAATTAACAAACCTTTAATCAATAGCTTAATTAATTCACAAACCCTAGGTACATAAAATAATATGTAACTCTAATTCACAAACCTTTAATCTAACCCTAATCAATAGCTTAATTAATTCAGAAACCCTAAGAATAGGGAATAATAATAACCTCGCGGTTGGTATTGGAAAAAATTATTAAGTGTCATTGCGGGCTGTCATTGACGGCACCGCCCCTACTAATATATTAGTACTGGCGGCTCACATTGACCACCGCCTTTGTGTTAATCTTTTTTCAGGCGGTGGTCAATGTGACCACTTTGTATAAACAAAGCATATATAGCCATTCGCGGGGGCTTGTAAATTTTCTAAGTCGGTGGGCGATTTCCGAACACAATGGCGCCGTCAGGCTGCGAAAGAAATTCGCCGCCGAGCCGCCTACTCGCCGCACCGCCGCCGCCCCGGTCCTCCCGCCGGCCGCCGCGGCACCACCTCCCGCGACCCGCCGCTGGCCGCTGCCCGGCCCGACGCCGCCACGCCCGCCCCCCAGCGAACCCGACGCCAGACCCCGGCTCGCTTCTCCCGCCGAACCCGGTGCCCGTCCCCCCGTGATCGCCATTGCACCCCGTGACCACCAGCCGGACCCCAGCGCCTCCCGCCCGGGACCGCCCGCCGCTTCCCGCCGCGGGGTGGCGCCGCCACCGCTCGCCCGGCGCCCCGGCGGCAGCCCGAGGTAGGCCTTCTTGGGCCCTATTGGGCTAAGGCCGCCCTGGCTGGCTGGCCTGCTTTTTGGTTTTGTTAATTGTTAATTAATTATTAGTATTATAGTTTAGGGTTTTCCAACCACTAATTAGTAACTAATTAAGGTTAATTACAGTTTATTAATAATAGTTAGTAATATTTTTGTTAGGTTTGTTAATAATAATAATTAGTAATATATTGTTTGTTAGGGTTTGTTAATAATAAATGTTAGTATTTTAGAGTATGTTAATTAGAGTATATTATTAATACTTAGTAATTGTTAATAATACTTAGTAGGGTTATTTGTTAGGGTTTGTTAATAATAGTAAGTAGGGTTTTTTGTTAGGATTTTGTGTTTTTGTTAATTTAGTTAGTAATTTAGTTAGTAATTTAGTTAATAATTACAAATATTTTTTGTTAGAGTTTATTAATAATAGTTAGAGTTTATTAATAATAGTTAATAATTACAAATATTTACTTATATTCCATGGTTATACTTAGAGTATATACTTGTATTCCATGTTTACACTTATGTATACTGGGTTTGCAAATTAGTGTTACTTGATAAGTTATTATTATTTCATGTATACTGGGTTTTCACATTAGTGTTAGTTGATAAGGTTTGTTAATAATAGGTTCGCTAATTAATTAGGCTATGTAATTAAAGTATATACTTGTATTCCATGTTTACACTTATATTCCGTGGTTATACTTATATTTCATGCAGATGAGTACTCCATCAAATGCTGAGCAAGCCGATGCCCAGATAGATGAGGCGGGATCTGACTCCTCTGGATCCGAACCTTATAGGAGCCCGAGCGTATCACCACGTGAATCTCCTAGAGCTAAGAAGGCCCGTCTTGAGTTGGAACGTGACCCTAATTACGAGCCTGAAGATGAGCCATTATTGGATGATGAGGTATATATGCTCGTAGATTGTCTATACGAGAGAATAATACAAGTGTATGTATGTACCTAACAATTGAATTGACAGGAGGTGCTCTCTCAAGTTGATGCCGAAATGGAGGCAGAGTCACAAGATGTTCAGGAAGGACACGGCGCCTCAAACGACCGGGACATCCTCCGAGCGAAGAAGTACAAAGAAAAAGAGTGATCGGGCACGAGGAGATAGAGGAAGAAATAGATTTTAAGAAGTTTATAGGATCACGAGAGGTTAGCCCGAGCGGAGAGCCCTTAGCACCTCTAGAGGCGCTACCTAAATTTAGGGCCGCCATTGGATGGTTAGTAAAGGAAGAATTTGATATCTCCCGGAGTGATTGGAGTATGGTGCCCTGAAGGAAAGAGGAAGAATTGTTGGACTCGATTGTGCACTAAGTTCATTTTCCCCAGAGGGAACAGAAGGTTTGGTGAAGGGTCATGTCATGAAGCAGTGTGCAATATCATTCCGGAATTATAGGCACGATATGAATAAAAAGTGGCTGCAGAAGGGGCGGGACCCGACGAAGCGGTACCCTATCACAAATGAACGGTGGGCACGTTTTAGTAAAAAATAAAAACTCCGATGACTCCAAGGCTAAGAGCCAAGCCGCCTCGGAACTTGCGAAGAAGAACATTTACCATCACCACCTCGGCACCGGGGTGGCTCCAAGACCAAGATTCCTAAATGGAGGGCGTAAGACGAAGCAAAGAGGAGAGAGGGCAAGTTGGCATTGACCGATATAGTGCCGTAAGAAGTGCGAATTGGCTTCGCGCTCGGAAGGCAAACACCGATGAGAGCGATGAGATCTCCCCGTCCCCGATGAGATCAAGCCAGTTGCCGAGAAGGTTTTGGAAGCAACAAACACTGGAAAAGACAGGTGCCTTCAAGTCACAGAGGGAGAGGGACAGCCTTTCCCATGCTCTAGGTAACAGAATTATATTTTCCATTTTGTTCGAGTAAAATAGAAATCAACACTGACATGAAATATTTTGTTGTAGGTAACCCCGAGCATCCAGGCCGTGTACGGGGCGTCTCATCCAGAACCACCTGGAAAGAAGGGTTTGGCGAAGAGTGGAAAGCCATATATAAGAAAAGAGAACGACATAAGATGGATATGAAGAATTTTTTTTTTTTGAGCAGCAAGCAGCCGCCCAAAAGTTTAAGGATTTGATGGAAGATTTCGTGAAAAACCCCGATCCTCGAAGTGATGAAGCGGTTGGCGGGCAAAGGTTACGCTCAACAGATGTCATCACAAGCTCCTTCATGTATGCAGCCTGTCCCAGCTCAACCCTTGGGTAGCCAGGAGATGGCCACACAATCTATGCTATTTCCAAGCAGTATAGCGTCAACATCAAATCCAGACCATTATCCAGTTGACGATATTGATAAACCTTGGCCTTGCTCATTGCTAATTGGATATGGCCTCAGGAATCAGCATACAAAGCAAGTGGCCACAGGATATGCTATACCTGGACGTAGGTTCCATGGTGTCGAGATGGAATCAGCATACTGCAGGGTCGAAGTGTTGACGGTCGAGAGTGGATATGAAGACGACTTCATCGACATCCCGACCTCTGAGGGTATAGAGAAGCTTGGACAAGCAATCAAGAACTTCATACAATGGCCGAGACGGTACGTAAGGTTGATTGATCCACCAACGGCACCCTCTCCACCAGTGCATGAAGCATCCCAAGAGGCCGAAACAAGTCGACAATCACCATCGCCAATGCATGCTCCAGCATCTCCATACATTTATGAGCCACCGTCGTCATCCCCAATACATGATCTATCATTCTCATTTGGATGAGCTCGAGGGGCCAGCCGAGAACATGCGAGCAGCAGACTCCTCCCGACCAAGAAGGACACGACCTTTGGAAAAAGAGGTAGAGCAAACTCCTCCGCAAGCACCAAAGCGTAATGAAGATGAGCAAACTCCCCCCGCCACCACCAAAGCATAAGAAAAGAGAAAACTCCCCACAAGCACCGGCCACCAAGAAGAGGAAATTTCCAATTCCAAAATTGGTTTCTCCCTATGAGCCAAAAAGGGGAAAGCGGTGGCACGACTCTATTTCGAAAGGGCTTGGAAGCGGCCGGACGGCACGAGTCATTGAGCTCGAACCGTCACGAATAAAGGAAGCCACCGGCCAAGCAGCTGAAGCCGTGCCACCAACAAAGGAAGCCCCAAGTGGCGATGTACATGTCGAACCGCCATCAGATGCACCATTGACCCTTAAGGATATAAGAAAGCCAACGGTTGATGATTATGTCAATGTCCCCCGTGACTATATGCCCGGAAGGCCTATGCTGCAATGGACGGTGCTTGAAAAGGGTCCATGGACGATAAAAAGGTTTCATGACTGGTACATGAGAGCAGTGAATGCTGGCCTGCATGCAGTTAGTGTTGATATACCGGCCAGACGTGTTTGCTACCGGGCACGGAAAGAAGCGGGGCATTTGTTACCTTCGATGACATGCACCTACTGTTGAACTATAGAAAACTTGACGTCCAACTCATTACAATCTGGTGCCTGTAAGTATCACTCATGCACACACATTGTTATTATTAAATTTGGAATGTGATAAACTCTAATATGTGGATGTTGTATGTAGTTTGCAAGACCACGAGCGTAGATCGTTAACTACAGGATCGATGGTCGGTTACCCGAGTCCAATCGGGGTTACAAGAAAATATGCACAAATTTGTACTTACAAATGAAGATAGAGCAAAGATAGAGAAGGACAAAACACCAGAACAATTTGCAGGAGCTGTAAAGAAATTGCAACAAAAATACGAGGACGAATATGCCCTCTATATCGGTAGAGCAATGCTGAGATATAGGTACAGGGATTTTATATTGGCACCCTACAACTTTGGGTAAGCGTGACCTCGTATACGTACTTCAAATTATCGTGTTAACCCTAAATACATGTGTCGCTCACTCGTTTATTCATGCAAAGTGACCATTGGATTGTTTTTTTATATTTATCCATTCGAAGGGAAGGTGCTTGTCCTAGACTCCTTACATTATCCTCCTGAGTCGTATCAACCATTCTTGGTTCAATTAAAAAGGTGAGCCAACATGCGACTATATTCGTACTTATATGATTTAGAGTCTCTAAATAACTTTAGTGTTTTATATTCCATAACTATTTAGGGCATGGCGGTTTTATAAGAAACAAAAAGGACCGGTCGACGACGCCCGCAAAGATCCTAGTGTACCGTTGACGATACAACACCATTATCCGGTAAGTTGTCTAAACACATATCATCATTTAAATAATACACGAGGCATGACAATTTTAAAATAATCTGTTGCTCATTACATAGTGCCACAAGCAACCACCTGGATCGGTCTATTGTGGATACTACGTGTGTGAGTTTATAAGGCAGCGGGGACGATACGTCAGGGACAAAAATATGGTAAATAATATCTATGTATGAAGTTGTCTCATTAAAGTTGCAAATATTAATATTGGACATGTGTCAATGATGCTTTTAAACTTTGCTTCCAGCCGAGAACGAAAGGAAAGGACGTGCCCTTTACAATGTCCACTATGGAAAATATAGTGACAGATTTGTGCGGTTTCATTATGAGAGAAATAATTCCAAGTAAAGGAGCATATTTTGATGAAGAGGGGGATTTAGCAAGTGATAGGTTTAGAGCTACCGACAGACCTAGCGGTGTCTAAATTTGAAACGAAATGACATGTAACACTACAAGGTTGTGCAGATAACATGCATTGACGTGTATATATGTAATTTTATGGTTAATGTTTGATTCTATGTGTATATATCTATAATATTAATATGTGTTGTATATATGATGCAATTTTATAGTTCATGTTTGCATATCTTATATATATATATATATATATATATATATATATATATATATATATATATATATAGCACAGTGTGGAGGCAAATATTAATATTTGAAACAAAAAAAATTAATTACAGGCGGCTCTGGCGTGAGCCGCCATGAAAATTAGTTTTCACAGGCGGCTCACATTGTCGGCCCTCGTAAATGCCTATTTACGGGCGGTGACAATGTGAGCCGCCCGTGAAAAAATTTTCACCGGGCGGCTCACGCTGTGCCGCCTGTCTTGTGGGCGATTATTAGTATTGACCCCTAGTACAGGCGGTGGGCTCGGCCGCCTGCACAAATGCCTCTAGCGCCCGCCTGTAGAAAGGTTTTCTGTAGTAGTGATTGTTACAGCAAAGTAAATTGAAATATCTCTTTTTTTCTATTGTAGTCTGGTCAAAACAAAAGGCTGGTTTCTTTAAGATGAAAGTCAACTGCTGAAGCATCAGTAAAGCCATCTGCTGGTGGGAGTGCTGCTGTTGTCATTGAGATAAATGCTGGAAAATCATTTAATTTAAAAAATCCTTACATAATTATCTAGGCCTACAGCCACTTACAATGCAAAAGGCACGAGGAACCCATGCGTCAGTTTACATATTTCTTTTTGCAACCTTTGTCGATGGCCATACATATCATCCCACTGTCCAACTGAATGCAGATACAACTGTGTCAAACTTTGATTCATGGATGTGAGGTCTTCAATCACCTTTTTTGTTCTCCCAATACAACTGAGCTAACGGAGTGAGCTACTGTGACAGACAGACGTTGGACAGAGGACGAGATCGAACCAAAATTGCAAATTCAAGGACTAAACCGGCCATTTTAATAGTTGAGGGACGAATTTGAGCTTTGGATGAAAGTTCAAGGACAAATATGGCTGTTTCACCAAGAGAATTACACATACAATTTCCATGCAATGTTTTAGGAGAATATGGCACTGCACATGGCATTTAGGATGAATGTTTTATAAAAATGGTATTCTCTGGTGAGCGTCAAGATAAGTCCAATGCTAGCTGATCCTTTTCACAGCGAAAAAAAATAGTGTGCAGGAGTTTAATATGCAGACAGGTGTTAGTGCACACCGTTGCGCCTCGGCATACATGTGGCACCTGGTAAAGGATTCATCACGACAACCGTTACTAATGTCAATGAAATTAATCAAAGCAGTCATCAGTGGAGACGGTTACAATTAGCAACTATAGTATAGTTGAAAATAAATCAACTCAAATGTCTTTATTTAGAAGCAGTCCGTAGCACCAACTGCCTCTTGAAGTGTATTCCGTGAGTCCTTTTTCATCACAAACATGTATGCTGAGTCCTTTTTCATCACAAATCACAAACATGTACGCTCTCTTGTTCTGCTCTCGTCATCCACGTCCCATTGTCACACATAGCATGGCGATGAGGAATCAGAAGTGAGAGTCATGGGCTAGCCACCCACCACCTCCTGTTCATCTTTATATATTTCTGGCGATGCTAATTAGGCCGTGACAACAGTAATAAGAAGCTATGTCGCTCGGCACATAGGTGGGCTAAATATTAGCCTTGCCATCCTTCGAGTCGGCTGACGCCTATAGTGTGCTCAAACGCATGTCGTTGGAGGAGCCTCATCAGGAATGCGATACACAAGACACGCTAACGAGGTCTCTTAAACCCCAAAACCCTACATACTAGGGAGAGATCCCATCGGGGCGTGCGGCAGTGCTGGGCTGCGATAGATAGCCTGACCACTCTAAGGCTAAGTCAGCGTCGATCCACTAGCCATGCAGCATCGATGACGAACACAGAGAGTTATAGGTTGGAAATAAAGTATACAAGGAGTAGTACATGTGTATTTTTTTTTTACGATCATTACTTAATCGGCCATCGTATAAATAGAGAGGGTGGTGTTATCCTAGGAGGAAACATCTCCAAGACGCAATCTTCAAGTTTTTCTAGCTAAAAATATATTAAAACCAAGTTGAAAACAAACTGAACATAGGAACAACAAATCCGGCTTATCTCGAGGGCGGGCAACTATGCTGGTTGTTGCACAAAGAAACTGGCTTAGCCGGTTTCAGAACCGAGCAGCTAAGCTGGTTAGGGAAGATTAAGCTCAATTCCTCCTTTTCTTCATTTGAACTCCAATTTTGTTGTTCCAAATATATTTCTTCATCGTCTTGATACCAGGACCACTACAAAAAATGTGGAATTTTTTGCCATTTCATTTATGTCTTAATATCTTAAATTTATGTCATAGTTCACCATTTATAACATCCGGGAGGTGACAATCCTTATGTCAAAAAACACGGGTCACAAATTTATTTGGTGATCTCCGTTTGTTCTATATCACAAAAATTACGACATCAATTAAATAATGATTTATGACATTTGTTCTGAGTCAGAAAATCATGGACCTTGTCATGTAGACATTGACATAGCACTGATAGCAGCTGTTATAAATGTTATAAGACTGAAATATGGCCTGCTATAGCCCATGTTCCATGCAAGGCTTGTAATGGGCTACAAACATTGTTGGGGCAGGTTTTTTTAGCATGGCCCATTTTAATTTCTGACTTGCTAGTCCTTTTTCATGTCTCAGAATTAATCACGCACAATCCATTAAGGCACTGCATTTTTTTAGCACGTGTCCATTTTTTTTGGCCCAACACACTTAACAGCCCACACAACGCAGCAGCTATAGCCCATTACTGTGAAATTCAAGAAAAAATACATTGATTTATACTATTGATATTACTGTAAACATGAGAAATACAGTCTGAAAGAATCAATGATAGCCAAAAAGTGCCTAGTTATTAGAGTGATATGAGCACACACTCCAACAATCTAGAGTGCATAGACATCGGTCCGGTGCACACACTTTTTTTTGTAAAATAGCTGTTGAAAATAGTACATGCGACACTCCTAGATCAAATGATGAAAGTGGCAAGAAAAAAACTTCAATTCTTTAGTGGACGAAAAAATAGGTGAAGAAAAATTTGCCTCTTTAATATTAAGTATAGCTGTATAGATATAGATGTAGATGTAGATATAGATACAGATTATTCCTATGTTAAACTTGTCAACTTGCTTAGTCAAAAGTTTGTCTCTTTACTATTGTTCCTGGTGTAGCTGTAGCCGCTGGGCCTACATTGCTGGATCGGACTGCAATTAAGCACCAACTCAGTAGATGCAGTCTCATCATTCTCCTCGCTCCCTTCTCATCATATAATTATAAGTGATGAGCAGAGGAGCTGGCCAACCGTCCAGGTGCTGTCTGTCCGCGGTGACCGCGCCCACGATCCAGCTGAGGCGCTAGGTGCAGTAGTTCAGTTGCCAAATGAGCAACTCCTGTTGTAATTCATATATAACATTCATTGTGAGATCAATACACGTTGTTGGCTCTCCATTCTATTCTCTACATGGTACCAGATTACGGGTTCTCCTTCCTGCCTTCTCCTCTCTGAGCCCACTGCAACTGCCGTCGCTGGTGCTCTCACCGCCGGCCGACCTCGCCGCTGCCTCGCCATGGATGTCAATCCACTCTACGACGGCGACGTCTCTGACCACTTCTCCTCCTCCACCTCTGATCTCTCCTTCACTGGCTTCGTCACCACACCCCCTGCCGCCGTCCTTCAGACCGTCAACATCAAGGCTCACGTCCCCGTCGTGCTCCAGCTCACAGAGCCCAACTACACCGAATGGCGCACCTTCTTCGATGCGTTCATCGGGAAGTTTGGCCTCGCCGATCACCTTGCCTCTTCCCCAACCGCCGATCATCGCCGCAACGCCGACTGGCACGTCGTCGATCAATGCCTCCTGAGCTGGATGTACAACTCCGTCGCCACCGACGTTCTCGCCATCGTTCGCCGTCTGAAGCCAACTGCTCACGCCATCTGGACTGCGCTCGAGGCTCAATTCCGCGACAACGAGCTTCATCGTGCTGTCTACTTGGAGGCCGGGTTCCGTAACCTCGTTCAGGGGGGCATGGATATCACTCTGTACACCGGCCGCCTCAAGAAGCTCGCCGACTCTCTCCGCGACGTCGGCCAGCCCGTTCGCGAGACGAGCCAAGTGCTCAACCTTCTGCGCGGCCTCAACTCCAAGTACCAGCACGTCGTTCCAGTCATCACGGCGAAGGATCCTCCCCACACCTTCCTCTCCGCTCGGTCCTACCTGCTCTTGGAGGAACACTACGATCCGGAGCATGCCAAGGCCGCCGCACACCACGCTCTTGTGGCCACCGGTGGCCCTCGTCCTCCTGCTCTGTCCCCGCCGGCTGCTGGATCTCGTCCTCCCTCTCCTCCGGCTTCTGATAGCGGTTACACTCCCGCACCTCCGAGAGCTCAGGCGCCACGTCCTGACTACCGTCGCGGACGCGGTCGTGGACGTGGTCGTGGCTATCAGCACCAGCCTGGCGGTTACCCGTACCAGCCACGCGGATGGACTCCGGGCCTCAATCCCTGGACCGGCATGGTCCAGGCTTGGCCGATGCCATTCCGTGCGCTCGGCTCTGGAGTCCTCAGTCCCCGCCCTGGCACGCCGCCACAGCAAGCTTTCTTCGCCGATCCCGCGTCCTCGACACCGCCTGTCTTTCCCAACGTTGCTGCACACGCTGCTCCTGCCCAGGACGTCTGGAACAATTAGGCTCTTCTTGCCGCACTCACCACGGCGAATGTTCCCTCCACGGGCCTTCAGCCTGCCGAGTGGTTCCTCGACACCGGAGCCACCTCGCACATGTCCTCCAACTCTGGTAATTTCCCCAATTCCATTCCCCTTCGCAATTCTCCTTCTATCACAGTAGGTAATGGTGCATCTCTTCCTGTCACACATCGTGCTTCCTCCACCATTAACACTGCTGGTTCATCTCTACACCTAAACAACATCCTAATGTCTCCATCCATAGTCAAAAATCTTATCTCTGTTTGTTCCTTAACTCGAGACAATAATGTTAGTATTGAATTTGACCCGTTCGGTTTTTCCATTAAGGATCTTCCCACACGAACGGTGCTCCTCCGATGTAACAGCTCGCCACCCTCTGGCATCCTCGTCGCCGGAGGCCCTTGTCGCCACTGCACCCAGCCTGGAGCTTTGTCATCAGCGGTTGGGTCATCTGGGGTGCCGTGCACTTCAGCATACGCTCCCTAGTCTCGAGTTTACTTCCACCAAGCGTCCACTTGTGAAGCTTGTCAGCTTGGCAAGCATGTCCGTCTTCCATTTATTGATTCTCATTCAGTTAGCTCTGTACCTTTCCAAATTGTTCATGCCGATGTTTGGACTTCTCCGGTGTCTAGTTTCTCAGGTTTCAAGTACTATCTCGTGTTAATAGATGATCTTACTCATTATGTCTGAACATTTCCTTTACGCACGAAATCAGATGTTTTTCAGTGTCTACTTGCCTTTCATGCGTATGTTCAGACCCAATTTCAGCTTCCAGTACTTGCCTTTCAAACTGACAACGGCAGAGAATTTGATAATTCTGCTTTTCGTCAACACCTTGAGAAATATGGCATTGCTTTTCGGCTTTCATGTCCATACACATCGTCACAGAATGGCACTGCTGAACGAATCATCCGAACCTAATGACTGCATTCGCAGTTTGCTTATTCAGGCCCACATGCCCAGCGCTTACTGGGTGGAAGCGCTGTCCACTGCAACTCACTTGATCAATCGCCGCCCCTGTCAAGCCACTGGCAAATCCACACCTTTCCAAATTCTTTTTGGCACCCCATCTTCCTATGATCACCTGAGAGTTTTTGGTTGTCTGTGTTTTCCCAACCAATCAGCAACCGCGCAGCACAAGCTCAGTGCCCACTCCACACCGTGTGTTCATCTCGGTTATCCAGCTGATCATCGCGGCTATCGTTGTCTTGATCTTCAAACTCGCTGTGTTATCACTTCCCGGCATGTTGTTTTTGATGAAAGTCAATTTCCCTTCCATTCTGCAACTCAGCCTGATCAGCTGACAATAGCCGGACCGGCTACAGTACCAGATGGCCCGGTCATTTTTCAGCAGCGCGCTCCTGCGCCGCCGCCTCCTTCTTCGCTAGAGCAGAGCCAATCCAGCACCACTAACACAGAATCCACATCGCCTCCTTCATCCTCGGCTATGTCTGCACCTCCCTCCACTTCACAGTCGTGTCCAGCTGTTCCACCAGCAGCACCGTCTACAGGCCACCATATGCAGACATGGTCCCGTGCGGGCATTTTCAAGCCTAACCCAAGCTATGCTCTTAGCGCACAGGCTCCATCAATTTCACCTGTTCCCAACTCAGCTCGTACTGCTCTCAAAGATCCCAACTGGAAGTCAGCTATGCAGCTCGAGTTCGATGCTCTTCAGCGGAACCGTACATGGCGTCTCGTGGATCGACCGCCCGGCGCCAACATTGTCACTGGCAAGTGGGTGTTCAAGCACAAATTGAAACCTGACGGATCACTAGAACGCTACAAGGCATGCTGGGTTGTTCGTGGGTTCACTCAACGTGCTGGCATACTTTGGTGAAACTTTCTCCCCGGTGGTGAAGCCAGCCACGATCAGGACAGTGCTCGCCATTGCCGCGTCTCGACAATGACCGATGAAGCAGCTTGATGTCTCCAATGCTTTCCTCCAAGGGCGCCTTGCTGAACATGTACTATGTCAACAACTGACTGGTTTTGTTGATGCAGCCAGACCTGATGCAGTCTGCCTTCTCGACAAGTCATTATATGGTCTTCGTCAAGCACCGCGTGCCTGGTTCACTCGTTTTGCCAACTTCGTCACCAAGATCGGCTTCCATGCTACGCGGTCAGACTCCTCACTCTTTGTGCTCCGTCGTGGATCTGAGACTGCTTATTTGCTCCTCTATGTGGATGATATTGTGCTCACTGGCTCGAGCACGAGACTACTTCAGCACATTGTTTTTTTTCTCGAATACACAAAAGATTTGCGTATCATTGCATTTAAGAAAGAAGGTTAAATACAAGGTTTAAACCGGGCGCAGGGGCAAATGATCATACAAAGCGCTCGTCCCCTGAACACCCAAACACGTAAGCCAATTACTCGCGAACTAGACAACCTAATTTGGACGCTCCGGCCTGGATCCACTGATCTGTCTTTGCTTTGATGATGTCGAGGATCTGTGGGATGGTGGAGCTGGCACCACGAAAACATCGCGCGTTCCGCTCCTTCCATATCTCCCAAGTTGCTAGAGCAAACAGCGAATCCGCGCCCTTCCTCTTGTCCCCGATCCACCTTCCGCGCCATGAGGTCCACCATTCTTGTATGGAATCAGCACCAACCTCATTGACGGGCGCCCCTAGCACTTGGAGCATGGTAAACCACACCTGTCTCGAGTATGAGCATGACGCGACGATGTGATCGATTGTTTCAGCCTCCTGGTCGCACAGGTAGCAGTGTTCCGCCGCGTCCAATCCGTGCCGTTGTCGTCGGTCCGCCGTCCATGCCTCTTGCGCAGCGCCAGCCATAGAAATATCTTCACCCGCAGTGGCGCCCATGTGTCCCAGATTCGCTCGAAGTCGGCTGTCTGAGAGGTCGGTAGGAAAAGGGCACGGTAAGCTGTTCTCGAAGAGTATGTCCCATCCGATGACCATTTCCAGACTAGCTGGTCCTCCGCGTCATTGAGTCTGGCCCCATGGACGAGGTCCTAGATCCTCAAATACTCCACGATCCCTTGTGCGGGTAGGCTGGCACGGATTTGTAGTGCCCAAGAATTGTTGGTGATAGCATCACACACGAGCATTGTCTTGGCATCCCGCTTGCTGATGAAGGAGAATAGGGTGGGCGCCAACAGCTTGATGGAGCCGCCCTGTAGCCACCTGCCGGTCCAGAATAGCGTCTTCCGTCCATTGCCGATCACCGTGAACGTGGATGCCTCGAAGAAGGCTCGGACGTCCTCGCTGACTGGTGCCGGGAGGGATGCCCATGCCCGGTTCTCGTCCGTCTCACGCAGCCATAGCTAACGTGTCTGCAGCGCGATCTCAGTTAGGCGCATGTCTGGGACGCCTAGCCCTCCCAGCTCTTTGGGTCTGCAGACAATTGGCCATGCTACCATGCACTTTCCCCGAACGGAGCCCTCTTTCCCTGTCCAGAGGAATCGGCGGCATATGGCATCGATCTCGTTTCTTGCCCACGCCGGTAGGCCGTCTGCAATCATGGAATAAATCGGGATTGCCGCTAGGACTGATTTGACCCATATTAACCTGCCACTTCTCGCCATGAGCTGACCATGGCAGGTGGGCAGCCGTGCGGCGACCTTGTCGACGGTGGCTTGTATGTGCGCCTTCGGTACTCTCTTGGTGCTAAGTGGTAGGCCAAGGTAAGGAATGGGCAGCTCGGCCACCTTGCACCCTGCTGAGTTCGCCGTCAAAGACATGGGTGCCCTTCGATTCTTCCTCGGCATTGATGTCAAGCGGACTCCAGAAGGCTTCTATCTCTGTCAAGAACGGTATGCTGAAAACATTCTCGAACGGGCTGGCATGACCAATTGCAAACCAGCAGCGACGCCAATTGATGTCAAGACCAAGCTCTCGGTCGACGGTGAGCGCGCGGACGACGCCACGTCGTACCGAAGTCTGGCTGGCGCGCTCCAGTTTCTGACGATGACCAGGCCCGACATCGCCTTCGCCGTGCAACAAGCCTGCTTACACATGCATGATGCGTGGGTGCCGCATGTGACGCTCCTCAAGCGTATATTGCGGTACGTGCGGGGAACGACGTCGCTCGGCATCCTGCTCCGTTCGTCCAAGGACCTCAACGTCATCGCTTACTCTGACGCCGATTGGGCAGGGTGCCCCGATACTCGGCGTTCAACGTCGGGGTTCTATGTGTATCTCCGTGATTGCCTTGTGTCCCGGTCGTCGAAACGGCAAGCTACAGTGTCGCGTTCAAGGGCAGAAGCCGAGTACAGGGCGGTCGCCAATGCCACAGCCGAATGCATATGGCTCCGACAGCTACTTGATGAACTCCATTGCAGTGTCACGAAGGCAACGGTGGTGTTCTGCGACAACGTCTCTGCTGTGTACATGTCATCGAACCCAGTCCACCACAAGCGCACGAAGCATATCGAGCTCGACATACACTTTGTGCGGGAACGCGTTCAAGTCGGCAACCTGCGAGTTCTCCACGTTCCCACTGGCGAACAGTTCGCGGACGTCATGACGAAGGGATTGCCGACCACATCATTCAAGAGCTTCCATTCCAGTCTGTGCATGCTCCCAATCACCCATCAGACTGCGGGGGGTGATGAGCAGAGCTGGGCAACCGCCCAGGTGCTGTCTGTCCGCGGTGACCGCGCCCACGATCCAGCTGAGGCGCTAGGTGCAGTAGTTCAGTTTCCAAATAAGCAACTCCTGTTGTAATTCATATATAACATTCATTGTGAGATCAATACACGTTGTTGGCTCTCCATTCTATTCTCTACAATAAGCACCAAGGCCGTGCAGTCATGGCATCACTACAGGTCACTCACCACTTGTACTGATCGAAGCAAGCGACTCTAGCCATGGCGTCATCCGGCGTGTTCGGCTGGTGATATAAGCCGGCTGATAAGACAAGCCGGCTGGTTTACTGTGAGAAAAAAATACTGTTCAAACGCTGATAAGTCCAGGTGATAAGACAAACGAACAGGGCATCGTCTTTAGCTGGACTACTGCTCCTGCTGCTGGCCGCGTGCTCCGACGACGCGATCATCGTCATCGGGCTCGCCACGCCTGTGCAGTATGAGTACCATAGTTTTGTAGCATCCCCTCTCTTGCCGCACACCTACACTGCCCCGGCTGCCGGCAAAGATGCCGCCGTGTCATCGTTGCCGCCTCTACAAGTCCGCCTGCTCCACCGGCCACCGCGACTCGCTCACGGTGAACGCCAGCGCAGCTGACCTCCTCACGTGCCGCCTGCAGCGGGACAAGCAAACGGTACGGTGGTCACCGGGATGCCGACAAGCGGAGAGTACATAGCCAAGATCATGATCGGCACGCCGCACAGCAACGGCAGCGTCGTCGAGGCGCCAGGCATAGCCAAGGTCACCGTCGGCGGCAACGACAGCGTCGTCGAGGCGCTCCTGGCGCCGGACATGGGCAACGACGTCACGTGGCTCCAGTGCATGTTGTGCTTCAGGTGCTACCACCAGTCGGGCCCCGTGTTCGACACACTGCTCTCGAGTTCATGGAGTGACGTCAGCTGCGACGCGCCGGCCTGCCACGCGCTGGGGAGCTCCGGTGGCTGCGTCCAGTTCTTCGACCAGTGCCAGTACGAGGTCGGGTACGGCGACGGCTCCTCGACGGCCGGCGATTTCGGCGCCGACACGCTGACCTTCGCGGGGGGTATCCGCATACCATGGTCTGTTCCCACCACCGGCGGAGGGGATCCTGGGCCTCGGCAGAGGGAGGTTGTCGTTCCCGAGCCAGATCGCCGGCCGCTACGGCCAGAGCTTCTCCTACTGCCTTGCCGGCCCAGGCCCTCGCTCCTCGACCCTAACCTTCGGCTCGGGCGCCATGGTCACCACCACCCCGCCGGCGTTGTTCACCCCCATGTTGACCAACCCACGCATGCCTACTTTCTACTACATGCGTTTCGTCGGCATGAGCGTGGGCGGCGTGCCTGTGCCGGGCGTCACCGAATCAGACCTCCGCCTTGACCCGTCCAAGGGCCACGGCGGCGTCATCGTGGACTCCGGCACTGCCGTGACCCGACTCGCTGGCCCCGCGTACACCGCGTTCTGCGACGCCTTCCGCGCGGCGGCGGTGAAGGACGTCGGCTGGCCCTCCCCGGAGGCCCCTTCGGCTTCTTCGACACGTGCTATAGCGTGCGCGGACGTGTGAAGACGCCTGCTGTCCATCCATGCACCTCGCCGGCGGCGTCGAGGTGAAGCTCCCGCCCGAGAACTACCTCATCCCCGTGGACTCCAAGGGCACCATGTGCTTCGCGTTCGCTGGCAGCGGCGACCACCGTGGTGTCTCCATTATCGGCAACATCCAGCTGCAGGGGTTCCGCGTCGTGTACGACGTCGATGGCCAGCGTGTTGGGTTCGCGCCAAATAGCTGCTGATTTCGATAACGACCGCATGCAGCCCCTCATTTGAGAGCAGGCGTCAATGGGGCCCATCCTGTACTTCTATAATGCTAAGTTCAAAAAAGAGGTTCCCTTCAATTAGATTGCTCTATTCTTCAAAAATAATGTCAACTGACATCATTAAAGAATTACACCACTAAGGCTCATTTATCTGCCACTAGCTATTTCTTTTGAAATAAAAAAAAGTCGTACCACCTAAACCAAGTATCGTAATTAAAATCCAAATTGCACCATGATGTTCCTCGTAATAAACTCTTCAAAACAAGACCCCACATGAATATATTTTGATAACTTTTTTTAAAAAAAATTGAACTGTTTCTAAGCAAAAACCCGTTCATAAAGTCAATTGAGAAGTTAATCAACTCCCTATTAGATTTTGATATTCCAACTCCACATTAATTTTTGTAATCATTCAAGAATGGTTGTCTGCTCCTACCAACTTCAGATCTTTGATTACTAATCATCTTAAATCATCCTCATATTACCCATGGCAGCGCGCGGGGAATTCATTTAGTAATCTATATAATCCCCCTGTC
This sequence comes from Chrysopogon serrulatus, assembly GCA_015844335.1. Taxonomy (NCBI): domain Eukaryota; kingdom Viridiplantae; phylum Streptophyta; class Magnoliopsida; order Poales; family Poaceae; genus Chrysopogon; species Chrysopogon serrulatus. The sequence goes on from JADLZL010002686.1 coordinate 332,100, forward strand.
TCATGAGCTTTGTCGCTCGGGGATAACCATGCCCGCAATTATACCCGCACTGCGTGAATATCTTGTGGTCTAGGATTTGGTCTCCTCAGTGCAGCTCACCGCCTAGTTTGGAGATGGGCCCCCTGATGGAACTTACTTCTCCAAATTAGCTTACCGAGCACTTCACATGACCTCACATCCCATCATCAGCTGCTCAAGGGTGTAGAAGACTTGGGCGTCACTAAGGGTCAAGATGTTGCTATGGCTAGTAATCCGAAAGCACCATTGGACCGCAGACAGAAGGCGCTGCCACGGTCTGGAGGCAGATGACAACTGTTACTTGTGTGACTAGGAACCCGAGTCAGTGGACCATATTCTCACCTCATGTTCCTACTTGCAGCAGACTGGTGGAACATAGTTACGGTACTTGGAGCGGACACGTCACAGATCGGTGGAGGGACTATGCTCGAGTGGTGGGATCGATGGCGGCAACGCTAGCACGGGGATAAGAGGCGGGGTGCTGACTCCCTCTTCACGATCGCAGGAGATTCCGAAGGAAAGAAACGCCAGATGTTTTTGGAAAGTGGCCACACTGGTGCACGGGCTACTCCACACCTATCAAATGCATAGGGGACGGATGGATCGAAGCTGGCTTAGTTGTTTAACATGCGAGTAATCAGCCACGAGTTTTTTGGGTGAGTTTTTTCAGTTTGAGAATGGGGTCGTGCCTTGTGTCCTTACACCTACCCCTGTCTCTGGACCACTTGTTTTTTTAATGTAAAACCCTTTCTTAATATAGTGAAGCCGCAAGCTTTTTATGTTTTTGAGAAAAAAATAATATAGATCGAATTTGGATGATTTGATTAGTTTTTGTCTTTTTAGTTTGGTGATGAAACGATTTGATTAGTTATCAATGCGCTAGGTCCCCGCTCGAGATCGAGCTTGTGTTTGACCTACTAGTGCTTCCAGTTTCGTAATTTGAATGTGTTTTAGTAGCTTTGTTTCAAGTCAAACTTGTCTAGCTTTAACATTTACAGCAACAAATATGTTTATTAGTGATACTGGGGAAAATATTTTTGACACTAGATTTATTGATATTGTAACTTTTGTTAATATATACTAGTTTTTTTTTAAAAAAAACGTAGTCAAAAGTGGACAAGTTTGACTTAGAAGAAATAATATTATATTGCCAGAAGATTGAAATAATATTATATTGCCAAAAGATTGCATGATGGTTAATTAGAAGATAAGAACTGAAAAAAAAAAAAAACAAATATGCACTATCATATACTCTATTCTCACAATTAATGTGTTCACTTCCACAGAAACCGTGCTCATAAAAGATGCCTTTGTGCTGTACACCAAGAATATGTAAAAACCATTTAAGAAAAAAGAAATATTATAGGAGAGGATACTACTACCGGTTATATAGGTCATAACCCTCATCAGAACCGGTTACTTGACATTTTCTCGATGGTTTCAGGAAAACACACAGGAAAACTAGGAAAACACATAGGAAAAATAAATAACCTTTAGAAAAATTTCTAATTAACCTGTGAATGCACATAACTAATAGGAAAATTTCTAATTCCCTGATGGTTTTGATTTTTTTATGGTTATTAAAAATACTGTCGAGTAATTAACATTATCTTGATTTTTTTAGAAAACACATAGGAGAAAATCAAGAACATGAACAAAAGTTTTCTCCTTTTAGTCCCTGGTGAAATTTGTAACTAGTCTTTCTCCCTCGTGCTAACTCCAAATAACATATTTATTTTTCCTAGTTTTTTCTAAAATCATGATCTACCAATTGATAATATTTGTTTGGATACCAATTATTGTTTCTTGGTGCTTCTGCATGACTTGTTTTCCTTTCATGTATAGACCTTTAATGTGTGTTCCATACTCCAAAATTTTTATGCATAAAATAGGCAACATAAATACTGTTGCATAGAAGTTTCAAAATTTTCAGAACCATTTTTCTATTTTTATAGTTTAAATGAATTTCTACGTGCTTGTCGTGCTTATCGAATGTAATTCTAAATTGAACAATGGGTACCTCAAATAAGATTCCAAGAACATTATAAAATTTATATTTATGCTCATATTTTTCACTCTAGGGCATATCTAGAGATGGATAAAAACATTTCTTTGCTATGGATAATTCATCCTTCTATCTCCAAATTAACATAAAATAATTGTAATAATTCAAAACTTTGTCAGAAAATCCTACAAACTTGCATGACAACATATATTCTTGATGTATATTGTTCAAATAAAATTTTCAAATATTTTTAAAAAGAGGTGCCCTAATTTGCTCACAAATGCTATGTGAGAGACGTATCCATTTGTTAACATAATAGTAGGTGGAAGATGCAAATTTGTAGGTGGAAGATGCAAATTTTATGTTTTTTATCATGTTTGTTAATGCCATAGGTGGGTAATTTGAATTTACATTCATGGACTACTTCATGTTATTTTACAAAATGGCAAATGTACATAATTATTTAGAAACTGGATTCAATGGCTATTGATAACATTGGTGATTAAAGTCTACCAAATTGATAACCAAATGCTTTTGTTTTTTGTAAGATTTCTAGGATTTATTTTTTTGGTGAGTCTAGTGAGAATTTATGTGGAGGCTTCATTGCCTACATATAGTTATAATTTCTAAATTTAATCCTTTTAGCTTGATAAGTATTTAGTTGAAACATAAACTTAAGTTATTTAATAATCTATTGTTGCATCCCTTGAATCTACTTTCAACTTTTTGAATTTAGTTGTCGCATTAATTGTCTTATTGAATCTTTATAAATATTTTTATTAACAAAAGTATTGTAGGTCTTAGGCTACTCTATTAGTTCTTGCCGCATGTTGAATTTATTATATCACATAATTATATCTGTAGTAGTATTCTTTTATAAATTGAGTGATAAAAAATAAATTAATAATACTTATGACATGACATTTTAATCAAATTTTCTAAACTTATTTAAGGCGACAACTTATGAAATTCATTCAACCATTTGATAACCTACTAAAATAAATAATTATTCTAATGTATACTCCCTCCATACTCATAAAAGTTGACATTTTGGACAAGGTTTAGATTAAACATTGGCAACATAAACTATCAATAACTTTTAAAATATTTAGCTTGAAAAGGTGAACTTATATGTGTAGATTCATCTTGAAACCCACTTTTATAAAAGTAATTTTATTTTTAGTTTTCTTATATATTTTAATAAAAAACAATGGAATAAAATTAGGTTTTGGAGACCTTGTCCTTATCCAAAATGTTAAGTTTTATGAGTATGGAGGGGGGGGTACATGGTTACTTTTCTACGTGATGGAAGATAGTTATACCATAATTTATGAATATTGAATTGTTTTTGTAATATTTTATATTAGTATTTATATGTCCTACCTCTATCCCAAAATGAAGCATTTTGTGTTTATATTGAGTAGAACTTTCTTAAGTTTGACTAAGTCTAGGAAATTCATTAACATTTATTACTTCAAATAAATATGTTATGAAAAAATACAATCAATATTTATGACTTCAGATAATTAGCTTTGTTTATTTTCTAGAAGGGCTCGATTGGACAGACATAGAATTAAATATGATGTTTTATATTATCTTTATAATAGAAAATATGGGTAATTTAATTCAAACTTAGGGTTTACTTGCATTATCTCTCATAACGATGGAGATGTTTTTTTTGAGGGAAATGGAGGTGTTAATTTATAAAAGATATTGCATGGTTATTTTTATTTTCTTTCATAATGGTGTAATCGGGTAATTTAGATACAAATATATAGGTTATTTTAAGATAATTTTCATAATGGCATATGTGGGTAAATTAAATGAAAATTAAGTGGTTGTTTTAAATTATATTTTATAATAAGAGATGTGAGTAATTATATATACAAATTTACTTGTTTTTAAAATTATGTTTCATGATGGCATAAGTGGGTAATTTAGATGCAAAATTAGGAATAACTTTATGTATTTTTAATGGTAGATATGGGTAATTTTTTCTAGAACAAAACAGATACTATTATTGGTGATGACAATAACAATAAGAGTCTTCTAAATTAATGACCAAAGGTTTTTATTACTAGGTAGTGTGCCCGTGCGCTGCTACGGGACAACTAAATATTTATACTAAAAATATATGGATCGCACAATAAAATAACAATATTGTGAATTTGTATGACATTTAATCTAAAAAGCAAAGTTTATGAAATTAACACAATCACAGATAGCACGGCATCATAGGCTCAGTCATAAACTCTAATATATAGACCTTTCCGTGATACGGCTAAGATAATTGTTTATATCGGCAAGAAGAAATCTCCAATATTTATTTCTTTTGTACGCCAAATAATCCATAAATAAGTTCTACTTCATTTCCATATTTTTCTACATGCAGTAAATGGAGATAACATATAGTCATCAAGCTAGATCCCAGCGGCTAGCGAATCAAATCCAGAGTATATGTTCTGGATTTACTTTCAAAACTATAATGTACAAAGAAGCAAGTACAACAATATGCAGGTACTATAGGTATGTTTAAAACTCCATTAAATTAAGACAACAAAAGAGAAATGTCTAAGTTATAATCAACACCGCAATCACATTGCCAAAAATCTACTTGTGACTGCACATCCATGTATATAGAACACAAGAACTTATGCTATAGGGCAACAATTATACACTTAATCAATACTATGCATACTCTCAGCATCCAGTTTAGAAATTGAGCCATCCTTCACTCTTTAACAAAGGTAGTAAACCTCAAGTTTCAGCAGTTTCCTTGAATTCAATGACCAACTTAATATCATCAATAGTCTCCATCCATCTGCAAAGGAAAAAAAGCAACAAAAAATTAGCACGGCAATTTAAAAGTGTTATATAAAAGCATGGGATGGCTTATAAGTCACTATTTATGAATTTTGTGAGTACCTTGAAATCAATCAGATTTTTTTTTTGGGGGAGGAGGGTGTCAATAGTTGGATCCGTCTAAAGTCCCATAGTCAACACACACATCATTTACAATGTTTTAGAAAAAAATCACGAACCTCAGATACTAAACACCCCTAAAGCAAGTTGCATGTAGATATATTGTGTATCCAATCAGATAGGAAGGAATAATGGAGACAGCTAAAAGCAGCAATGCACCTGCAAATAATTAACTTCCAATAATCACCTCTCCATCTTATGGTAACATTTTCTCACTCGTTCACCTCCAAGTTCTCTTATATTTTCATGGGAATCCTATTAAATATGATAGACATATCTATGTTGGTCAGACACTTGCCATCTCTCCTTATATTTTCAGCATGATCTTCAGCTTTAACTTCAAGGACCCTTGTTCAGACCATGTCTTAAATTATCACCAAAGATAGCCTTGATAAATTAACATTCGCCTACATAATTCAGTGATAATAATTTAATTGCCAAAACTTAAGGGGATTAAGTTACCTGTAGAACATCACTTGCAAAAAAAGAATTCTGACTGAGTATATTGTAATCACCATCAGTAAGTGGTAATTTTGTTCTCATCCTACACAACATGATAATAAATGGAGTGGTAGTTCCCTATAAGGATTCTGAATTAGCATGCAAACCAAATATATAGTATAGTAAAAATAAATGATAAATGTATGTGATGCACTCCGAATGCCATAGGCCGAGAGAAAGTGAGGTACACAGCCAACAAGAGTTAGGGCAAGCTTCTACAATCTAAAGCTAAAACAAATAGACGTCTTTTCCCCCTCATCCACAATCTACATTCCCAAGAATCCAATCCAGCGATACATCTCTCATAAACTTTTGCCAGATTGAGGCACAAATAATTACCCACTATGCCATGACAAACACCTCTAGGAATCTATTACTTCCATAGTTTTTAGTAAAGGAACATAACCTTCGCTGTCTTTTTCCCCAATAGTTCGCTCCTTCGCTTCCTTGCTGAGATGAAGCAAAAGTGTGAATCTCTCTAACAAATATTTGAAATGCTTTTTGAAATTCTCAATCCTGACCCAGTGCAAAAATTCATCCAATGCAAAAATAGTGATCAGCAGGAAGAAGAAAAAACAACCAGCAATGTGATTGAAATTCTTGCAGTAAACAGATAGGATACTAATAACACTATAGAGCTACACTAAAATACAAAGTACCATATCTCTGTCTTTACTTCACTTTTTATATCAGTTCAAGGAATTATAAGGCCTATTTTTCATAGAAGCAAATTCATTTTCACAAATACAGTGTTACACTTCTACTCTGAGCATTAAGATACGAGTTCAAACTGAAACTCTGAATAGTAATCCTGGAGTATTTTTTTGAGGAAACAATCCTTGAGTATTAAGCAATCATCTCAGTTACGTAATGCAGGGGAAGAATGAGTGCTTACATAGCTGACAGCTGCAGCATGAGATCCAAAGTTGAACAGGAAGCATGATGCCCATATGATCAATCCGCCTTTGCGCCGCTGATCAGTGCACACAAAATATAAAGGCCAAATACAGCAAAATTTCAAGTACAATAATTACTGGCACTGGTGGAGAGAATTTAAATTAGTTATTTTTAACGTTCATTTATAACATCAACAAAGATGGTCAAATGACCCAAGTACCATCTACATATCCCAGTACAGACCTTGAAATTACTTGCAAGTGGTGAGCACCTGGCAATAAAATAGTAGTTTCAGAATATATCCAGCCATCTTAATTTTTCATTACTCAATGGATTCCTCACTGTGAAACTGGCAAGGAAAACATTGTTCCAGCCACTTCATCAGGGCTACAAAAAAATAGAAGCAATTGATGCCAGCATTCACAGACCAGCCAAGGTATATTACCTGATCAATCAAGTGTGAAAGTCATGTCAATATTCACAGACCAGACCAGCCAGATTAAGCCTCCTCTATTCTCTTGCACCCCAAGTACCCACCTAAAAGTTGCAGAAAAAGTACTGGCATGATATGCATTTTTTTCACACAATAGATTATTCTCAAATTTATACTAACTATTGCTTGTAGCAAAAAAGAACAAGTGAACTTGATCAGTAACCTGACATTAGAGGCAGAGCTTGGCCAAATAAAAATAAGCAGTCAATGTCTTATAAAATCCCTTATGATTGGCAAAAGAAAACAACTTACAGACAGAGAAAAGTGGAGGCCACAACCAGTGGCACATCTTATAAACATCTTTGGAAGGGATCAACGTTAGTAGTCATAATACAGGTGTACATTTGTAATTGGATCAGATCTGGATACAGATAGCCAAATGCTCGGTTTAATAACACAGCATAAAGGCAAAAGAAAAGGATGAGGAGCACAAGGGCTTGGAACATTAGCAAACCAGATCAAATCACACGGAATCACAGGTGCAGATCCACTAAAGGGCATTGGGTGATCACACGTACGACTGACAGTCTTTGAAAGGGATCAAAGTAGTAGGCATAATACTTGTATACACTTGTGATTAGATAAGATCAGACCAGAATACCAAATGACAGGGGACGAGAGGGGATGAGCATACCTATTGTTTGCTCGTCACCATAGAGCTCTTGGCATCAGTGGGGTAGGTCGTGGAGGCGATGGCCGACGGGGAGGGTGTGGAGCCGGCTGGGGATCCGGTGGCGGCGACAGAAACCTGCGCCCCATGGGGAAGGTCGTGCAGGCAGCGCGGTGGAACCATCTGGGCGTCTGGCAATGTGGATACGGCGGCGTGTCCGGCTGCAGCACCGGAGACCTGAGTGCACGGGCCAAACGGACGGATTTCGTACTCTCACCTAACGGCGGAGAGGCGGGCATTGACAGGACGCCGATTTGGAGAAGGAGGCTGTGCGTCCTCGCTGCTCGAGTCTGTGGCGATGGCGGCGAAATGAACGGCGAAGCAGTGGCGGTGAACTGAGGCGGCGCGAGGTCAGGCAGCTACGCCAATCAGGGGAGGGGCACGAACCACAAGAGCAAATAAAGATGATTGCGCGTCCTGGGAGAGCGGCAGGCGAGGCGAGGTGCTTGGGCGGTGATTCCGGGACTGCGGTGATTGCGCGCCGAGGAAGGAAGTCGTGATTAAGGGGGCCGGCCAAAATCACCGCACAGGGGAAAAAGGCAGGGAGCAGAGCGACTCTTCGCACCGGCAGGCAGAGCGACTCTCTCCGATGTTTTTTACCGCACCAAATCTTGGTCTTACTTTTATCCTTTTTATTTGTAGAGATTGTGACAATTTCTAGAATTTATTTTTTTCTAGCATGTTTGGTGAGAATAAATATGGTGGTATACAATGAAAAAATAAGGATGAATAGCCGACAAATGGATACCTATTTTTTCATAGTTGACAAAAACCATCTCCTCTGTATTTCTTCACACAGTTCATGGACTGCCTCTGATATTTTGGTAATTGATTAAACGTCTAATTCTATCTGATACTTTTAGTTAATAGATTGATGAACGTGATGCGCCGGGTACCGTTGTTAATTAAATAACCTAGTGCCTTTTGCAAAAAGAAACATAGCAAAAAGTAAGTTGTAGGCCCTATTGTGATAGGAGTAGTATTTTAAAAGTACCGTGAAACTGAAAAGATTTTGTACGTGTGTTAATATATCTAGCTTCTTGTTAATAGGTTGACCGCCCAAAAAAAGCGATGGATACGCGATCCCATTCAAGATTTTTTGCGTGTATGTGTATCCCGTTCAAGATTTCGTACTTGCGGCCGAAAACTTTTTTTCTCTCCAAAAATAAGATTTTTAGACTATTTTAATTTATAATGGTAGAGGTGAGGGTAATTTCTTAAAAAGCAAAACATAGATCCAATGGTTGTGAATGGCTAGTCTTTTGATTTGATGGTTGCATGTTTCTGATTAACGTGAGAATTTCTAGTATTTATCTTTTTTCTTAGCGCGAGGATTAATGTGGAGCCTCTGTTGAGGCCTCTAATTAGCTCTCCGTTGGGGCCTCTAATTAGTAACAGTAAGATGGAAGAATATTTGTAACATAAGATATAGTTATAGGTGTTTAATCATACATAGTGTCATACAAGAGCATTGATGTTGATAATTATAGAAATGACATTTTCATATCATACACATAGCATCAAGTATGTGAAGTTCATACGGACATGGAATCTGTTCTGAAATTTTGGAGCCCCACAACGCTCACATATGTACACAGAAGCAAGGTCGTGTCCTCTATTATGCTTAAAATCACGGATGCAGTATTAATTATGGAGCTCCACAACGCTCCTATATGTAGGCAGAAGCAGATCATGTTCTGCTTTTAAATATTGACAATCACTGATGTAGTATTATGGTTTTAAACCTGTAATTAGTAGAGAATAGGTTGTTAGTTCAATCAACATAGATTTTGCAACATTAGCGGTGCGGTTCCGAATCCATAATGCATAGAATAGGCTGGTAGCTCGATATCCTGCTTGTTAAAGAGATCAGCCGAGCAGCCCCGCTTATTGAAGAGATCAATTGATCAGTGTTGCTGGTTATATAGTATATGGTTATATTTGTGACAGTAATAGCTGGTTAGTTAACTGGAAAGTGTGTAATATGCAATTTGTGTATGACAAGAGGCATGCCATGGCAGAACACACTTTGGTAGCACAAATGAAGACAGTATGCAATTATCTCTCAAATTGATGAACTAATCCAACTTGAAAATGCAATGATATGCAGTTTGTGTATAATAAGAGGCATGCTGTGACAGGAAACAACACTTTGGTAGCACAAATGGAAAGACCATACTCCCTCCATACTCGTTTTTTCTTGATGTTTAGGACAGGATTGTGGTAACCAAGGAGTGAGTAGGGGTTAGTTTTCCATGTTTGCCCCTAATAAATACACTTGCGGGTGCTCTGCATATGAGAAAGTTGCACAGCTAGGATGGCTAGTGCCTCGGGGTCATGGACGTGAGGTCCCGGGTTCGATACCCTGTTGGTACCAATTTTTTTTTATCAGCCGGTTTTTGCATGGCAGATTTTTGCATGGCCCTGTTCGGACGTGCGTGGCACGGTGGTACGCGCTGAGCTGGCGGCGTTCGTGACTTCGTTCTGGCGGCGTTTTTTTTTTTTTGGCAGATTGCAATGGCGCGGTAGTTTCGTTCGTTTTTTGGCATTTGAGTGCAGCCGCGCACTCATTTTGCTCGGCGCTTAGCGGGTCCAATGCCTCGCATTCTTTGGCCGGTCTATTTAAATGCGCTGCACGCTCGACGCTTGAGGTGCTTCATCCTCCCCTGCCTTCCTTGCTTGCTTGCTTTAACATGTCTTAGGCCCTGTTTGGATGTACCTCAACTAAAGTTTAGCTAGCTAATTGCTAGAGCTAAATTTTAGCCAGCTAAACTCTAGCCAACTAAACTTTAGCTAGAGGTGTTTGGATGCAACAACTAATTTCTTTTGTTAGACCATGCTACCCCTAACTAATGCCCTTTCTTTTAACTGAATCAAGCCAACGGTAGCTCTTTTGGCGCCACCAGCAGGGCCAGGTACAGTTCACTTGCCTGCAGTACCACAGCAAGCAGCGCCACTACCAGATTCACAGTTCACTTAAAAAAAAAAAAGAGGCAGTACCACAGCAAACAGCGCCACTTGCTCAAGAAAAAGAAAAAAACAGGATCACAGCATTAGAACGGCAAGCTGCACAGGTTCACAAAAATATCTAAAGTTCACATTTCACAGTCCATACAAATTACATTACACAGTCACCCTCTCATAGCAAACACGGCATTAGCAATTTGATCACCGAAAGTGTTCATGTTTGCATCTTCATCCCCAAGTGATTATAGGCACAACTTGAATCAGATGGAGAGGACTGCATCGGAACGAAGTTTTCATCTTGATCACACATGTCAAAGTCTTCATCTTTGAGTTTACTCTCTCGAATCAAATTATGAAGTGCCATGCATGCAAGGATTATTTTGGTTTGTTTTCGGATAGGATAACTTGAAATCTTCAACAAAATCCTCCACTTCATCTTGAGAACACCAAAAGAGCGCTCTATGACATTGCGGAGTGATCAATGTAGATAATTGAAACGCTCTTTTTTACCTCGTGGTCTCAGCCCATTGCGAAACTCCGGCAAATGGTACCATACCCCCTATACGGCGCTAGAAATCCCAACTGGTTTGGATAGCCTGAGTCAACAAGATAAAATTTTCCTACAAAGAAAAGATAAGAAAAAAAATAAGTATTAGTTTCAGTAGTCATTGTTACAAACGAACAGACAAAATCTCTCTTTTACCACTAAATCTGTGTTGCACTAGTTAAGCTTGACACCTCAAGTGCTACACAGATAGGTGCTGAACCAAATTGACACCAACTGTACTGGACTATTACTGATTTAAATTAGGAAAAAACGGGGTGATCATACTACAAGAGTACTATACAACTACTACTACTACAGTACTATAGTCATGTCTTCTTAATTTCAGGCTTCCAAATTCTTTACTCATGTGAATAAGCAAACCAAATATACAGTTAGTTGGTTATGTGCAAGTCGAAAGAAAAAAAAAAGAGTAGAAACCATTTACCTGGTGGAGGTTCCGGGAACTTGCCAGCATATTTGGATCTAGCATCATTGAAAACCCTCATGTCATGCACCGATCCCGGCCAACCCGCAACAGCAAAGGTGAATCTCATATCAAAGTCGCATACGGCCAATACATTTTGAGATGTATAAGTATGGCGACACCTATGTTGAATGCATTTTGATGATGGAACGACAACAGGTATGTGCATTCCATCTATTGCACCAATGCAATTGTTGAAGTGTGGTGAGAAACGAGAACTTTGGAGTCTACTATGTATGGACGTATGGTCCTAAATTCTGGATCTCTAGGTTTGATAATATCTGCTGAGAGTAAGAACACACTATGCAACACTTCTTCAAACCTTCTGCTAACTGTTTCTTTTGACCTCCCAAAGCGATTCTTAGCTTGTCTAACAGACTGTGGGGCACCAACCATCCATAAAAACATGGCTAAAGACTCGACTGAACTCATTTTATCCAAGCATCCGAAGTCGTCAACCCATAGGATGAAACTAGCTCATCATGCAGTAAATAAAAACAGTCCCTATTCATCCTAAACATATCAAAGCAATCTCTAGGATTTGCAAGGGTTCTCAGCACCCAATCAAGACCAGACTCTCCAGTTTTAACTCTTTTGTTTTTGTTCATGAAAGTTTCTTCACAATACGCACCTAGCATACATGCCATGATCCCAAATTGTTGACTCAACTCCCAATGATTCCAAATTTGACTTGTATCATCACCACAAACAACAATTGAAGAAGTGTCATCATCACTTGAACAAGAGGTATCATCATCACTTGAACAAGAGCTTATCTACAACACAAGATATGTTATGATAAACCGGCAAGATAATATGGGAAAACAGCAAAAAATTATGGCAAAAAAAGCAAGAAATTTTGGGAAAACAGCAAGAAATTAACTCAGTGCAGATAACTAGATAATATGTCATATATAAATTAACTCAGCTCCTACTCCAACTGCTTTAGGCAGTTTACCACTTACCCCCCTCTAACCCAAAAGCTGACGGAATAGTACCTTGACAAAGGAAAAGAAAGAAAACTGAAACAAGATGCATCTAAACACTTAGGATTACTATCAATTTGAGCTCACTACAGCCCCCTAAACCAAACTAGCGATTGTTCTTCTCCTTATCCTTGCACCACCTTTTCAACCAAGCCAGCCTATCCTCACTGTTCTCTAAGGTTAGGAAAACATCACGATGCTCAGCCTTAATGAATAGCTTGCTAGCCATAAAATGCTCATCAGTTTTTGGCTTTGCACCACTTTCGACAGCCAAGCGCATCACTCTCTGGATAGCTTCTGATCTCAGCTCTTCCTGCCTCGAAGTCTGATGCATTGCCTTTTGTGCCACATTTGCAGTCTGCTGCATAATATCCCTCATATCATTCATAATCTGAAGCAAAGAGCCCTTTCCCCTCCTCTTTGGGCTGTTAGCACTAGTGTTTGTGCTACTACTAGGCCTTTTGAAGCTACCCGTACTCATAGGACTGTCAGTGCCATACTGAAGGTCTTGTTCCTCAGCACCATAATCCATATCAGCCGTCGTGTCGCGGGAATGCAAGAAGAGGAGCCATCGACCACAGCTCCTTCAAACATCAGCTCAAGATCTTCTAGGCACTCAGGAGGGCCATATTTGAGCTTCCTTCGCTCAGGTTGTTTCTGAAACAAGAAACAAAAAACATTAGCACATATATTTTAGTGATCGTTGTCCAAAAATAACAAAACATTCAGTCTTGTGATAATACCTTTGCATGAGTATCCCAAAACTCTTCAGTTGCGATAATGCCTCCTTGAGCGGTCCTGCCGAGAGCAGTTTCATTGTTCTTACATGAAATCCAAAAGGTGTACAAACTCTTTAGCTGATCCCATCTGTTCTTCAATTGAGTTTTCGAAAGTGGCGCAAATTTGTCCTTGCAAAGAAAGCTTGAGCTATATTGTTGTAGGCTCTAGGAGTCATAGTTCCATTGTTCCTATTTCCAGCTCTTATTTGTTCAACACAAAGCTCACAGAACACTACATTGTTGTTGTAACTGGTCCAATTTGCCTTGTCAAAGGTACCCTTCTATTGCAGGCCACAAAAGAAAAATTACATGACTAATGACATTTTAGCTAGCAAAAAAGTATCAACTGGATTATCAGATAGAGTGTTCTATGAAATTCAGTTAATATTCCAATTAGCAAATAAACTAACTGTGAAGACATGTTGACTAAAAAGAAAGCAAATAAACTCTATCTAAGGGCTGCCTTGGTCCTTAGAGTTTTAATTTTTGTTAGTTAAAACTGTAATTACACAATTATGCCACTACTAAACTACAAAAACTCAGCACTTTTTTTATAGCCAACATTTAAAAAGAAAGGAAAATAGGGGGAGATATGAAATGAATCACTACTAAACTTATCATGTTTTCTATAAAAAGCAATGCAGAGCCAATGTTGTGCATTATGTTAGCCTGTGCTATGCATTTTGTTAATATGCTATTGCAAGCAAAGCCAATGCAGTAATCAGCGAGTGCAAATATCTATATGTCTATCCCTCTGGTCAATCCCTAAGTATTGATAGGCATAGATCGATAAAAAGAACAACTACTATGATAATATTGTGGAAATTCAGAGTAAGTCAAATCGCAATGTAGCATAGATCGATAAAGAGAACAACTACTAGGATAATACTGTTGAAATTCAGAGTAAGGCAAATCTCAATCTAGCAATGAAGCAAAAACACATTCTAATAATCCCCGCGCAACCACTAATTCATTGTGTTCATGGGAAACTTATCTAGCATAGGAACATAAGCTTTTATAGTAGCAATAGAAACAAAATGCAAGAACTCAAGTAGTAATCCATTCTGTGTACCTGAGTTTGTGGGCCAAAGACCTCTTCGAAATCGTCATCTTGTTCATGGGAGGAGCCAATACCAATAGAGTTTGTTCCAGATGGCCGAGGAGCCCGGTAGGGTTGTGCCGCAGGAGGACGAGGTGGCACACCTCCAGGGGCCGATGCAGACGAACGAGGAATGCCATGGCCACCTCCTGGGGCAGATGCAGACGAACGGGGAGGAGCAGCGCTACGGCCCCGACCACGGCCACCGCTACTCCCAATGGCGGCGCCAAGGGGAGGAACGGTGGCACCGCTACTCCCAGTGCCGGGCGCCAAGGGGAGGAACGGCGGCATGGGCACGAACGGCGGCACGGGGAGGAACGGCAGCACGGGGAGGATCGGCGGCACGGGGAGGATCGGCGGCACGGGGAGGAACGGCGCCCTTCCCAGAGCCAGCGCCACGACCCTTCCTCGCTCGAGCAACAGGGACGGAACCACCAAACGCGCCGCTGGATGGTCGACGCACAGCGCTGGCGCCACTCCCAGAGCCGGCACCTCCAAGGGCCAACTCCGGCGAGATCCCTGAAGCCCCCATGATCTCCATAAATGACGTATCATCGATGGGAATCGCTGAGTTCAGATCCAGGCCGACTCCCCACCCGACAGAAGAGGGTCCCAGTGGGCTGTAGGCAGGCGGCATCGGTGCGGAGAGGGAGGCGGAGAGAGGGAACAACGGATCCCACTCCCCTTCCTCGTCGGCGAACTCATCCGGCGGCGGGGCAGACATCTTGAGGAGCTGCGGCGCTCACGCCTAGAGTGACGGCGGGGATTGGTGGCAGCGGCGGCGGCTAGGGTTCATCCCGCGAGGCGCGAGCGGTGAAGCGAGATGCGACACGCAAGGGGAAAGAGAGCGAGATACGGGTCAAGTGCCTGGGAGCGGAGGGGCAAATTTGTCTTTTGCCAGTTTTAGCTGGGATTAGCAGGGTTGGCTCAGCTAAAGGGATTAGCTTGTTTTTTTTTTAGCTGAAATGAGTTTTAGCTGCTAATGGAATGAGGTGTTTGGATGCACTACAGCTAAAATTAGCCAGCTAAATTTTAGTTACTACATCCAAACAGGCCCGTTAATGGCTCTAGACGAGTTTGGTGCGGTTGATTTAGATGATCTACAAAACCTGCTAGGTAAGATTATATCCTTCCCGACATTTTTAAATGCTTGGGCCGTTTGATTTAGATTATCTCGTTCGTCATCTGCGGCGCAATGGCTGATTGTTTCATTGTCTTTGTTCTGAACATTCGTTTAGGGGACGATGATGACGACAACCTTCCCATGGATCTGAATGAGCTTGAAAATGACGACGATGACGTTGGCTTTGATCTGAACGAGCCTGAAGATGACGAGCATGTCATCGGTACTACCTGTGCTTGCTTGCATTGCTTACCTAGCTTTTATCCTTCTAGTATTACGACATGCTAGTTTTATTCCTATATTTTGATCATGCCGTGAGTACTATTAGAATGCTAATTTTATTCCTATATTTTGATCATGCCGTGACTACTATTGAAATGGTTCTTTTATTCCTACATTTTGATCATGCCGTGACTACTATTGAAATGGTTCTTTATTTCTTTTTGGTAGAACAAGACCCTGTCGATCCCGATCAAGAAAACTATGAATGTGCTGCTTTTTTTTATATGGAAAAGTCTAAATTCCCCTCGAACTATCGGCACACTGTCTAACCTAGGCCTAAACTACAAAAACCAGGTATTCTACACCCTGAACTTTTCGAAACCAGTGCAAATAACCCCTAGGGCGGTTTTGGAGGGTGGTTTTGCTACAGTAACGCAGTTTTGTCTTTTCTTTTTTTATTTATTTTGGCTGAATCTTTGAAAAATCATAGTAAATCACAAAAAAATTATAAAATAGAAAATCTAATTTTGTTGGACTCCACATCAATAGATCTACACAGTGAACATATAATATAGTATATTTTAGTACAAAGTTTTTGCTATAATTTTAGACTTATGTTTTTTTGTAATTAAATGAAATAATTCATAGCTGTAATTTCTATGGTCGAATTATGGTGAAATTTTTATGGTGAACTTATTATAATATGCTTGAACTGTAGTAAAAATCTTAAATTTATTGGATCATTTATAGATTTATTTATATTTAACAAGCATAAACCTAAGTATGAATCTAAATAAATCTATAACTAAGTTATAAATGATTCAATAAGTATGAAATTTTTACTCTAGTTCAAGCATATCATAATAAGCTCACCATAAAAAAATTTCACCATAATTCGACCATAGAAATTACGACTATGAATTATTCCATTTAATTACAAAAAACATAGATTTAAAATTACAGCAAAAACTTTGTATTAAAATATATTGTATTATATGTTCACTGTGTAGATCTACTGATGTGGAGTCCAACAAAATTAGATTTTTTATTTTATGATTTTTTTCTGTGATTTACTATGATTTTTCAAAGATTCAAATTAAATAATTAAAAAAAGAAAAGACAAAACGGCGTTACTGTAGCAAAACCACCCTCTAAAACCGCCTCAGCGGGTTATTTGCACCAGTTTCGAAAGTTCAGAGTGTAGAATACCTAGTTTTGTAGTTCAGGACCTAGGTTAGGCAGTGCCGATAGTTAGGGGAATTTAAACTTTTTCCTTTTTTATATACTACCTAGATCATTCCGTTGCTACATACAGCTATGATTGTGCTTGTTCTTTTACGTACAGCTACATGTCGTGACTTCTTCTTTGTACTGTGAATATGCTTGTTATTTTACGTAATGCTTGTTTTATTCCTTTTGCTAGAACAAGATTGTGCTTGTTTTATGATTGTGCTTCTTTTTAGATCATGCCGTGAGTACTATTGTAATGCTTGTTTTATTCCTTTTGCTAGAACAAGATGATGAGGCTACCGTTCAAGTAAACCAGCCAAAGCATGATTATCCTGAAGAAGTTAGAAAACAAGTGTACCAAGCATTGTTGGCTAGAAGCAAGAATGGTAAACTAGGCAAGAAAGATACAACAATTGTTGCAAATCAATTTGGAGTAAAGATTCGATCAGTTCAGCGCATATGGCAGCAAGGTAAAAACCAACTTGCTCAAAACATTCCAGTCGTGGTTTCTAGTTTAAAGAAAGGTAGATGTGGCCACAGCAACACCTTTTGATTTGGAAATATTGCGTGACATTCCTTTGAAGCAAAGAATGATCATAGAAGATGTATCTAGTAGACTTGGTATTAGCAAAGCTAGGATTCAAAGGTATTTGAAAAAGGGTTTCCTTAGGCGCCACTCTAGTAGCATAAAACCTTACCTAACTGATGCAAACAAGAAGACTAGGTTGAAGTGGTGCATTGACATGATTGAGTGTGATGTGGGGACGGCATTACAGCCGCCGGCCTCGAGCACGAGACGTCAAGCATGGCCAGTAGCAGCAGGCAGGGGACGGCTGCAGTTTAAATCTCGCGGAGCTCAAGAAGGAGGTGAAGGGATTAGCAGCCAACTAGTCAAGGCTGGACCTTCGTATCGAGGAGATTAACTCCTCCATTATGAGTAGCAGCCGGCCAATAAAGGCCCGGCATTAGAATCAAGGAGCCTGGCTCCTACATATGTAATCGGCAGACCCTCTAATGAAAGCAAGAATGAAGTTGTTATCCCTAACCTCTCATCCCTGCTATCTCTAATCTCATCCCCCCTCGCTGCAAGCGCGGGGAAGCCCCGGGCGCCACCATCTCCTACCTCCGGCTACAACCTGCGCAGCCAAGGTCCTCGAGCTAGGTGTGGAGGTCCTTGACAACTTGGTATCGGGATTCCGGCGATCCTCCGGCAACCATTCTGCTTCCTCCGCTGCCACGCCCACCTCGTCCACCCATTCACCCACCCACTCCACTTTGCATCCACCACGCCCAGCCATGGCGGACCCAACCACCACCGACTTGGCCAAGATGATCGCTGAGCTCTCCAAGAACATGGCGGCCATGCAGCAGCAGATCTGCAGCAATCTCAGCCGCCACCGTCTTCTGGATCGAGCTCGCGAGGCTCGGGCTACGGCGACCACCATGGCGACCGCCCTCCCCGGTTCCAGAAGATGGATTTCCCAAAGTTCGATGGGAAATCCGATCCGCTTGCCTTCCTCAACCGCTGCGAATCTTACTTCGTCCCGAAGAACGCATTGCGGTGGAGGAGCAAGTCCGGATGGCCTCCTACAATCTTGAAGGCGGCGCTCAACTCTGGTACATCCAGGTGCAGCAGCCGAGGGTACGCCGTCTTGGCGTCGCTTCTCGGAACTCCTCAACCTCCGCTATGGGCCGCCACTTCGGTCCAACCCCTTGGGCGAGCTGATGGCTTGCAGGCGCACGGGAATGGTGGAGGAATACCAGGATCGCTTCGAGGCGCTACTGCCGCGGGTCGGGCCGCTCGAGGAAAGCCCGGTGCGTCCAGGCCTTCATGGCAGGCTGGGCCCGCTCCTCGGCCCACGACGTGGAGCTGCAGAACCCTCAAACTCGCTCGTGGCCATGAGCCTGGCTCGCAACCGGAAGGCTGCGGGAGCAGAGTGCCGCCAGCGTCGCACCCGCGGGCGCCGCCTCGCCTCGCGGGCGCGACTATTGCGGGGGCCGCCCCAACCTCTCGCGCTCCCTGCGCCCCCAGCCCGCACCGCCCCCGCTCCATCGTTCGAGGGCCGCCAAGTCCGCCGTCTGTCACCAGCTGAGATGGACGATCGCCGTCGCCAGGGCCTCTGCTTCAACTGCAATGAAAAATACACCCGTGGTCATAATCGTACCTGTCAACGTTTGTTCTTCCTTGACATCGCAGAGACAGACGAACCAGAGGACGAAGCCGACGCCGCTCTAGCCGCAGTGAATCTCGACAAGCCGCTGATCTCGCTTAACGCGATAGCGGGTGTTCGCACCGGCAAGACGATGCGGCTACAAGATCAACCTTTGGGCGGGCGCCCTTCTTTGCGGGCGCTGGCTGGACTCGGGCTCCACACACAATTTTGTCGCGGTCAAGGCCGCGGCCCGGACCAGCCTCCAGCTCATGCTCCGCGGTGGCATGAAGGTCACCGTGGCCAACGGCGAGAGGGTGTCATGCCCAGGGGTGTACCGCGTGGCCACCTTCTCCATCGAGGGCGCCTCGTTCTCCACCAACTTCTATGCCCTCCCGCTCGCTGGCTACAACTTGGTGCTGGGCACCCAATGGCTGCCCACCCTGGGCCCCATCCTCTGGGATTTTGGCGCCCTCACCATGTCCTTCTGGCACCGTGATTGGCAGGTGTGCTGGAAGGGCGTGGCTGGCCCAGCCAGCCCAAGTCTGAAGGCGTGCACTGCCACCGATGTCTTAGGGGCCCTGCTAGATGAGTTCTCCACCATCTTCTCCGAGCCCAGCGGCATGCCCCCACCGCGCTCCAGGGACCACTCCATCAACCTCGTCCTCGGCTCCTCCCCAGTGGCGGTCCAAACTTACCGCTACCCCACCTCCCACAAGGACGAGCTGGAGCGCCAATGCTCCGCCATGCTGGCCCAAGGGCTGATCCGGTGCAGCAACTCCGCTTTCTCCTCGCCGGTGCTGCTGGTGAAGAAGGCCGACGGATCGTGGAGGTTTTGCGTGGACTACCGCGCCCTCAACGCCATTACTGTCAAGGACGCATACTCGATCCCCGTCGTTGATGAGCTCTTGGATGAGCTGCATGGTGCCCGGTTCTTCACCAAGCTGGACCTCCGTTCCGGGTACCACCAAATCCGGATGAACACCTCCGACATTGAGAAGACGGCGTTCAGAACACATGACGGGCTGTACGAGTTCATGGTCATGTCGTTCGGCCTCTGCAACGCGCCGGCAACGTTCCAAGCACTCATGAACGACGTGCTTTGACCGTTCCTCCGCCGCTTCGTCCTCGTCTTCTTCGATGACATACTCATCTACAGCAGCTCCTTCGCCGGACATCTCCAGCACGTGCGCACTGTCCTCTCCGTCCTCCACCAACACTGACTCTTCGTCAAGCGGTCCAAATATGACTTTGGGGCCTCCCACATCTCCTACCTTGGGCATGTCATCTCAGCCCAAGGTGTCGCCATGGACCCTGGGAAGGTGCAGGCTGTAGCGGCATCGGCCCCGGCCCACGTTCAGCAAGGGACAAGGCGCGGATTCCTCGGCCTTGCGGGCTATTACCGCAAGTTTGTGAAGGAGTTCGGCACCATCGCCGCCCCGCTGACCGCTCTACTAAAAAAGGAGGGGTTCACATGGTCAGCTAAGGCGGATGCAGCATTCACTGCCCTCAAAACGGCCATCACCACGGGCCCTGTGGCCGACCACCGACTTCGACTTCACCGACCCTTCATCATGGAGTGCGACGCCTCGACACATGGTTTTGGTGCCATGCTTCTCCAAGATCAGCACCCGGTGGCTTTCTTGACCGCCCCCCCCGCGCCTCGCCATCACTCATTGGCGGCCTACGAGCGAGAACTGATTGGTCTTGTCTTGGCCATCCGCCATTGGAGGCCGTACTTATGGGGCCGTATCTTCCTGGTAAGAACTGATCATTTCAGCCTAAAGTTCCTGCTTGACCAGCGGCTCTCCACCATCCCTCAGCACCATTGGGTGGGAAAGCTCCTGGGATTCGACTTCACGGTGGAGTACAGGGCTGGCAGCGCCAACTGATGGCCGACGCCCCCCCGCCATGATCTGAAGAGACAAAGCATCCCCGGCCATCTCAGCCCCCACTTCGACTTCATCGGCCGCCCGCCAAGCAAATCAGCAAGACCTGCGCTAGTCACCCTTCGGGAGGAGATCAGTTCCGGCCAACGAACGGCTCCCTGGGCCATCACCGATGGCCTGGTGACATTCAGAGGCCACCTCTACATTCCGCCGGGTGCCCCGCTCCTTTATGAGTTCCTTGCTGCTGTCCATGAGGACGGACACGAGGGCGTCCAGCGCACACTGCATCGGCTCCAACGCGATGTCCATACGCCCAACCTCCGGGCGACCGTCCAGGACTTTGTTCGCGCCTGCACCACATGCCAAAGGTACAAGACCGAGCATCTGCACCCAGCCGGGTTACTCCTGCCCCCGCCGGGCCCCATCCGCTAGATGCGGTCGACATAGGGATGGATTTCATCAAGCTTTACCCAAGGTGGGCGGCAAAAACGCTTATCCTCACGGCTGCCGATCGTCTCGGCAAATATTGCCATTTCATTCCGTTGGCTCATCCCTATTCGAGGAGGAATCAATGGCTCGGGCGTTCTTTTTGCCGAGATTATGCGCCTCCATGGTGTGCCACATTCCATTGTCTCCGCTAGGTCGACGGACAAACAGAGGTCGCCAACAAGGTCATTGTCATGTACCTTATTTTGCATGATCAGAACACCCCCGGTTTCTCAAGCACCAAAAATCTAAACTTTTAAAAATTTTCTTGCAATGCGTGAAGCATGTAGTTGCTAGGTCAACCGAAGGTCATATCAAGGAGAATTTCTACGCAAAGTGGTGCACCCATATAGATTGCTTGTAGGAGATTGCCGGTGATCTTAAGTTGGTTTCGGGATTCGTGTTTACTCAGAGATTGTAGAACATGAATCCATAGCAAAATCCTCGTTGATCCACTCTCTAACTTTTTTTTTTCCTTTTCTCCTTCCCATTTGAAATTCTACTCGAAATCATTGATCACCAAAAGGAAAATCCTTTCCTTTTACCCATATTTTCCCCTATATTATACTCGAAATCCTCAATATCTCTCGAGGCCTTTTTTGAATTTCTCCCAAAGTTTCCCTAAGAGAAAATACGAATCTGAGAATAAGAAAATAGGAAAGCCTTCTCCTTGTCTTGGGCATCCACCCCACCCGGCCGGCCCAGCTCCTCTTCCCTCTTTTCGCCGGTGGGCGGCCGCACAACTGCCCGGGGCGTGGCCCACTAGGGGCCCAGCCTGGCTGGCCGTGGCCCGCCGCCTCCGAACCCTAGGAGCGCTGGCTCCTAGGCCGCGCCGCACGCCAAGGGCTTCGCTCTCACCGGCAAAGCTGCGATCCACGCGATGCCCTACAGCGCGTCCTCGCGCGGACGCCGAGAGCACATCGCCCGTCCGTGCCCTTAACCCTAGCCGCCACGCCCCTATAAAGCCGCTACGACCCCCGCCGCTCTTCTTCTTCGCCACACGCGACGCGCGCCTTGGCGAATCGCGCGCCCGGCTCGCGGCGGCGCCGCCCGGCCCCGTCCCGCCTCGCGAGCTTCCATGGAGCGTGCTGGCGTGCCGTGATGCCGGCACGGGTCGCGCGGCTCCGCCGGTCTGCGCCGCCACCACGGCCGTCGTGGACCTTCCCGGGCAGCGCCCGCCTCCAAAGGCAGCGCGCCCAACTGGCAACGCTGCCGCGCCCGCTATAGCAGCGTCGTCGGCCGGGACCACGCCAGACCACAGCAGCGGCGTCTCGCCGCGTCACCACCATGGTCCGCCAGCTGTCGCCCGATATCGCGCTTCCGACCGCGATGTCGCTTGGGTCGCCACGCCCTTAGCGGCCCCCTCGGGCCGGAGCTTCTCCTCCATGCCGGAAGGCGGCAGCTAGCACCGGGCCACTCGTGGCGCGTGACCACCCGCAGCCGCCTCCACCGAGACTCCGCCACCTCCTGGTCGCGTCCCGCCCGCCCGGCGGGCATGGCCTCCACCGGCCAAGCTCAGTGCGGGCCCCCGGCCTCAAGCAGCTGGCTACAGCCGGCCAAAGGCTAACCCGATGATGGCCACTCGCCGGTTCAGCAGGCCGTGGTGAGCCGCCGCAACTCCACAACGCCCCACCACCTCACCGGAGTTCTCCCGCCCGGTGAGACTCCCAAAGATCAAAGCCCCCTCTTTTCTCCTCCTTGCCGACATCCTATACTGAGATGGGCCTTCGTGCCACTTCTACACGTTGCAGGGAGGTCGCAGCCAGTGTTCCGCCCCTCCCGGCCGCATCCCACCTTAGCCGGCCAACCGTAGTCACTCCCAGCCACCTGCAGCCTGCCCCGGCTGGCCGCAGCTAGCCGCTGGCCACCAGCAGCTGGCCACGGCTGGCCAGAGCTAGCTGCAGGCTGGCCTCGGCTGGCCCCAGTTGGCCAGAGGTGGGCAAACGTGGCGATAGCGGGCCACGACTGGCCGCTGCCCTCCAGACGCTTCCGGCATCGCTCCGTGAAGCCTTGCCGACCTCGCCTCCCTCCACCGACAAGGTTGAACTTTGAAACCTCGCCGACGCCATCCCCGACGTCGGCAAAGCCCCCCACTCTTTCATTTCATATTCACACTTGTCGCACTCTATCATATCGATACATGACTGCTTGTGTCGTGCCTTCGTGCCGGTCTATACCTCTTATGCTATGGATTAGTGTACTCCGCCTGTGGTAGTCTTATCGAATTAGTTCTTGCATTGTGTGGTTGCCTCTTGTGTGTTATGTTGGGGACCGAGCCTTCGAGCCGGTTGAGGGCGACGTGTTCGGACTGCGATAGCGAGTTTGCTCACCATGGTCGCGACGCTGAACATGATTTCTCCCTTTTCGTATTTTAGTTAGCACCGTAGAACCACGATCGTAGCTATCCTATTCAACCCTAGGACGGGTCGTCGGGGACTCCACACGATGCGGATATTAGCCGCATACCGACTAGCCCCCCGAGTGACCTAGTCTAGTGGGATATGAATTAGGAAAACGACCATCGTGGAATGACGGGAGCTAACTCGTGTAGGTGGAGCTTATGGCCGCGAGTTACCTCGCCATGACCATCGGGCTCTACCTCTTTCTCTTCCTTTTCCTTCTTTTACCCTTTCCCTTATCACCTTGTATGCTTGCACCACCGAGACCGAAGCATTCCCTGGTTCTCGTGATGACAACCGCATCACTATGAACCTAAGGGATAGCTTTTGCCGCTTTAGTTGCACAGAGGTCGTGATGCCCTACGAGTTGGTGGGGATCAAGGAACCGTGCGGGACATTCGTCTCTTTTTCTTCCGACCACCGTCCTTAGCCATGATGGGTAGGTCGAGAGAGTGCAGAACCATTCTTCCCCTTTTGTTCTCCTTCGATTCTCGCTAATCCAGTAAGGCATGGATCGAGTCTCTCATCCCAACTTCGATTCATGTCTTTCTCTATGACATATGGATCGAAGTGCTGCGGAGCCAAGGGCCCCCTTTTCTCGCTTATTTGTGTTGTTAGTGTCCTTTATTTGCCACTTGTTCCATTCCTTTGATCCACGTCGATCGCAATGGCGAGTGGATCAAAGGAGGTGGATCTCATTTTCCCTCTTTGGTTCTTTTGTGCTTGAGCCCTAGTATGTTTGTACCTATTGAGATCGTAGCATTCCTTGGGCTCTCACGGTGACAACCGCACAGCTGAGACCTTGGAGAATGCCTTAGTGCATATAGTGCACCATGGTCGTGGTACCCTACAAGTGGTTTAGGCACTTGTGATCTCTCGTGCATCGCTCCTCTCCGATGCCTCGCCTTTGCCGTGGCATGTGCATTGGAAGGGTAGACCACTGCCCCCTCTCTTTTCCACCCTTTATTTTTCCCCACTAGCCTGTTCTGTTCGATCCCGTCTTAGCCATGACGATTGGATCAAAGACCAAACTATCTCTTGTAGTTAGCAAAGCTATGGTCTATGTCTCGTTCTCGGACCATGTGAGTCGAACTCGATCGACCGTTGGAAAACCATCCTCACCGAGGATGTGACCGAGGCCGCGGCATGGACATGCGTAGCTAACTCTCCTCTCTCCCCTGTTGTGCTACTCTCTTCTCGGCCCCAACGTTGTTGTGTCGTGCGGGTCGAGAGGACCTGTATTCGCTCCTCCGTTGCTCGTGTTCCAATCTCTTTTTGCTACTGCCGCTACCATGACGGGTAAAGCCAAAGAGCCTCGGAACCAAGTAACAATTCCCCTATTTTGTGTTAATCATTCTTACTCAAATCCTCGTATAGTAGTTGTGACTTGTGGGTTAAAGGCCGCAAGGGCCAAACCCCCGCTATTCCTATTTCCCTCTTTTTCTCTCCGCTTGTGACCCTCCAGTCCCCGCCAATTTCCATGACATCCGGATCGGAAGGTCACAACCGTGGTGTTTGGTTAAGTTAAGTTAGGATCAAGACCTCTTCTTTTAAAGCCGTATGGGACGACACGATCGACCCAGGAAGTACTGGCTATACCATGGTCATGATCTAGGCTTGTGCTTAGCAGACAACCACTTCTATTCATTTGGGCTCGAGGATCGGACACCTCCGCGAGGGCTAAGTCTTTCGGTGTTTATTTGGAGTTATCTAGTTTCTTCTATATCTTATTGCCTTTTTGGGGAGTATTGAATTTTGGTTAAGGATTGATTGCTCCTTGCCTTGTTTGTCACTATATCAAGGTAGTTGCATCGTGGTGACGATGGATAGACCGAAGATCCACTGGAGGTGGAGATGCGAAGAGCAACCAGAGGTGGATGACTATGGATTGCTATAAACAGGTGCCACGTCCCACCCAACCTCGTAGAATCCTACTAGGCATGCAATGTGTAGCTGCTAGTGCTTTACTTTATACAAAGGAACCGTGATAGGATGCATGGTAGATTGCTTGATAAGCCAATATCTTGACGCAACCTTTCCCCGCACACCCATTTGCTAGGATAGACGCTCGCCTACTTCATGATACTTGCTACACACTTACACTTTATTCATACATGCTTGTGTGTGGCTAAGGCACGTGGTGCCATGAACTGGATAACTGGGGATAACGTGGGAGAGATCTTGGCATGTGTCTTGGGTGTGTGGTGAGGGTTGTGTCGACTGGGCAGGATCTACAATGAGTCAGGGGACAAGTCTTGCCGGAGGAGTGTGATCTGGGCACTCCCTATGTGAGAGAGTACCTGTGGCGGGTACATGTGATGTGAGTAGATTCCGAGGAGGAGTGCCTTTATGGGATGAATCCTCAGAATGGAGGTGCCGTCGAGGCACAGGGCGTCGAGCCCCCTTGTGAAGATATCTGTCCGGTCCCTCTAAGGACCGATTGGGCGAGTGTGCGGCTCATGGGACTCTTTTTTCGTGCACACCACTGCCTCTCGAATGGGCGGGTCCGACTTGATGACTAGCTGGCCCCCCATTTGCTACTACTAGGTTGATAGGTGATAGTGTAGGGAGGTATGCGGGTGCCGAGACCCACACCCTCCCGAGAGAAATGCGTGGTATCCATCGGGATCCGGTACCACGTCTCTGCCTCTCGCCGTGCCAGGGTGGATCTTCGGGGTGCCCTAGAGCCGAGTGGTAGAGTGGCATTGGGCCGTTAGGCGGCAGCTTGGTATCAGCCTAGACGAGGCATCGTCGATGATGGTGATCTTGTGGTTCCAGGTGTACAAGCTCTGCAGAGTTACTAAATCTATACGTATAGCCGTGTCCTCGGTACGGACATTCCCTATGAGTACCCCTCATTCGTTATAGTGAGTGGAGTCCTTTTCTCTTCTCTCCCCTGGGTGTTGTTGGATTCCGGCTTAGGCCGTTGAGGCAAGGAGGAGTGGGAGTCTTCCTTGCCGACTAGAGAGTGAGAGTGTGGTGAGATGTGTGGACATGGATGTGGATGTGGATGGGATGGATGGATGTGTGGATGAGATGGGTTAAAACTTGATAACCTATATTATATTTATATTATGAATTGGCATAGAAAAACTACAGCCAAATATAAGCCTTTTTCTCTACTCTTGTATTCCACTTACCACATAGCAAAGCAAAGCATAGGGTGGGAGCCAGTGGCCAGTACAAATCGTACTGATAGAGTTGAGCAGGTTCTAGACCGAGGACGACTACGACGATAATGGAGCTAGAAGGATTAGGTGGTCTCGTTCCTACACTCAAGTTTGGTTAAGGAGATCAAGTCTACGCCCGCTTATACTCTACCCCGACTCTGATGATCGTTTGTGAAGGAGGAGCCTTCACCCGCTCTAGCGCTACGTCTACTCTGATGTTGACCTGTGTGCGTATATCGCTAGGATACTTTGTACTTAGGTGTGCCTCTAAGTGTTGTAAAACCTTATAACTTGTACCTTTTTGCGATGTATGAACTGTGGTATCAACTGTATATGATGTACTCTGTGGATTTCCCTTCGAGGAAATCGCGGGTCGTTTCAATGACGGGCGATCATCCCAAGCAGTGGCTGAGGTGGCTGCTGTGGGCGGAATTCCTCTACAACACCGCCTACCAATCTGCTCTGAAGACGCCTTTTCTTGATCGTGTATGGACATGCACCGCCGACCATCGGTTCTTATGAGCCGGGTGAAACACGGGTGTGGCGGTGGCCAAGTCCATGGCGGAGCGCGACGAGCTCCCGGCCGATGCACGAGCACGGCCGAGCAAGCGCAGTCGTGGTACAAGTGCTTCTACTACAAACATCACCGTGATGTCCGCTTCAACATTGGCGATTGGGTGTGGCTCTGGCTCCGACACCGTGCCCCGGCCTCTCTGCCGGAGACCACGAGGGGCAAGCTGCGGCCTCGCTTCTACGGACCCTACCGCATCACCGCCATCATCAACGAGGTCGGCGTACCGCCTCGAGCTTCCACCCGCGCCGCCTCCACGACGTCTTCCACGTTAGACTCCTCAAGAAATTCGTGGGCACTCCTCCAACGTCGCCCCCGGCCCAGCCCCCAGTTCACAATGGTGCCACTTAGCCGGTACCGAAGGCGTGCCACAGCAAGACACGCCTCGCCAAGGGCGTGCGTCAGTGCCGATCCAGCGGCGGGGGAACCAGCTGTTTGCCAAAGAACATGGGAAGACCTGGACGGCTTCCAGAGAGGGTACCCCACCTTCCAGGCTCAAGGACGAGCTGCTCGTCGAGGGGGAGAGATGTGATGTGGGGGCGGCATTACAGCCGCCGGCCCTCGAGCACGAGACGTCAAGCATGGCCAGCCAGCAGGCAGCGAGGACAGCTGTAGTTTAAATCTTGCGCGGAGCTCAAGAAGGAGGTGAAGGGATTAGCAGACCAACTAGTCAAGGCTGGGCCTTCGTATCGAGGAGATTAACTCCTCCATTATGAGTAGCAGCCGGCCAATAAAGGCCTGGCATTAGAATCAAGGAGCCTGGCTCCTACATATGTAATCGGTAGACCCTCTAATGAAAGCAAGAATGAAGTTGTTATCTCTAACCTCTCATCCCTGCTATCTCTAATCTCATCCCCCCCTGCTGCAAGCGTCGCGGGAAGCCCCGGGCGCCACCATCTCCTACCTCCGGCTACAACCTGCGCAGCCCAAGGTCCTCCGAGCTAGGTGTGGAGGTCCTTGACATTGAGCAAGGTTTGGCTGATGATCCAAAGTTTAAGGATTTGTTTGACTTTGTGTTCATTGATGAGAAGTGGTTCTATCTCCATAAAAAATCCGAGAGATACTACTTGCTACCCGAGGAGGATGAGCCACATCGCACTTGCAAGAACAAGAATTACATCCCTAGGATCATGTTTTTGTGTGTTTGTGCTCGACCAAGATTTAGAGATGGAGTATGTGTGTTTGATGGCAAAATAGGTTGTTTTCCGCTAGTGACAGTTGAACAAGCTATTAGAGGAAGCCAGAACCGTCTTTCGTGGTGAGCACAAGTGATCAAGCCAATGCAATCAATCACGAGGGAGGTGATAAGAGATTTCATGATAAATAGAGTGCTGCCTGCAATTAGAGCCAAGTGGCCAAGAGAAGATATGAACAAGCCAATTTTCATACAACAAGATAATGCTCCTTCTCATTTAAAAGTGGATGATCCTTAGTTTGTGCAGTTGCTAAGCAAGATGGGTTTGACATTCGCCTTATATGTCAACCACCAAATTCTCCAAATTTTAATGTTTTAAATTTGGGGTTGTTTTGAGCCATTCAAGCAATTCAGTATGAGAAAGATGCTAAGACACTGAAAGAGTTGATTCCAACAGTCGAACAGGTAAATGATAATCCATTCGATTGTTTAAATTACTTTTGAACAACTAAAGTACTCACTAATTCATTTCTTGAACACATGTTTTTGCAGGCATTTTTGGAGTACTCTCCACTCAAAGCAAATAGGATCTTTGTGACACTACAAACTATTTTGAAGGAAGCAATGAAAGTAAAAGGTTGCAACAAAATCAAAATTCCTCACATGCAGAAACAAATACTGGAGAGGGAAGATAGGCTGCCACTGCAAGTCCCTTGTGAAGCTTCATTGCTAGCCGAAGCACTTGCTGCTCTCGCTGCATGAACGGACATCAGAGGGAAGTTAGGTTCTGTTAGTAAATTAATTTTTCCATGGAGCTAAGTTGAACTGAATGGACAAGTACCTACCTTAATGTTCTTTATTTGCATCTTTCTTCATCTTTGCTTCTTCCAAATTCTTCATATTGTATATCTCGTCTATCTTTTGAACATGATCAGGAAGAAATATTGTGCCACCCCTCAGTACAAGCTTGTCCACATCAGGAATGTAGATTTCACATTCGAACCCGTTTGTCCCATGCAAAATGCTTGCGAACCGATCATATTCTTCATGTAGAAGACCACAACGAGCACACTGCGAGCGTTGCGGCGAAGCTTGGTAGCAGGCTTCGCCGAAGACGCCGCCACCATGGAACGCCGCAAGCAGCGATCGCGGTGCACCTCCTCCGACTCGGCAACACCTCGACGGAGTCCGGCACTAACTCGACAGAGTCCGGCACTACCTCGACGGAGTCCGGCACCACATCCGAGTTCAGCACGTCAAGGGACTCCATGTCCACGACGGAGTCCGGCACAGCGCCGGAGATGGAGTCCGCTGCCTTGACAGACTCCATGGACTTCGAGTACGCGGCCGACGGAGCGGTGTGGCGCCGACGGACTCCATGGCCTTTGAGTCCGGCGCCTCGATGGAATCCATGGCCTCGGAGTCCAGCAGGTCGACGGAGTGCATGGCTCGACTGGTCCATGGCGGCGACGTGGCGCCAATGGCGTCTGCGACAGCCAAGGCTCGCCTCCT
Organism: Chrysopogon serrulatus; assembly: GCA_015844335.1. Classification (NCBI taxonomy): domain Eukaryota; kingdom Viridiplantae; phylum Streptophyta; class Magnoliopsida; order Poales; family Poaceae; genus Chrysopogon; species Chrysopogon serrulatus. Next base: position 362,415 of record JADLZL010002686.1, read on the forward strand.
CGATGGAGTGCGCGTTGATGTTCGGGTGGAGTCCACGAACAGCACGACCTCATCCGGCGTCACCAGTGAGTCCGCGAGCACCTCCGAGCCCACGATCAACTCGTCCGACATGCTCTCGAGCTTCAGCCGCCCCGGAATCCATGGCGAACCCTAAAACCCTAACAAGAAGGCGACGGCCGGGCGGGCTCTCTCTCATGGAGAAGAATGGGAAGCGGCAGATGATTGTGGGACGAGCGCATGTTGCTGTAGTGCTCGAGCTCGTGCGAGTAGATGACAGCCGCACGGAGGTGCGCATGCGCGTGGGCCATGAATGCGGGGGAGGAAATGAGGTGCGCCGAGTGCGACCGTCAATGCTGCGAGCGGAAGCGGAACAGACGGCGGCGCGTCGTTGAGGGATAATGATAAGGACTCGCCTACGCTGTCCTAGAAATTTGTCCCAATTTTTCACAGTGCAAAATTTCAGCGATAAAATATTTATCAAGCAGCCCTTTTAGAGAGTAAATATTTATCAGCAACTCAAATACCTTGTCAGACTAGCGTGACAGGCAGCTAGCAAAGGTAAATCGGCAAGATGTAAATATAATATTCAGTGAAATTGATGTCAATCTCCTTCCGTCACGTCACCAGGTTATTGCTTGAGACTAATTGAATCAGGTAATGCAAACAGGATAGCAGCAGCACTACTACTCAGATTAAATCCCACGTAGCCAAATATAGAATTTGACTACTACTGTTTCCAGAACAAGATAGCAGATTGGTAATTCAGATGAATCTCGTAACAATTATATTGACCGAAAGAAATAATCTAAATGACCAATAGTTCAGCTCAATCCACAGAGTAATTCTTGCAGTGATAATAGATAGCACTACAAGAAACTTGTTAATCCGTGACGGATTCTCGGTGACGGATTTACAGATCGTCACTGACAGACACAATCCATGACGATATTGTTTTTTCCGTCATGGATGTGCCCAGTGGATATTCCCAGCCCGCTAACCCATGACGGTTTTATTAGGACTGTCACGGTGTATGATTTAAATTCGTCATACTGTAGTTAGTCCAAGACAATAGGCCCATTATCATATACCTAGCGCAATAAAAAATATGATTTAAAAAATATGATTGCATGTGCATGGTGGCTGTAGCACATATATAGGAATTGAACGCAACACTTGTAGCTTGCAAGTGATACTTCTAACCACATTACACCACTCCATAGTTGTTTACAGATTAGAAATTAAGGTCTTTTTTTGGTTGTTAATAGATTGGAAATTAAGGTCCATTTTTCTTGGAAAAACTCGCTTCAACGCTGAACTCGCTCGGCCTGCCCACCACTCCCCTACTCGGCCAGCCCAGTTCACCTCCAGGAAAAAAGAAAGAAAACAGCCACGACTCAGCCCACTCCTGCTTGCCTATAGAAAAAAAAAAAAACGAAATCGGCGTAATTTGGCCAGCCCACTGCCTCTCGAAACAAAAACAAACGGCCCGCCCGGTCCTCGGCCAGCCCCCACTTCGTCTCAAAAAAAAAAAAAAGACCAAACGGCCGCCCAGATTCTCTCCACCACACTTCGGCCAAAGACAGATCACCTCCGTAAAAAATTTAAATGAAGAATAGAGAAGTAAATCAAATAAATCAAATCAATATAAAAAATGATGCGTAGAGGTTTTGAACCAGAGACCAAGAAAACGGCAACAAGAAAACTTACCACCGCACTATCGATCACATTATGTATGCAAAGATTATTTTTTTTATTTGGTAACTGTACGAGATATTTCAAAATTAGAACTATAAAAACAAAGTCGAATGAGAAATGACCAAAACAAAATTTTTAGATCTCAATGCACTCTATAACTTTCTTTGTTAGTGATGTTTATTTTTAAAATACTTAAAATAATATATTATTTCAAATATCTGTTAGCATTTCTCAAATTTGAAAATTTCAAATATTGAATCATTCAAAATGAATTTCAATGTTAAAATGAACAAAACCAAAGCTATATATCTTGATGAGTTCTAGCACTTTGTCTTTGGATGACTTTTTTCATTCGAAATAATCTACTAGCCCAAAATTCTATTTGAAGTTCTCCAATTTTGAATCATTCAAAGAAACTCGATGGAGAAATGTCTAAAACAAAAGTTATAGATCTTGTTAAGTTCTACAACTTTGTTGTTGATGACTTTTTCATTTGAAATTGTTTACTATTTCAAAATTGTTGACTATGTCAAAAATAGATATGTCTCACACTTTGTTACATGACTAAGTGAGACATGGTTCTCTTTGTGAAGGATGTATATTCTAACTTTATTAAAATGGTTTGAATTTTTTATGGCAAGCCTATACACCAATAATATGCTCACTTGCCAACTTTTGGGATTTATAGACACTTTATGATATTATTGTATTTTTTCCATTAGAGACACCAAAATACAAGTTCGAATAATCCCTAAAGAAACACTTCATTTCTCATCAATTTTTAGGGTGTGAGCTCAAATAAAACATTTCTTACTATAAATTTATATTTTTCTAATTTTGGATATTGGTTAGCATCACGTGCAGCTCAAGTTGGAGTTTTTCAAGATCATGTAGAAAATCACTTAAACCTTAGAAAATACATATTGCTTCTAAAAATCCTTGAAAATCTTGACAATATTGATTAGATAGTCTAGTTCACGTAAAAATTATGTTTATACCAATTTCCAGATTGATGTTTTCATAATCTATTTATATAGATACTTGGACTAAAATAAAAAAGAAAAAGAAATAAACATTGGGCTGCAGCGGGCTCTAAAATGAGCGTTAGATTCAGCCCAACCCTAAACCTGGCACATGCTTGGCCATTGGATCGAAATGGACGGCCAACATGCATCGGGTTCCAAATAAAAACACCTCCAGAACCCTCCCTAACCACGGCCAGACTCGACCTACTCCTCGTGCGGCGCATCTGGCGGCGACGCCGCACGCCTCTGGCCCTCTCCCCTGCCCCCGCCGCTGCCGGCCCCCGCCCCCGCCTCGCCCTCAATTACTGCTCGCCGGAGCAATAGATCTCGCTAGCGTACGCCCCATCCCAGGCCGCAACCAAAATCCACGGACCTCGCGGCCCCAGGCAACTTAGGCCGTCGGGCGCAGCCATTGCAGGCCATCCGCTTCCCAAGCTGTCTCATGGTGGCCTCCGCGTTCTTCCTCCTTGCAGCGGCCGCATCCTCATCCTACGCGGCGATGTGTCCTCGGCCGCCTCGTGGAGCTTCGGCCGCTGCCTCCGTCTCCTCTCCGCCGTGTCAGTCCTGCTACTCCCTCCGCGCTTCCCCTGCGAGGCGCCATCGGAGCCGCTTCGTAGCCAGCGCCGCTCCCGCGATTCAGCCTCCGGTGGAGTCCGGGGTCTCCACGGTACGATAGTCGATGTTGACCTCCGTGGTCAGTCTGTGATCCTTGTTTCTATTTGCGCCTTTTTCCGTTGGCGCAGACATGTTTATCGTAAGAGATGGCCGAGCTCACCTTTTGTGCAGGCTTGTTCATGGCAGTAGTGTCCATTTTCGGCAGTATTTAGTGAACTACTAGTGCCAATTGAATTTGATTTTTTTTCTCCTAAAAGGTATAGATTCCAATCTGAAGAACTTTTGGTTTTTCGCATCTAGAATTTTTGCTTTCCGTATTCCAGAAGGAACAAAAATCAGCCTAGGTAACTACCTGTTTGTTTGTGCAGCTCGGTTTTTCTTCCAGTCAGCACACCGGCAGCATGACAATAGTAGCACTTCTGCATTCATCTCCCAGCATTTCAGATTACAACAGCAGCAGCTCTATTAGAAATACAGTATACAGCAGCAGGCCAGCAGTGAGCCTCTCTTGCTAAGTGCTCTTTTCATTCGACAATATAGAATCATTGCTTACTTGCTTGTGTACCTGTTGAGCAATTTTTATTTGGATCAACACAGCTATTTATGCTAGAGTCTGGTTGCCTTTTCATTAAATATTTAATTCTTTCAGATTTTGCTGTAGGTTCATCAAATATTTAATTCTCAGATTTTGCTGTAGGTAATTTCCTGGTAGCAATAGTAGAGTTCCAGTTTTTCAGTGTAGAAGTTTCACAAATGTAGCATTTATTGCTAGCTATTTCAGCTCTGTATGTATATTAGGCGTCATTAACCTGCATCTAAATCCTATGTTTGGTCTTTTGATTTTTCAGGCCACCAAACAGGAAGCAGAACTAGTAGCCCAGAAAGGGCAAATGCACTTGTTCGAACATCTTTTGTTGTTTTTAGTGCTGGATGACAACTTTATGTAGTGCTGGATGTAAGCTTGTATGTGATGTTATCATATGAAAACTCATATGTAATTGAATTGAAAATGACCTGTTTGTATATATGGGCTGAATGTTTGTTGTATGTGCTATAATCATTGGCTGAATGTTGCATGTCTAGCTGAGAAAAATAATTGGAAAATGGGAATGGGAATGGGCTGGGAATAGATTGAACAATGGTTCATCGTTGACATTAGGCTATTAATAAATGGATTTTGATGTCCATGTCATCATCCATGTAAGCATTGATGGCGACGTGGCAATAAATCCGTGACGGTTATTTTTCATCACAGAAAATGGATTTGGGCTGGATTTGGGCTGGGCTAACTAGGCCTTAGGCTCTTTGGTGACGGTTTTAGACCGTCACCAATTTCAGCAATCCGTAGCAATCCGTGATGGTTTTTAGTAAATCGTCACGGAGGTCAATCCATGACGCTCAATCCATGACGGTATCCGAAACCATCACGGATGTCGTATAGTGACAGTTTTTTGGTGATCCGTGACAAAAAAAATTTCATCAAGGGTTTCTTGTAGTGTAGAGTTCAACTTACAGTAGATGCAATCCAAACCCTAGATAAATCTTCCACCCACCCCCACGACGAACCACGATCGAAGAGATGGAACTCCAAGAATTCCAAGTGACGCATGCCGAACCGTAGCGGCTCGATCACGCACTCTACGCAAATCTACGAAGGATTCGGATCGATCACCCCAACTAGGGTTCTCGGCGGCTCGCCCGAGAGATAAACTCCACAAAATAAAATCCAATCTAATCTAATTACACGGTGAGCCGTCTCTAGGATTAAAAAGGCACGCAGCCTTAGCTCCACCAGATCGAAAAGCACGCAGGCCTCCGCCTCCACCGAACCGGACATGGGCACGACCAAGCTAAACCCGACGCAACCAAGGAAATAAATTACGTGACCACCTCCAAGTAAATAAACTCACGTGCATAAAAGTAATATTATACAATAATACTTGGGCCATGCTTCTCACATTACGAAAACCTCATTAACCTCAGGGAAGAATAAATAAAAGCCGGCCGGACTTCAGGCCAATGTGACTTTTATGAACGAGCTCAACCAATCTCCACAGGTATGGATCCAATTGTGACAACCCTCGTCGGCTTGGTTGGTTTCACACCGCCAATTAGCTCCTTTAAATATTAGCTTGCTGGATAGATTATTAGGAGTACCACAATGAACTCCTTCCTTTATCTTGCCTTTCTTTGCATCAAATAAAAATGAACCGAATTGAATAATTTGAGGAGCCATGGGCTCATCATCCTCTCTCTCGAAACAAAGCCGCCCCTCGGCTTTGGCATGAATTCAAATGGCTCCTCTATTTTCATGAACAGTTATATTTCCATATTTCTTGCTATCCAAAGAATTAATGATCATAGAAGAATTCCCAGAACTACCGGCTAAAACAATATTATGCTTGATGGTTGTATCATGTTCTCAAGGTCGGTTAGGTTGAGCGTTGAACTTAAAGCGAGGCTTCTTTGCGGGGAATACTTGTCTTTGATAATCTCCACATTGTTCTGAAAATTATTGGAGGTGGAACCAAGCTTCTTTGCAGCAATACTGTCTTTGATAATCTCCACATTGTTTCGAAAATTATTGGAGGTGGAACCAAATTGGATTGATGACTTATCGGCTCCTTGCGCCTAATCCGCATGATTCACAAACAACAAAGCATTTAGGTAGGAATTTCCACACCATTCTCTCCCTCTTGAAGCAAAGCCGCCCACGGCTTTAGGGTAATTTTATCAAGCTTTTTGCTTCACTTTCATAGCAGCAAATACCTCAGCCTTGATAGCACTCTCAAGCATTGGTTTGAGCATATGATGAACTCCCTTGTGCACAAAAGAATAAGTATTGGAACGACCACTATGAGTAGCATCAAGATCAAACCGCCATGGTCGACCCAACAATAAATGGCGAGGCACTCATCGGCGCGACATCACAGTCAATCTGTATCAACATAATTACCAACGAGAAAATTTAACTCGTGTCTTATGTGTAATTTTCAACGTACCACTTTGATTCATCCATTGCATATAGCGGCGTTGGAAGCCTCCGTGTAGACAAAGACAAAGCATGTACCAAATCTGAACTAATAGCATTAGTAAAACTACCACCATCAATAATTAGCTTGCATACATTATCTTTAATTTTGCATTCGGATTGAAATATGTTGGACCGTTGCCCCTTCACCGTAACAACAAAGTACCATCACTATGAACATCTCGTGCCATCATAGATAAGCCATCGACGTGTCATTTGTGTCATCAATGTCAATGTCGATTGAATGTCACAAGAAGAAGTACTTGTGCAGCCCCGACGTAGAAGAAAGAGCAACACTACCATGTATAAATGTCTGGTCGCCCCGCGACCTTTAGCAATAAGCGAGAATCATCTTTATTCATCTTTTGGAACTATCAACCTCCCTGAATAGGCTCTTTTTGTGCCTTTAGAGCAGCACGTCTCATCTCATATTTATGTGTACTGGTAGCTTTCTGCTTAGACAACTCATGAGAAGAAATAAATTGTGCATTTATAGGCTTGCTATATGAAACACCAGAACTCAATTGCTTCGCAGAAGAAGCAAAATTAATAGCTTTACGGTTAGGAGCATCTGCAACAATAAGATCGGCCCTTGATGAGCGCACATTTTCTTTGGGACCATGGAAATTTTGACCACCAGCAATAGCTTTCTTCTTATGAGAATTAATATCAATAGCTGGCTGGTTAGAAGCGTAAAGATACTTATCTCCAAAGCAACATCAGCAGCCCACGAGGAACGAATACTTGGCTCGTTGGCTAGAGATTGTTTTCCATGAACCACAGCTACCATCTTCCCGGACTCAGCGGAGGAGCCAATCGGCGTCGTAGTACAACTTTCATATCATTCCATGTCCTGCAAGGTTCTTCACCTCTCATGAAGTGTGATTTATGTAATTCTCGCCACCACACGTAAAAGATTAGCAGAAAATGTCTTCTTAGCAAAGAACAATTTGCATGCGTGGCTCGAGTCCATGACGCCAAAAAAATCCTCCATTGCATCTTCCCAATCATAGTAACAATAATTATAAGTTATTAAATAAAGTGTGGACACACACTTAATTTCCTTGTTAGCAAGACTATAATCAGACATTGAATAAACTCGGATGCTTTGTGAGCAACCCGTAAGCCGATACCACGATAAGGACTCGCCTTTGCTGTCCCAGAAATTTGTCCTAATTTTTCACAAAGTGCAAAATTTCAGCGATAAAATATTTATCAAGCAGCCCTTTTAGAGAGTAAATATTTATCAGCAACTCAAATACCTTGTCAGACTAGCGTGACAGGCAGCTAGCAAAGGTAAATCGGCAAGATGCAAATATAATATTCAGTGAAATTGATGTCAATCTCCTTCCGTCACGTCACCAGGTTATTGCTTGAGACTAATTGAATCAGGTAATGCAAACAGGATAGCAGCAGCACTACTACTCAGATTAAATCCCACGTAGCCAAATATAGAATTTGACTACTACTGTTTCCAGAACAAGATAGCAGATTGGTAATTCAGATGAATCTCGTAACAATTATATTGACCGAAAGAAATAATCTAAATGACCAATAGTTCAGCTCAATCCACAGAGTAATTCTTGCAGTGATAATAGATAGAGTTCAGCTTACAGTAGATGCAATCCAAACCCTAGATAAATCTTCCACCCACGGCCCACGACGAACCACGATCGAAGAGAGGGAACTCCAAGAATTCCAAGTGACGCACGAACCGCGTAGCAGCTCGATCACGCACTCTACGCAAAATCCACGAAGGATTCGGATCAGTCACCCCAACTAGGGTTCTCGGCGGCGGCTCGGCGAGAGATAAACTCCACAAAATAAAATCCAATCTAATCTAATTACACGGTGAGCCGTCTCTAGGATTAAAAAGGCACGCAGGCCTTAGCTCCACCAGATCAGAAAGCACGCAGGCCTCCGCTCCACCGAACCGGACATGGGCTCGACCAAGCTAAACCTGACGCAACCAAGGAAATAAATTACGTGACCACCTCCAAGTAAATAAACTCACGTGCATAAAAGTAATATTATACAATAATACTTGGGCCATGCTTCTCACATTACGAAAACCTCATTAACCTCCGGGGAGAATAAATAAGCTGGCTGGACTTCAGGCCAATGTGACTTTTATGAACGAGCTCAACCAATCTCCACAGGTATGGATCCAATTGTGACAACCCTCGCCAGCTTGGTTGGTTTCACCTGCCAATTAGCTCTTTTAAATATTAGCTTGCTGGGTAGATTATTAGGAGTACCACAATGAACTCCTTCCTTCATCTTGCTTTTCTTTGCATCAAATAAAAATGAACCGAATTGAATAATTTGAGGAGCCATGGGCTCATCAGATAATGCAATCCAAAAGCTAGCTAATCCTAGTAGAACGTCAGGCTCTCATATGCCTAAATATAATGACTAATCCGAGAAGGCAAAATTAGTCATTATATTTAGGCATACACTTTGGACTCGTTACACACAATCTTGTATTCATTAAATAAATCATATCTAGGGAGAAACTATAGTATAGGATAAGCGGATCATCAGAGAGCTAATATCATAGAATCAATCACCAACGAAGGTGTTTCTGTAATAGGAATTCACCTTTTTTTACCTATGCTTTGTTTCTAGAGACAAATAGATGTGCAGCTGAATCCATCAAGCCTCAACATACTGATATTGAAGGATGTCCTCTTAATCGGAAAACCTCAGGAGAATTCAGAAAAGGAGAGAAGAAGAACGACTAGCATTAATTGGAGCCCCTTTTCGACAGGGGAAAGCCACGCCGCGTGTGTCCGTGGCCGGGCGGGTTATCTCCGCCGTCCATCTTGCCTTCGGGACCCACAGTGGTTGCTGTTAATTCGGTGGGAGCGTTTATTTCCGTCGCATTGGGGACCAGCTGGTGGGGGCATTTTGGGTATGTGAAAGTGCTCGTGTCCGTAGTAACTACACCTCCACTCCCGGAGCTCACTTTTCCCCTCTTCTTCCACTCCTGCTCACGGAGCTCTACTGGTGATGCTTTTCCTTGGTTTTGATCGTGATTTCGTTTGACGAAGCCGGCCCTCAACCAACGAGTTGCTTTCCTCTTCCTTCGCTCGTCACTTTATCCTCGCTCACTCTCAGTGTAGACTCAGCTCCCTCGCTCGGCGAACTCGAGTAGTCGAGTTCCTCCGTTCTTGTGCCAGACGCCCGACCATGGTAGCTCGACCGCGCCCCACCCTGCTCCCACTCGACGCTCTCGGCGCCCCACACGCCCACCACGCCGCTCGCCACCTCTCTCCCCACTCGGCGACGAAGACGAAGACGAGGGGTTGATGGAGCCGTTGTTTCACTTCGCCCTTTTCCTTATTAAACTCCTGTGCCCGGAGCTGTACTTTCCCCACCGGGATCGTGAGTGTGATTGATGACAAGTCGCCAATAATAATGTTGGTCACAACCTCTCTTTTTCACCTAAAATCCCTCTCACAGGTATGTAATCTGTTTGTGTTCTGAAATGGAAACAAGCATGTATCTATTTGGCATTTCTGTAACACATAATGTATGGAATGTTGCACTAGTGTGTATGGCAAGGAGTTGTGTATAACACATAATGTGTGGAATGTTGCACTAGTTGTATGGCAGGGTGTTGTAAAATTAAAACTAGACCTTAAGTCTGTTCCATTGAACAAGAGGGTGTGTATAAATGTTGAAATAATTATCTGTAAGATTTTGATTCCTTTTAGTCATCACCTGATTTTGTTTTTAGAATTACACATGAGCTGTTCGTCATAGTCCTTTGATCAGCCTGGTGGTTACTATTTATGGCACATATAAGAAATCCACAATTTGCCACTACCGTGAAGGTGATTAATATAATTCCAACATTTTGTACATTCCCCTTTCTCCATCCACCTGAAGTGAGCTGTTAAGCCTGTACTGTGAGATGTGTCTAGCAGTGCCTCTATTCACATCAATTTCAAATTTTCGAATCTAAAATTTTAGGAGGGAAACACTGTCCCCATGGGAAGCACAGTTCCTTCTATAAAGCCCAACAACTGATTGTTTGAACACACATCTCTGCATCTTCCATCCCTGGTTCCCTTCTTCCCTGGTACTTACTATTTCTGATCATCTAGAGTCTACAGATCCCATCTTTCTTGTGTAACTAAGGAATTTGAACCATCAGTTCAGCATGTGAATGCTCAAAGTGTTCCATTTTTTTCCTTCTCTACATATTGCAGGCTTTTATTGAAGAGTAAACTGCACTCTAGGTCCTCAAACTTGTAGCGCTTTTTCCATGTATGTCCTCAAACTAAAAAAGCGACTATCTGGGTCGCTGAACTACTGATAATGCGCACCAAACGTCCAAAGCCCGCCACGCGTGCGCCAACATCTGACGTGGCAGTGCCACGGTGGCAGCTGGACTCAGTCTGTGCCGTGCCAACTTCCAAAATAACCTCATGTGTCGTCATGTCGTTGTTGAGTCTGAGGCTGTCAAGAGAGCACGAATGGAACTTTGATATCTGTACCAATCTTTCAGTTGTATCACTTATCCAGTTTGCATCTCCGATGGTGGGCTACTAATTGCTTGCTCTTTCTTTTTCTCTATTACGTTCACCTTAGCTAAACTATTAAAATGTTGCTGTAATGTCCCCATCATTAGAATATTATGTTTTGTGTATCTTTTTTGTATGCATCTGTACCAATCTTTCAGTTGTATCACTTATCCAGTTTGCATGATGGGCTAGTAATTGCTTGCTTTTTCTTTTCTCTAGTACATTCACCTTAGCTAAACTATTAAAATGTTGTTGTAATGCCCCATCATTAGAATATTATGTTTTGTGTATCTTTTTGTGTGCCTGTTTTCATTGCTTAGCACTGGCCAACATATATCTGGGAGTTCCATGCTTGGAGGATTGGAACTCTTTTCAATGTGAAAGCTGAAATCTGATTGAAATGTCACTGTTACTCCAAAATGGGTTTCCTTATTTTGGAAGTACTTGTCCTGTCATATCCTGGTACTTGCCTGACTTCTCAACTTGGTCAAGCACATCAGCAACCGTTGCCTCTGCTCCTAGTCTACCTTCTCCGGCTTGTGTCATCTTTAGTCAGTACATTATGGACGTCCATGTGTTCTTTCTATTACATCAAATTCGAATGCTTCTGTTGGTAGGATGGTACCCAAATATTTCCATTTGAATCCAATTTAATATAAAAGAACTATAAAGGACATTTTTGCTAAGGCTATAACTCATTTTTTATGTAATTTGATTTTTTTAGTTACATAACCTTCAGGTACTTGAATTCAATAACTAATCAATAGTCATTGATCAACATGGAAAATGTTCTAACCTTTCAATTTTGATCCTCCACTATCTCCCTATTTCCTCTTATTGGTAATGCCTTCTACTGAGCTTTGGCTGCATACTAAGAAAAATGCCTCCACAAATAACACACGGTTTTCTGAAATGCAACAGTAAAAACATTTAACCACATGAAAGTTCACCTCACAAATGGATGCCTAGGTTTGCAATTGCACCCATATGAAAGTTCTCCATTGTAATTTTCAGTTTGTAATTTTTGTTCATTTAACAACCACATGTTTATTCTTTGCTATGAATGAGGTGAGCTGTCAGCATTTGATAGAATATTTTAAGCAACCATCAGCCCCATCACTAATGTACCCCAGCACTGGCAATGCTACACATATTCATGCATTCCACCTGCAAGTCTGAGTTTTTTCCTCCTGTCAAACCGTTCTATTAGCTTTGAGGACATGCAATCAACACTGCATTCAGTTAGTCCAGATTCCTTCACCATCATCTTAACTTGGATGTATTTAATTTACAAACTCCCTCATACATTATGCAGGTTGGGTCTCCCCCCCCCCCCCCCTCTCTCATTACTCATTATGCATCAGCCAGAACAGGGTCTCAATGCAGATGACAACATAATAAGGTAGAAGAAATAAAAGGAGAACCCTGAGCTAACTGAAACATTTTAAACTTCCATTACATCTGCTGGAGCTCAGAAGATCAAACAAAGGATTAATCTAACAGCACATAGGATGTACTTTCACATTCAACTAGACTAGAAAAGACTAAACAAAACAGTAGTCACGAGATTGCAGAGCCATTCTAAGGCTTAGTACTTGTCGTTCTTGGTGTCTTCTTCGATGAACTCCCTATCAATACTTTCCCAAGTGCAGGAGTGAACTGTGGAGCCGTTATGGAGCTTGAAGGTAGGTTGATGATGGCTAGTGGTTGTGGCTCTGTAGCTGGAATTTTGCTTCCAATGTCCTTGAATGCACCCACTTGCCCAAGTGCTTTTCTTGCACCTGAGGAACTTCTCATCCATGGCATGCATGTTCTCTGCATTATTTTGTAAACTTTTCCGAGCACACAACCTGCATATGCTTTTTTTGGTGGTCTTCTTGGTAATTGAATGCGTGTTGTGAAGCCAGACAATAAGTCTTGGGGGTTGCTGTATTGAGCATTCCCTTCACAAGAAGCAGACATTTCACACTCGTTATAAGGATTTGAATTCTACACTGTTCTAATTGGTAATGCTTCTTATCTTCTATGTAACTTTTCTCTTTTCAGTTACACTATTCTAACTGTTTAATTCTACACCTGTAGTATCTGATTTCAGCTAATGTTTCTTATCTTCTCTGTAACTTGTCAACACTGCTCTAATTGGTAATCATCATCTATTTTAATTACTAGTGTTGTGAAATGAACTCATAGAACATTATATAGATGTTGTCATCTTCAGATCTGACCACATAAGTGTTTGACGAATTTTTACGTTACCATGAATATATTCAAGCCCGCGTCGCTTGATGATGATTGGATAAAAGAAAGTGTACAAAAATAATATGTGCAAAATATATGGAATTAGTACGAAGTATGAAACCACATGGGGTTCATTTGTCTCATGGAAGGATGAGTATTTTGGAGTTTTACTAAAATTAATTATCGACACCTGCTGCTCAATACACGTATATATTTGTACACATCTATTTATCCTGGTGCAAGGCAGTTAACTGCACGAATACATACGTACGTATTAACGTGGTTGATTTCTATATAGCTGGAGCCAAATACGGAGGCCCACTTAGCAGCTGCTGCATGCTTCATATATGGCAGCTAGTTCACCGTGTGGTGGTTGAAGACTACGTTACTTTTAAATGGAAATGTGCAAAAATACAAGGAAACACATATTATTTGACAATTCCATAGATTATGGAAATCTTAGCAGGCACCTTGATTATGGGATGTCTCCGGAAGAGATATACGTATGCATTGTATTTTATGGAAGCTTTCATTCATGATTGATTCTCCTGATTGGAAGGGATTGGCTGGAGAAGGAAAGATATAATATAGTAATCAGAGCACAATAGCTAGCGTGTAGCACGGCAAGGTGTTGATTACGTACGTGATTTGCATTGCCTTCTTGGCTCTTCCCAGATGGCCTATAAAAGGAGAGCTGCTGCACACGATCAAAGGGGACTCAGACCAGCACACCCACACACATCGTTAGGCACAGGCAGAGAGGAGGCTCTTCCTCTACCTGCTGCCACACCCGTCATCTGCTTGCACGTACAAGAAGAAGAAGAACACCCTCGCTCGGCTGTCCTGCTGCTTGCACTGGTGTTCGTCCACCCAAGGAGAGACGCCTGGTGCCGAGCAGCCAACCTCCGGAGGAGATGATGGCGGCCACAGGTGGTTACACGAACTAATTCATCTCTTTGCTTTTATTTTCATGCATAAACAGGTTGACGCATGGACGGCAGCTGAGTGTGTGGCCGGGAAGAAAGACAGCTGCGAATCCACGACGACTTGATCCGTCATCTTCGCTTGGGCTGATGTCGTCACTATACTCGGACCTTGATCGCTCGAGGGCCGTCGCAACATCTTGTTAAGCACGAGCTGCTGCACCAACACTGTCATCTCCGGCGAGCTTATACCACCCGTCGACTGCACCCATGCACGTCTGACCGAGCTGCGACCCCATGGCTTGGAGAAGACACACCGTGCTGGAACGTGCCATAGTCATTGTCAGGAAGTTGCACGGTGGATTTGCTCGGCTGGTCTTCGTCGAGGTCACCATCGTCACAACGTGTCCGAGCCTGCCGATCAGAGCGTGAAGTTTATTGAAGCACGTTATAACACCTGGAATGGCTGCCGAGTTCGTCGCGCCATCCGGGGGGTAGCAGATCAGGGTGCCGCTCGTTGTTGGAGACCATCTTCGCTTCATTGATATGATTAATGAACACAAGCAAGAGCTGTATTGACGGAGTACAATGACAAGAAGCCAATGAGATGCATGGGCCATGCATGCAAGCACATACACTTGTTTATACCAGGCAGCTATAAGAAATTAAGAAGCGCCGGCGTTCCGATTCACACTGCATCCATAATTGCTTTATCCATCAAAGCATTATTGGGCAAACATATACATGAGCTAGTGTCGGGCTATAATCGACGCTTCACCTCTTCTCCATGCATATTACCACCAAAAGACCATGACGTTCACACGCCGCCCGTGACCGACGAGGCCGGACGGCAAGGCTAGCCTGAGCAATGGCTACGCTATAATGGCACTACGGACCGACGAGGCCGTAGATCACGCCAATGCCTGCACCCATACATCATCCACCACCATGCATGGAGAAGACAGAAGTGAAGACGAAGACGACGACCACGTGCAGCTTAATCGGAGGTTTTCCGTGGATTTAATCCATGGGAGTAATTAACTGGGAGCTTTTATTTAGCCCCGGGAACCAGAGATCTCACATCGCCCAAGTTAGATGGCCCTTGCATCATGAGGCTATGGAGCGCAAATATATGTCAAAGGGAACTTGTAATTTTGTTGATCGAAAGAATTAATGAAATACATGTTTTCCCTATCTACTTGTCTTATTTGTGTACTTAGTACACTGGCACGCCCGCAACTTGTACATTTTATTTTCCCCCGCGTGTATGTTGCATTTTTGTCGTAAACAAAATTGGCACGCCCGGTGGAACCTGGTTCTCCTCCCATCTTTGCTGCGCAAATAATGGTCGTCGCCGTCGTCGAGCTCTCGCTTCCTCTATGTTGGCGCTATATTGGATGCCTCTATTAATGAGTGGCTCCTAATAATAGCCCAAAGGTGGCCTTTATTTTGAGCCACTTTTATTTTTTGTTGGTGTTTTATGTAGGTACCAAGATGTCGCTGAGGTTGGCTCCGCGTTGCAGCGAGTTGAGGTACAACTTCACTGGTCGGCGCAAATCTACACCGACACGTTAATGGGTGCTACCGCTAGTCCCTGGTCGGGACTCATTGGATTGAGCCCCTAACTAGTTGCTCGGGGCAGCTCCATCAAGCTGATGCAAGGACGGACCATGGTGCATGCGTAAGACTCCATCGGTGCCGGTCGATGTGTTCTCTTGGTGTAAGTGATACGCCCTCACTACATCAGCAAGATGCAAGCCCCGTGGGTCAGCGGCTTTCATCAACATTGGTGCCGAGCCAATGGAGCCGAGCTGGAGAAGGTTGCACTGCAGGAAGCCACATAGCATTGGCTCCGGTGGCTGCAGCACAAGGCTGAAACTTGCTACCTACAAAAGGCGGTAATGGAGGCGTTAACATCGTGCGACGTGATGTTAAGGTTGGCGACGCCACACAGGAAGGAAAGGTCGAGGTGCTCGTGCATGTACATGCGCTCGGGCACCCAAAGGTGTAGCACAAGGCAAGCTCACAAGCTAGCTGTTGGTGCATGCATTCGTGCTTTGCATGTTGGTGCATGGACACACGTACCTAGCATGCATGTACTGCTACAACATACACGGTACCCGCCAACCCAGCTAGATGTGCGCAGCTACTGCTTGTGCACATCCGACTGTGGGCGTTCATGAAGTCGGCGACATCTACACGCGTTGGACTCAGGCACTTGCCTCGAGCCTTCCATGTCCATCTATGGCAAGTAGCTGCAGCTCGCGCCAATCGGCAGCGATATATTATTTACCGATGGACATAGTGCCGCGAGGAGTGACTAGATGGGGGCAAGGTCAACCCCTCGACGTGGCCGTCATCTATCAGCACACCCAAGCAGGAGGCCGGCTCAAGGAAGAGAACGCCATTGACTTGGTAGGCTGGTGCGCTGCATCGATCGAGGTAGTGACTGTTTTGGTGACTTGCCGAGCGGGGTGCCACCTAATGCATCAGCTACTCGAACACCGGAGAGCACCATAGACGGCTGACGAATCACGCGTGCTTGGCGACTCGGTAGGAGTGACGTGAATGGAGACGCGCTGCCAGCGCCAGGGTGCAGGCTACAGCGATCCCACATCTACCCAGAGGCCCAAGCAGCTCTCGATGCTGCGAACTCTGGCCGGCTGCTGTGCCGTTCGTGCTGCACCATCTCGAAGGACGACGAGAGCATAATTCTCGACGGCCATGCGTGTCTAGCAATGCCACTGAAGTAACGCGCGGAAGGAGGCAACCTGTTGCTCAACCCGAGCGTCTTCCTAGCTAGACCACGGCCACCTTAAAGTGCTGTTGCTCCGCTGTGCCATGCATGTGAAGTAAGGCCGGGCCCAGATATCTCTCGTGACCAACTAACAGACTCGTGGCGGCTATATATCACCCACGTGGCCATGGAGCCCGCTACTACCCTAGTCCTTGTCTATATAAAGAGCGCCCAGGACCTAGGGAGGGTCTGATGACGTTTGCCCTCCAGGGTTGCTCAACAGCAACACCTCAATGTCCAATCCGTATGAGAGGGAGCACGATGGCCGCGTCTTGATCCGAAGCCACACGCTGCTGTTCCTAGAACAGGAGGTCACGCGCAGGAGATGACACTTCCACATCGTCTTCCATGGGCCGGAGGCTGGGGTGCGAACGCAGCCGCCACGACAAGACCCTGAAGACCGTGCGCGAGTAAGCGCGCGAGAAGCAAGCAAGCCGAGGTGCCCATACACACGTACATACCATGCATGGATGTACATGTACCATATACACAAGGAAGATGCAAGCAAGGCCAAGTCGGACGTCCGTGCAGGCACACCTACATGCTATGCATACATGTATCGACCAGGCCTGGTGCATCTACTACAAGCAACAAGTCCATGCAAGGCACGTACAAGCCACTAGGTCGTGCCGGCCACCAATCGTATCACGGAGAACGGCAGCCTGACGTCAGGGCGGTCACCGTCACAACAAGGCACCGCGCCTGCTAGCGTTGATGTGTTCCTGACGAGGGAGGAGCTCCAAGATGCATGTGATTCCACTGCACCATACTGAAGCATGTCTCGTCGTGAGAGAGACCGCGCGCCGGGTTCCTCACCCTCGTCAGGCTGCTGGCAAGCCAGGACACGCCGCTCTGCTATATATCAAGGACCGATGCCAAGGAGCTCGCCACTCGACGACGCCCAACCAATTGGATCACTGGAGCAGCGGGGGAAGATTGATGCCACGTGTCGGCCCCGAGTCTTCAGCAGCGCCGTGTCGACTGACGACGCCCAGCCACAGGCTCGGAGCGGATCGACGGAGGTTCAAGATGGCGTCCTGTGTACGCTGCCACCTTCATCTACAACGGCATGTAGCCGTGACACCATCCAGGCATGCAATGGAGGTGCCTCCCCGAGTGCATGCTGGACGACTGCGCTTAGCCATCGGAGACGGCGACCCGATGCTGGACGACTATGCCGAGGTGGAGCAGAAGCACCCTGACGCCACGACCAACCGTGCACACCAAGCCGAGCGACGCCACAACGAGTGTGCTAAGCAGGAGATGCTGTGTCGAGAACACCGGAGAGGCGCAGCCATAGCCAGCGCCGCCGCTCAGACGAGCATCGATGCTACGACCGGCCACTCGAGCTTGGAGGAGCACTCGATCCATATGCAGCTACTACCATCGACTGTGGTGAACGTGTACACGCGGTACCCCGAGCCTGACAAGAAGCGAGCCCGTGCCAGAGGAGCGCCGCTTGAGTGCATGTTGATGACTCACGTGAGTGGATGCATGTGTGCACGGTGTATGTACATGCATGTGTGTCAAGCTGTGCCTCGTTAACTGTTACTGCTACGAGGGCGAGGAGGCGAGTATGGACGCTATCACGTGGGGCTCTAGAACTCTGCCTCAACAGCGATGCCGCACGCCACAGGAGCATGCCATCCTGGAGACGGGTGCGCCGGAGCGCAAGCTCGATGTTGCACCAAGGCCTGATGACAACGGAGCAGCACGCCGACCCGGCCGTCGCTAGACGACCGCGTCGAGCCGGAGGCAGCGCTCTGATGTCGCTCGATCGCACACACCAACAGCTAACAAGTGCGTCGAACTGAGCGCGACAGAACATCAACGAGCATCTCGGGCAAGATGCATGTATACACTTTATATATGTGTATGTGTGTATGCTCATATGCATATACTATCATGAGCAAACTAACAAGTAACAAGCAAGCCAAGCAAGGTCGCTGCATGTCCGTGCACAGATGGCAAGCATGTCAAGCAAGCTAGCAACAAGGAGCAAAAGAGGTGCACCTCACTGATGCACTTCTACGCGGGGCCGACCACTGCAATACCAAGCAGGAGGCCATTGGATGCACTCTGGAGGAGTAGCACATGAAGTGAGCCTCCTGCATTGCTCAGCTTCTATCATGCTACCCTCGGCGCTCTTGACTCCATGAGAAGGCCATGACAAGGGACGTGTCCACACTCCATTGGCGCCCTAAGCAGGCTCTGCTGGGTCCGGACCTCCCTAGGTCATTGCCATAGCGAGAGACGACGTGGAGGTCCACAACAAGCTGATGGCGTTATTAGCAGACTCACCACTGGGAGCACCACAGCTGCCTAGTCCCTACGACGCCAATGATTCTCTGGTGTCACCTTCAACACCAACACACTGGGGCGACCATGGCTCCTTGGTGTCCAATGGAGCCAACGTTCCTCTGGTGTCGTTTCTACATCAACAACACACTGGGGCAGCTCCATAGCTCCCCGGTGTCCTATGGTGCCGACGTTCCTTCAGCGTCGCCTTCAACATCGACGACACACGGTGTCCTATGGGTCGACGTTCCTTCATCAATGCCAACACACTGGGGTGGCACCACAACTCCTTGGTGTCCAACGGTAGCCGGTGTCCCACGACGCCGACGATCTTCTGCTGTTGTCATCAACAATAATACACTGTGGCAGCACCATAGCCCTCGGTGTCATCTTCTACATCAACCACACTAGGGGCGGCATCACACCTCCCCTGTGCCGTGTCGTGCCGATGGTCTTTCGGCACCACCACTGATATCGACAACATCGGGAACAGCTCCACTCTGCCCAGGTGATCTTCTACACTGACTGCGAGGGTGACTTCACCCGCGTCAACAATCCTGTGAGTAGCATCACACCTCCTAGCTCATCATCCATGCCAATAGCATTTTGGCATGACCTCCAAGAACGACAGCACTAAGAGCAATAGTGCGTCTCTCCAAGCATCTGCATCACGGGAGGCACTTCAACAACACCTCCAACATCGTCAACCGACGCTCCACGCCAATCGGAGGTTCTTGATTTTTTTTTGCATAATTTTTTTTTATCTTCCCTTCCATTGCAACACCTGTCCACCTCTCTATAAAAACAAAAAAAATCCAAAGGCTCTCCCTACTAGGCTACAGCTGCAGTGGAGGATTCGACTACCTTGGGGCTTTTCCGGGGAGGCCCGGAGGCAATAACCCGGTGGATGGAGCTCGCAACAAGTCACTGCTACACGTACACCCATTTAACGCTGAAGCTCGTCTCCACCGGAGTAGTGGGAAGATGGCTCGAGCCACTCCTAAGCAGCGAGGCGACCATGCTACTCGCGCTCCTTGACATGAAGCGATACACTCCATGGAAGCCTATAGAAGAAGA
Organism: Chrysopogon serrulatus; assembly: GCA_015844335.1. Classification (NCBI taxonomy): domain Eukaryota; kingdom Viridiplantae; phylum Streptophyta; class Magnoliopsida; order Poales; family Poaceae; genus Chrysopogon; species Chrysopogon serrulatus. Next base: position 382,646 of record JADLZL010002686.1, read on the forward strand.
GCAAGAAAAGGGCTACCTGGTGCAGCACAAGTTGCATCAAGTGTGCAGCCGCTTGCCACCATGGAAGGTGATAACAAGGGACCATAAGATACAATGCCAGCGGGGATTCACCTAGTTACACGAAGGTGGATGGCTACCCTCCAAGTCCCTCAGATGCTGAAGCAAGCTCCAAGAAAAAAAAGGCAAAAAAAAAAGGAAAAAAATAAAAAGCAGGAAAGAAAAAGGGTCTCCAAAGAAGTGACCGAGTACCTGCCAAATGAGCTCAGTCAAGCTCACATCAAGCTCAACATCAAGCAGGAGGCGGAGGTAGCCATTCACCATCCTCGGCAAAAGTAATGGCAAAGTTAATACCAGCCGTTACCCAAAACTCAACACGAACTCAACCATACCTACGCCTCCATGTTAGAGAGTGCGAGTAGGCCGTGGTTCAACTCAATGCAAGGGAGTCTCGAGCAAGAATTCCCTACACCCCAGTGGAGACGTCGAAGCAGAAGTCTACACATTCAAGCACACAATGGGGCAAGTTGTGGTAGCCATGTCGCTGTGGTGATGCAACGGCGCCTAATGGTTATGCCCCTGGCTGTCCTATCCCGAGCTGCTCATATAGCTAACGCCAACGGGAGAGCCAATATTTTTTCTAAAAAAAATACAAACATAATTCTTTACATCAATCATTCTATATCATCACATTACCCTAGCTATGTCGATCATTCCTAGACAAGCTAGCCTTTTTCTAAGTGGTGTTGCAGGTCCATCGCTTCGCTACTTCGGGAGCAGTGTTGGCGCACCAGTGCGGTAGTGACAATGTTGTGAAACCCTTCAACCCGATGGGCTTGCACCACAATTGTAAAGTGGTCGTTGGGTTGATAAACCACACCTTTGGGGCAAAGTGTTGGTGCGCCAGTGCGGATAGCGCCAATGTTGTGAAACCCTTCAATCCGACAGGCTCGTCGGGTTGATAAAACTTCTTCGTCGAGTTACACGGATTTCACACCGCAAGACGAAGATGACTAGAGGGCGTCCGTTTGGCTAGCACTGCCACATGGACCTGATGGATACATCATTGGCTAATGCTGCAACATGGCCCCAATGAAGCCCTAATATGCTTGTTGGCCAATGTCGCAACATGGCCCCAACAAAGCTCCATGTCTACTCGTTGGCCAATGCCGCAACACGGCCCCAACGTGGACCATCCTTCCTGCTAGCCAATGCCGCAACACGGCCCTGGCGGGGTTCCATAACTTCTTGTTGGCCAATGCCGCAACACGGCCCCAACAAAGCTCCACGTCTCTACTTGTCGGCCAACGCCACGACACGGCCCCGACATAGACCATCCTTTCCACTGGCCAATGTCGCAACACGACCCCGGTGGAGTTCCACAACTTCTCGTTGGCCAATGCCGCTATCCGGCCCCAACAGAAGTCTCTACGCCATTCCTTGGAAGTCAGGCACGACGTCGACGGAGTTTCCGTGAGAGCGGCCGCCAACCAAGGTTTATTTTTTTTGTTTTTTTTTGGGTATTTTCCTTCTTCTTCTTTGTTTTTTTTTTCTTTTCCTTCGTTTTCTTCCTTCTTTCTGTTTTGTTTTTTCCCTTTTATTTCCTCCCTCTCTAGCCTCTCCACACTAAAGGCCGGAGGAGCGTCCGTGACAAGAGCGCTCTTCTTGGAGAGTTGCTACTATGGCGATGTGGCGGCACGGTACAAAGGACGACTCGCAAAGACGTGGCAGTGCAGGCGACCAAGGCATGGATGACGCGGCATTGGTGGCTCAGCTGCCGCTGCACAGTATATACATGCCAACAACGTCTGATCTGGTGACGTTGATGACACTCCAGCGTGTCGCCCGCGGGGCAAAGTCTGCCGAGCTGTGATGAAAATCACGCTAGACATATGAGCAAGGAGCACACGTGCCTATGCACGCCCTCAGATGAAGCTGCACCACCTCGCTGGTTGCGGTCATATATAATTACTGCTAGCGACAAAATGGATGCAAGCACAGCAGCCTGGTGTGAGCACCATGCATGGTGACAACCTGGCGACTCTATCTTGCTCCAGAAGGTCGTCCAGGGGCGTATCGACAACCTAGGAGTCCTGTTGGCCTCGTGGAAACCAAGATTGTTGTTAGCTCACGTGGTGGCATGATATATGTGCACCAGCTGAACACGTGGGAAAAACAAGAAGAGCTAATAAATAACAAGATGCAAGTTATGTGTGCATATATATGCATGCATGGGCAGCCGACACGGCGTCTCTTTGGCCCAAAGGCATTGTCTACCATCATGATGGCATCCAGGGCATTGCTGTTCCTGCGACGGCAACCGAGCACACGGCCTGGTGGCCACTACATCAACACCTTGCTCGTGGCTTTCAGTAGCCTGAGCGTGCACTATCTCTTTGATAAGTGAGGTGGTCGTGAATACTTCGGTGCTGATCCCTTTAGAGGCCGCTCAAGTTCGATCAACTCAACAGGCGGCGCAACAATAGAGAGGCTAGCACCCATCCTCGATCAACCACGGTGTGGGCTAGGATTTCTCTGTCCAACGCCAAGGTGATGTCGGGCATGGACACCCTCAGCCTCTCAAAACAGCAATCCGGTAGCTCCCTTGTCAACAGAGGCTGCATCGATTGCGTGACTATGGCAGCCCGACATTTCGTTCGGGCTTTTCACTTCTATGGCGAGGAGGATTAACCATTGCTTCCATGAACAGTCGCAACGAGGAGTGTAAAGGTCAAGCAGTGTCAGCCATCTCCATCTCGGATGCGTCCTGCGTCTTGTGCTAATCGAATGGCGGCTTGGCAAGTTCGACGCTACGACTCTCACTGCCCACAGCTGCAGGTGCTGACAAAATTTGGTGCAGCAACTCTCGACGACCATCTACACCTGCCCCGCGGCAATAGTTCAGCTGGTAGCATCGTATATGCACCACTAGGATGAGCTTGCAATTTATCAGAAATATGTGTGCTTGATCAGTTCACAAGCGTGACTTTATAAGTAAATTAAGGGGAGCATGGTGGTGCCCTATATTCATGTAAAGGTCATGATTGAATTTAAATCTGAAAAAATCATGAAATTCCAAGAGCTGCAGTTAGCTCCACTGCGCAATCTCAGTCATTTTTTTCACCAAGTTAAATTTGAATTTGCTCCGCATTCAAACTTAACTTGGTGGGAGGCATTTGTTTGACGAGATTTTGTACCTAGATTTTCTCCATATTTGAGAGTAACTAAAATAAAAAGGAACATGTGTGCATGGTTGGTGACGTGTGCTAGCTAGCAAGAATATATTTCTTTATTTGTTACATGCCTATACAAGAGAGAGTTTGATCTATATACAGAACAAGCTAATTAGCCTGTTGGCACGTGCATGGTTACGTTTTGGCTATGAGATATGTATCTGAGCTCTCTTGAGGCAAAAGGTTGCATGGTACACGTGCACCCATGGAGTCCTGTATCTAAAATACGTATTATATACGTACAAGCATGCATGTGGCTGGTAGACCCACACAAGCCAGTCGATGATCACAGACGTAATCAAGCTTGGCCGGGAAGCCTTGTAGCAAACTCTCCATGGTCCAGCTCATCTACTCGTGCATATTAATGATCAAGCTGACAGATGGGTCTACACCTGAGTTGTCCCTCGGTTCAGCGCCTACAGCTAAGAGAGTTCCTGCTGAGCACAGCTAGATAATATCATGCGTGCTTATCTGTTCGGCAAGGAACGAGAAGCTCCGGATTTCTCTCACGCGCTAACAGACTCTCCGGCGGCGCGTGCATGCATCCAAGAGTCCAGACGCTACCCTAGCCCTTTGCCTATATAAAGCAGCCCCGTGACCTGTGTATAGGCGAATCAACTTCGACTAATCACGCCGCCAGGCTCGTTGGGAAGGGCAGCCGCCGCCACGGCGCCATCTATCGTCCCGAAGCCAGCGCCGATCGGCCAAGGTAGCCTCTAGCGCTGCCGGCCAGGAGGAGATGGCTGCACGCACACGACGAGTTGCCGCACTACGGCGCCAGCATCCATCCGGAACCTCGGAGCAGATCGGCAGGATCAACCAGAAGCCTAGCTAATCATGCCCGACTGATTGGATCACGGGGAGGAGCAGCCGCTACCACACGGCGCTGTGCCATTGGCATCTACATCCAGAGGAGAAACACAACTACTTCTCTTCATCTCGACACACACCCCGTCTGGCCGATCGGATCTTGGAGAAAGGCGGTGCATTCAGAAGCTTGGAGCAGATTGATCGATATCGGCGGCTAGCTAGGTGCCATGATCCATCTAGGAAGACAGGCGGCCACAGCCAGACGCCATGATCTGGCTGAACCATCGCGTCACGAGGAGGCGGCAACCGCACCTGCACGGCGTCGAGAATCACCATCCACATCCAGATATGAAGGAGCGCAGCTGGGCTTCGTCTTCATCCAGGAAGCCATGAGTAAGAGATGGCGTCCGTGACATCTATGGGTGAGAAGTTAATAATCTAATCTAATTATTAGTCTCATCTAGTCTTGCGCAGTTGCATCAATGCATGGTGCTGCTGGACGTGTACGTGTCCATGGCTGCAGGAAGTCTGGACGTCGGCGCAGCTGCTCGACGCCGGTCACGCGTCTATCGGGCACACACACACACAGAGATCCACACCGTGCCGTGACTGCGTGTGTGCGCTCGAAGCCGGAGAGGCCGATGACCTGCATATTCGGTCGCCAGGACGGCAGCCTGAAGAGCCTATTGCCGGACAGCAGCTAATCGGCAAGTGCACACATGCCATCTACGTGGAAGCAGGTAGCTTCTGAGAGAGTCAAGAAGGTTCAACATCTACTACACCGATCCACCCCGACACCGCGACTGAGTCTTCATCTACTACAACGACAACCCCAAGCTAATCAAGTTCCACGGCGTACCACGAAGACGTTGCCGAGGAAGTCCAAATCAATCTGAACTACACCAACCATGCAAGTGTGATCTACTACAACCACCATTACGTGCCATTCGATACCGACGAGGCGAACGATACGGGCGGGTATGGCTCAGCTTATAGCCATGTTGAACCGGCTCATGGATTCCGACGAGGCCATGATCATGCCGACGCCACCCTACATCTACACCAACACCATGCATGGAGACGTGAAGTTTAAGACCGACGACGACGACCGACGCAGCTTAATCGGAGGTACTCTGTGAGCTTGACTCGCAGGGGTAATTAACTGGGAGCTTTCCGAGGCCCCAGGAACCATGAAGATCACATCGCCTATGCTCAAGTTAGATCGCCGCAGCAGGCTATGGAGCGCACATGTATATCGGGAACATGTATTTGTATTTTCTATAAATATGAATAAAGCTTATGTTCCCTCTTATTTTGTGTACTTTGAGTACACTGGCACGCCTGCACATTTATTTTTTTGTGTGAGTAGAGAGATCCTCTATTGAGTGATTTTTCTGTCCAAACAAATTTTGTCCCTTCTATCAGCCCGTGGAGGTGGTGGGCTCGGAGAAATGGATCTCCTGGGACGGCGAGAAGACGAGCCATCCGGTTGCCTCCTGCTCTGGGTTTGCTTCCAACTCCTTGGAAGCGCGCGCGACAACGGCTGAACATCACTGTCATCGCTTGACGAGGATATTGGCGAAGAAACACGTGTATTCCTTGCCGACGGAGCACGGCCACGCGGAGCACGCGCCGGGCGTACAGGAGCCCTACCGTCACGCTCAAGCCTCCTCGGCGCACGCCCCCTCCAAGGGTACCTTCTCAGATCAGATCCTTCATTGTCACGAGCCATGGAAAAACAACAAATGACCTGAAATGCAAAACACGGGACGATCAAGAGCATGCAAGTACATGATAGCTTACGTGAGTAATCAAATGACTACTCAGAAAGCATAATAAAATAAGAGGAACGAGAATGACCTTGGGGTGGAGAATCAAGGTGATGTGCAAGCTGATGTGACTTGTGAGTTCATCCAAAGGTGCTAGTATATTTATAGTCTCGTCAATGTCATACAGTTAGGAAGGCTATCAGTGATTCAGTGAGTAACAAGGAAATGAGAGAAGAGGATCGCCGGTGATTGGAACATGCCGTCCCAGCTCACGGGACAGCAGAGATTGAAAATTCTTTTTTTGGGCGATACTCATCAAAATAGCAACAGCTATATTTCGCTAAGTCAAGTTCAATTCGCAATACGAATAGCACTTCACTTAGCGAGGGGGCATTTGTTTGACGAATTTTTACGTTACCATGAATATATTCAAGCCCGCGTCGCTTGATGATGATTGGATAAAAGAAAGTGTACAAAAATAATATGTGCAAAATATATGGAATTAGTACGAAGTATGAAACCACATGGGGTTCATTTGTCTCATGGAAGGATGAGTATTTTGGAGTTTTACTAAAATTAATTATCGACACCTGCTGCTCAATACACGTATATATTTGTACACATCTATTTATCCTGGTGCAAGGCAGTTAACTGCACGAATACATACGTACGTATTAACGTGGTTGATTTCTATATAGCTGGAGCCAAATACGGAGGCCCACTTAGCAGCTGCTGCATGCTTCATATATGGCAGCTAGTTCACCGTGTGGTGGTTGAAGACTACGTTACTTTTAAATGGAAATGTGCAAAAATACAAGGAAACACATATTATTTGACAATTCCATAGATTATGGAAATCTTAGCAGGCACCTTGATTATGGGATGTCTCCGGAAGAGATATACGTATGCATTGTATTTTATGGAAGCTTTCATTCATGATTGATTCTCCGATTGGAAGGGATTGGCTGGAGAAGGAAAGATATAATATAGTAATCAGAGCACAATAGCTAGCGTGTAGCACGGCAAGGTGTTGATTACGTGCGTGATTTGCATTGCCTTCTTGGCTCTTCCCGAGATGGCCTATAAAAGGAGAGCTGCTGCACACGATCAAAGGGGACTCAGACCAGCACACCCCCACACACATCGTTAGGCACAGGCAGAGAGGAGGCTCTTCCTCTACCTGCTGCCACACCCGTCATCTGCTTGCACGTACAAGAAGAAGAAGAACACCCTCGCTCGGCTGTCCTGCTGCTTGCACTGGTGTTCGTCCACCCAAGGAGAGACGCCTGGTGCCGAGCAGCCAACCTCCGGAGGAGATGATGGCGGCCACAGGTGGTTACACGAACTAATTCATCTCTTTGCTTTTATTTTCATGCATAAACAGGTTGACGCATGGACGGCAGCTGAGTGTGTGGCCGGGAAGAAAGACAGCTGCGAATCCACGACGACTTGATCCGTCATCTTCGCTTGGGCTGATGTCGTCACTATACTCGGACCTTGATCGCTCGAGGGCCGTCGCAACATCTTGTTAAGCACGAGCTGCTGCACCAACACTGTCATCTCCGGCGAGCTTATACCACCCGTCGACTGCACCCATGCACGTCTGACCGAGCTGCGACCCCATGGCTTGGAGAAGACACACCGTGCTGGAACGTGCCATAGTCATTGTCAGGAAGTTGCACGGTGGATTTGCTCGGCTGGTCTTCGTCGAGGTCACCATCGTCACAACGTGTCCGAGCCTGCCGATCAGAGCGTGAAGTTTATTGAAGCACGTTATAACACCTGGAATGGCTGCCGAGTTCGTCGCGCCATCCGGGGGTAGCAGATCAGGGTGCCGCTCGTTGTTGGAGACCATCTTCGCTTCATTGATATGATTAATGAACACAAGCAAGAGCTGTATTGACGGAGTACAATGACAAGAAGCCAATGAGATGCATGGGCCATGCATGCAAGCACATACACTTGTTTATACCAGGCAGCTATAAGAAATTAAGAAGCGCCGGCGTTCCGATTCACACTGCATCCATAATTGCTTTATCCATCAAAGCATTATTGGGCAAACATATACATGAGCTAGTGTCGGGCTATAATCGACGCTTCACCTCTTCTCCATGTATATTACCACCAAAAAGACCATGACGTTCACACGCCGCCCGTGACCGACGAGGCCGGACGGCAAGGCTAGCCTGAGCAATGGCTACGCTATAATGGCACTACGGACCAACGAGGCCGTAGATCACGCCAATGCCTGCACCCATACATCATCCACCACCATGCATGGAGAAGACAGAAGTGAAGACGAAGACGACGACCACGTGCAGCTTAATCGGAGGTTTTCCGTGGATTTAATCCATGGGAGTAATTAACTGGGAGCTTCTATTTAGCCCGGGGGAACCAGAGATCTCACATCGCCCAAGTTAGATGGCCCTTGCATCATGAGGCTATGGAGCGCAAATATATGTCAAAGGGAACTTGTAATTTTGTTGATCGAAAGAATTAATGAAATACATGTTTTCCCTATCTACTTGTCTTATTTGTGTACTTAGTACACTGGCACGCCCGCAACTTGTACATTTTATTTTCCCCCGCGTGTATGTTGCATTTTTGTCGTAAACAATAAGTATCAAACTGATTATTAAAAAATTAAAAATTAAAAAAAAACAACTTTACCGAGGGTTAACTGGTATTCCATTCGAACTGACAATTGCGTTCTTTCGGATTGCTCTTGGCTACAGTTACCCTGTCAACATAATAGGGTTTACTGTGTAAAAAATGGCCAAAAAATGTTCCAACAAAATATTGACAGCATAATGTTCCAAGAATCGAAATTTCCAACGCTACTTACTTGGTTAATTGGTTTCAGGTGCAGATCTCGTCTCCTTTTCTCCAGTGCTGCACTCTGCAGGTACTTCGGGAATCAGAGAGCTCCCTCGCCTCTCCTGAAACTTGAACTCTTCTTGTTCGTCGACTCCTGAATCCAGTGCAACTTCTCTGCAACGAATCAGCAGTTCAGCACGCATGCAGTTCCAATTTCATCTACAACGAAGCCGATTTGAGGAAGTGGCCGGTCTCTCCTTTTGACCCAACAGTGAAACTGAGATGGCTCTGTCAACCTCAAGCGCTCGGGACTGTTTCTCTGAACCGGTGATCTCCTTTTGAAGTTGAATTTCAGGCAGCACAGGAACGGAGGAACCCGAACATTTCAGGTTGCCGTGCATCTGGTGATCCTGTACATATCCATTTTTGCCCTTCCTTATTCTGCGCGATGTCTTATTTAGCTTCTTCGCAATCCCGCACGAATATTGGCGCCAGGGACATTTTCACGGTCAAGAACCCAAGATAGCCCGTGCGGCACATGTACAAACGGAAAATCCACTGTCCTTTTTGACATTACTGGGGGCAGTATACTTTAGCATAAAAGAGGGATTATTATGTGTATTTTTCTCATTTAAAGAGCATATAATAACCGACACACCAAAATGTGGAAAAGAAGATGAGTAAGACGAAGCCTCAGAAATTTTAAAAAGTGGCATCACCTGATCTGTTGGAAAAAAAAATTGGGTAGGGACCATCCCTACACTGCACCCATACGGACGTCCATACATATAACGACGCGTGGACTTCTTAATCGGGCTCCCTTACCCTTAGTCGACTGTATTTGCTTATCGGCTAATTGGATCGGCTAGCTTTGCGATTATAACCAGGCTAATTGGCTGTTGTGATTGGCTCGCACTCACCGGCTCAGGTTTTGATGGTAGATTGGGAAAAGAGACGGGAGACCGCCGTCGCCATTAGCTAACCAGGTAGCACGATCAAAAAGAAAAATCCATCGATCAAAAAGAAAAAAAATCAATCGAGACGACCACAACCAGCAGCACGATCGGATATTCAACTGTGATGCCTGTATTTACATAAATTTGGAAAATGGGATATCTGAACTTCTGAAGGGACATAAACTTTTTCAGAACACTAGTACACAAAACGTTTTTACAGGCGGATGACAACGTATTTGCACTGGCGTTTTTCCCAACCGCGGTGATGCGAGAGGCCGTGAAAATGAATCATTTCCACCGGCGGTTGGTTGAAAACCGCCGGTGGAAATAGATTTTCTGGGCGGTTCTCTTAAGGAACCGCCCAGAAAATCGCTGTCCGAAAAACACCAAAAAATTGCAAAAAAAATATTTTTAAAAAGGTAAAAAATATTTTTTGAACCGGGGAGGCACCCGCCCGTCTCCGTCGAAAGTCGTCACGCATTTTTTGGCGTAAAAATCGCTAAGGCTACGGCGGGGGTTCGAACCGCGACCTCGGCTTCAGGCGTATCCTCCTCTACCACTCCACCCACATGTCACTTGTGTCTAGATACCATTTTTGTTCCCCACATATTATACAAAACCCGACGGTAAATTGAATATTTGAGGGTCTAAACGATTTCAAATGAAAAAATGGTGAACTACAAAGTTTCATAACTTTTCGAGATCTACAACTTTCATTTAGAGTGTTTCTCGATCCGAGGTGATTTGCAAAATTTGGATTTCAAATTTGAAAATTTGATTAAGTAGTTTTCCATAAAAAGATGATTTCAAATGAAAAAGTTGTCAACTGCAAAGTTTCATAACTTTTCGAGATCTATAACTTTTATTTTGGGAGTTTCTCCATCCGAGGAAGTTTAAAAAACTCAAAAAATTAATTTCAAATTATTTCTACCGGGCGGATTTTTTAAGAAACCGCCCGGTAGAAATCGATTTCTACCGGCGGTTCCTTAAGAAATCCGCCAGTAGAAATACGATTTCTACTGGCGAACCGCCTGTAGAAATAGGGTCGATTTCTACAGGCTGTTCTAAAGGAAAACCGCCAGTAGAAATAAAACGCTAGTGTCAACACAAATGGTTTGTATACTAGTGGAATGTGCATATTACATCTTGAAGTACTATGGCTCAAAATGCCATATGTATTTCAGATCAATGTGCATATTATATCTTGAAGTATTTGTACCATGAACTCTTACAAAACAAACTCAAAGGCAAGAAACGATGCGTAGTTTTTTCCCCCTAAAGCAGCTTCACATCCATACATTATTATACACTAATCAGACTAGTCACACTTCAGGTTTCTTCATTGCAATCTGATGGTAGACAGCCCTCTCTCTTCAGTCCTTGGTGGTTGGTGCTGAACTGATTGTAGCAAAACAACGAGCACCTAAGGAGGAAGAGGAATACACACCCTAAGCTAGGTGAGCACTGCAGGCGCAAAAGGACGCCGAGGAGTAACTCGTAGTTGCTGAGGACGAGAGTAAGACCTGCCGGAGATGGAGGTCGTCGGTGAGCCTTGAGGAAAGCTGAGTCCTGACAGTGGCGAGCAGGCGCAGAGAACAGAGCTTGCGTGTGACTTGCTCGCGCGGAGCCGAGCCAATTAGCCAGGTCTCCTACAAAATTAGCCGAGAAATAGGGTCATTAAAAAAGTCCACGCGTCATCATCTGTATGGACATCCTGTATGATGCAGCGTAGGGATGGTCCGTACCCAATTTTTTCCCGATCTGTTGCACCGGTAGCCACAACATGCAAGCAGAAAACATCATTCTGAAATAAAGGAAAGCAAGAGATTGGATGGAAAATGAAGGAAACAAATGATTTTGACCTATTGCAGGTGGGTAGGCATAATATACAATTAAGAAGTGGTTTTTTTTTTAAAAGCTGTCCTCACATACAGAGAAGAATATAGATAGTATTGGCAAGATAGGAAAGTATATGGACATGCTGTGGACCTTTGAAGCTCAGCAGCCTATATTCCGAAGTAACATGACATATCATTTTCATCATGAGGTTTAGAATAGCAAAGAATTTGATTTTTTTTTTTGAGGGGAATAGCAAAGAATTTGATGATGTGGACAGTTGTCACGTGACAGTATGACATCATTGTATGAACCATAACAAAATTAAATAATAGGTTTGACATGCATGTAGCACTCAACTCCGAGAGAGACAAAGGCCTTTGTAGACAGGGTTTCAGATTTTAATATGACAATAAGGGAAAGAACAGTAAATGTTACAGTGTGCATGAAGCTGTCAGCTAATAGAAGCAAATTGTGAGAACGGCAAGTGCAAAGGACAAAGAACAGTTCTGTCGTCACCAATTGGTTATTATGAACAGTTTATAAATGTACCTATCATCTATTGGCAATAACTATGGCTAAGAAACTAAACTGATATGTCTGTATATTTTAATACGAATTGAGCACTGGCTAAAACTATCAATTATCTTGTAAACAAGGGAAAATCTAAGTATCCTCAAGAAAAACCGGAAGATTAGATCATACAAAAACTACAACTAAACTCTGACACCAAAATCAAAATAATCTTAGATAAAATTGTTACAGGAAGATATTAGTGGCCATGATAGGCAGTCTTCATGGGATAACTATATATAAAGTTATAAACAAACAAGAGATCTTTTACAATGGTTGGAAAAATACCTTGGTATCTTTAGATACTTTTATTTTTTTCTATTTTTAGCTAACTATAATTGAGAAACATTATTTATTAGATATATTAAGGGTATTTTCGTAACCGAGAAGTCCGAGATTATGCCCTTCGCGTAAGTCCTCTATGTGGATCAAAGTTTTAAATAGCGGACTATAACAAATAGCGGTATCTTTTTTTTTAGAAGCTATAAAGCTATAACGGAGCTATAGCGGAGCTATGACAGATAGCGTTTTATAAGAAAATCATAAAAAATACAAGTATTTGAGTAAAAAAACATGACAATCATGAAATCTGAGGAACACACATATGTTTTCATAGTTCTAGGGATGTAGAAAATGTTACTTCATATGATATTGGAGCATGATTCATGAAACTCAAGAGTTTAATTTGTCAAAAATACAAACTTTAAAATAAATTATAAGCAAATAATAACTAGATTGTCACTATTATAGATGAAATTGAAATAGCGGTGCTATTTCAAAGCTACAACTAAGTAATTTAGCGGTGCTATAGCGCAATATAACAGTCATAATTGGTATAGCGGCAAAAATAACAATAGCTTAGTGGTGTCTCTTTCCAAAAGCTATAGCGGCGCTATAGCGCCACTATAGCCCGCTATTTAAAACTAGGATGTGGACGTGCTCACTCCTGCTCTTGGGGCAAAGCTTCGGTATAATGTTCAATTGCCTTGTCCAATTCACCATGAAAGAAGCTGTCGTTGCCTTGCCGCTTCTTGATGACTTCATCAACAGCAGGTGGACAGGCGCACGCTGCTTGTGAGTTGCGCGCAGGCCGTGGAGTCGCGCATCGCCGGCACGGGAGCCTGCTGCACAGGTCGCTCGCGGTGGACACGACCTTGCTCGGTCCCACGAACCCCTACTCCTTGGCCTATCGCCCAGCATCCACGAGCGGCGCCCGGTCAAACCCGGCCACCCTGGAGAGAGAAGGCGAGGGTGTATCTTTGTCGACTCCCTGTCCACATCCTGCATCTCCTCCGGGTTTGGACTCCGCCCGGCCGAACCAACCACGCTTCCTCCTCTTCATCGTGCCCGCCGCCGCCAAACAGCCGAGGCGGCACAACTCCTCATCGGCGCCGTGGCAGATCAATGCGGGATGGCGGCCGGCAAATAATGCGAGTCCAGCGTGCACTAAGCAGTACATGAGCCGAGGGTAAGGGCGTCGAGGCCGGTACACGTGCCCGGTGCTATCACATCTCTTCACGTGCGAGGTGGCCGCACTAGTGGCGGCACCGGCGGCCGTCGGCGAGGCCACGTACAAATGCCTGGGAGCTTCAGCAAAGGGGAGAAAGAACTGGAACGAGATGGGAGCGATGGGTTCACACAGGGGTGGGTGGGAAATTCTATTTTGCCCTTCCACGAAGGTACTAAAATTACCATTTGCCCATAACCGAAAAATTAAAAATAATAATGGAAATTAAACCTGGCCCACATATTTTTAGTACTTCATGAAAGGTATGGCCCACGAAGGTACTAAAATTCCATTTCAATGTTCTTCATGAAAGGTATGGAGGCCTTGGAGAAGGCAGCAGCAGAGCCATTGTATGATGAGACTAAAGGTTGTACCAAGGAGTTCACAATATTACGGTGCATGCAGGCTTAAGCCGTTGATGTTGAAAGCTAGATATGGATGGTCCGATGCCAGCTTCGATGCATTATTGAGTACTCTCAGAGATATGCTTCCAAAGGAGAATAAAGTGCCTGCTAACACGTACTATGCAAAGAAGCTAATCAGTCCGCTTACTATGAGTGTCCAGAAGATCCACGCGTGCAGAAATCACTGTATCCTATATCTAGGTGATTACAAAGACTTGGACAACTGTCCAAATTGTGGTGCAAGTCGGTACAAGACAAAAAAAGACTATCTACAAGAAGAGAATGCAGCTTCCATTTCTAAAGGGAAAAAGAGAAAGAAGACTCAACAGAGTTTAAAACCCTGCACCAAAGAAAATGAAGAAGAAGACTACTACGCACAGAGAAGGGTTCCCGCTATGGTCATGTGGTACCTTCCAGTAGTAGATCGGTTAAGGTGTTTGTTCGCAAACCCTGAGGATGCAGAGCTTATGACTTGGCATGCTTCTGATAAGCACAAAGTAGATGGAAAGCTTCGACATCCTACAGATGGCAAGCAATGGCAAAAATTCAATGAGGACCACCCAGAATTTGCCAAGGAGACAAGAAATGTCGGGTTCGCGACTGCGTATACCGATGGAATGAATCCCCTTTTTGAAAGGAGCAAGTAAGTACAGCACATGGCCAGTGATCCTCACCATCTACAATCTCCCTCCTCACTTGCTACAAAAGCGAAAATACCTTTTGCTCACCATTCTTATTTCTGGATCTACACAACCTGTTGTTGACATGGATGTATTTTTGGAGCCATTAATGGAGGAAATGAGAATATTATGGGATACGGGTGTCGCCATGTTGGACGAATACCGGAAAGAGTCATTCACACTGAGAGCAATTATTTTTGTTACGATCAACGATTACCCTGCTCTCTTTGTATTGTCAGGACAATTCAAGGGCAAGGTTGGTTGTGTAGTATGCTTGAATGAAACCTTTTATGTGTCCCTCAGTGCATCCAACAAGATAGTGTACATGAGACATAGGCGTTTCTTATCAAAAGGTCATAGGTACCGCTTGCGAAAGATGGATAGGTACTTTGACAATCATGATGAACTAAGGTCCACTGCTCCATCAGGTAATAGTAAAGGTCACAGAGTATATGAGATAGTTAAAAACATCAAGTTTGTATTTGGTAAGAAGACAAAAGATGGAAAAGAAAGAAAGGATGTAAAGCCAACTGCTGGGGCTACATTCAAGAAGATGTCAATTTTATTTAAGTATTTGCCATATTGGAAAGAGCTTGACGTACGGCACACGGTTGATGGTATGCACATTCAGAAGAATGTGTTTGAAAGCATAATGGGTACCTTGCTAGATATAAAGGGCAAGACAAAGGAAGGATTGAGTTCACGTCAGGACCTGGTTAATTTGAAGATAAAACCTAAACTTCATCCGGTATTGCTAGATAATGGAAAGTACCACCTCCCCAGCAAGCTACAACTTGAGCACAGATGAGAAACATGCCATGTGTGTGTGGTTGAAGAAATTGAAAGTTCCAGCTGGATTCTGCTCCAACATTAAGAGCATTGTGTCAATGAAGGACCTTACACTCACCAACTATAACTCTCATGATTGCCATGTGATGCTGACAACTTTCCTCCCTATTGTCATCAGGGCTATAAGTTCGGTGTTCTTAAAGATGGCAATCATACGGTTGTGTTTCTTTTTTAACGAGATATCACAGAAGGTAATTGATCAAGAGCAGTTAGAGTCTCTTCAGGAATTCGCAGTGAAGACATTGTCACAACTTGAGATGTGTTTCCCGCCATCTTTCTTCGATATAATGGTACACCTTGTCGTGCATTTGGTGCCACAAATACAGGCATTGGGTCCCATGTATTTGCATGAGATGTGGACATATGAGCGTTTCATGTCAATTCTTAATGGGTACGTAGCCACTCGTGCTCGTCCTGAGGCATCTATGATAGAGGGATACACTACCGAAGAGGCCATTGAGTCCGGAGGTCCATTCTGCAACACTTGCCTAAAAGACCAAATTACAATAGGTTTGCCTCCGTCTCGACATGAAGGTAGACTATATGGGTGTGGGAGGATGGGTCGGAAGTCATTCATCCCGTCGGACTACAATATTGTCCTCGAGACGCATCATAGCATCCTACATCAGCTCTCAATAATGGATCCTCTGATCAAACAACACATACAAGAGCTAAGCGATCGAGAACCCCTGGGCAAACAGAGGATTGGGTATCGAAGGAACACAAGCGCCGATTCACCACATGGCTAATGGAGCGTAACATTCCAAATGGAGACACAATTGAGCAACAAACTATCAAGAGGTTGGTACTGGACCATCTCGCCCAGTCACATCATGGCACACCTTTGACATTAGTGGCTTCACATTTTGTACTACTTCTAGGGACAAAAAGAGCGTGACGCAAAACAGTGGTGTTCGTTACGAGGCCATAGATGATTCAGATGAAACTGCTACATACTTTGGCTTCATTGAGGACATATGGGAACTAGACTATGATACCTTTAAGACGCCTGTGTTTCGATGCCAATGGATTGATGACAAACATATCACCGTGGACAACTATGGCTTGAGAGTTCTCGATCTAAGTAAAGTAGGGTACAAGGATGATCCTTGGATCCTTGCTAACCGTGCTGCACAGGTTTTCTATGCCGAACAGATCCTTTCTAAAGAAGAGAAGAAAAGTGGCAACAAGACCAAGCATATAGTTCTTCCTAGAAAGCAGCAAGCTATAGGAGTTGATGGTGTAATTGACCTAGATGACTTCAACCACTTCGGGCACATGTCTCTCTTTAATGATCATCAAGTAAAGATAAGAAATGTTGAGCGAAATATCTCCAAGAATTCATTACCATGGGTGCGCCACGATGGAGAAGGCAGAACAGTAGCTGGCTAGCTAGATTTTATATTAGTTCAATATTAGTCTTTGTCTTATGTAACAATTTATCGGTTAGAATTTGTACTCATAAATTGTTATCTCTTTTTCGTATTACTCTTCAACTTATTTAAGTCTTTTTGTTTCTACTTGTTTAGGTCCTAAAAGAAATACCCTAAAAAGAAATACCTAAAAAGAAATACCCTAAAGAAATAATGTAAAAGAAATAACCTAAAAGAAATATTCCCAAAGAAATATTCTATATCCTATAAGAAATAATCTGAAAAGAAATATTCTATATCCTAAAAGAAATATTCGTATTGCTCTTCAACTTATTTAAGTCCTTTTGTTTCTACTTCTTTAAGTCCTTTTCTTTATACTTGTTCAAGTCTAAAAGAAGTATCCTAAAAGAAATAATGTAAAAGAAATTCTCTATATCCTATAAGAAATAATCTAAAAAAGAAATATTCTATATCCTAAAAAGAAATAATCCTAAAAGAAATTCTCTATATCCTAAAAAAGAAATAATCCTTAAAGAAATTCTCTATATCCTATAAGAAATATTCCTAAAAGAAATATTCTATATCCTAAAAGAAATAATCCTAAAAAAAGAAATTCTCTATATCCTAAAAGAAATAATCCTTAAAGAAATATTCTATATCTAAAAAGAAATAATCCTAAAAAAAAATTCTGTATCCTAAAAGAAATAATCTGAAAAGAAATATTCTATATCCTAAAAGAAATATCCTAAAAGAAATTCTCTATATCCTAAAAGAAATATTGTATATCCTAAAAGAAATTCTCTATAAGCTAATGTAAACAAAGATTGTAAAAACCAAGAAGCCATTTCCAATCGGGCGGTTAACATTGACAACCGCCGCTGAGATGATCTTTCACAGCGGTTGACATTGATAACCGCTGTGAAGATCATCTTCACCGGCGGTTGTCATTGTCAACCGCCCGTGAAGATGCAATTCTATATATACCGAAGTGCGCGGGACTTAAAATTTTTCAATCCGTGGGTGCGATTCCAAGCAAGAAGACGCCGTCCGCTGCCGATTTCCCTCGCCGGTGATCCTCCGGCGACCGTGCCGCCGTCTCCGCCTCTGCCGTCTCCGCCCCAGCCGCGCTCGTCAAGCCGCCGGTGAGTTGAAGCCGCCGCCTGCGCCCGCCATCGAAGCCGCCGCCGCCATTGCCGCCACCTTGTGTTTGTGTTCGTCGAGGAGCTCCATCTCCACAGCGGCGCCGAGGACCTCCATCTCCCCCTCGTGATTGTGCTCATCAAGCGGTCGGGGCAGCTGGGCGCGCGGCAAAGACGCCAGCGCGGAGCCTTGGGAAGGCGGGGCGTGGCGGCTTGGCGGGCGCCACGGCGTGGCGGCGTGGCTCGCGGGGCGGCGCCACGGCCGTGCTGCCAACCCTAGGGCCGTGTTGGGCCTCCTAGGCCGCCACCATGTAGGGCCACCGCTGGGCCCTCCAATGGGTCCAGAAGGGCCTTTTTTTTTTGTTTTTTATTTTTTATTAAAAGTAATGGTGGCAATATGAGTAAATGACTTACAAAAAGCTAGAGATAAATTTCTTTCCTTCTTAAATATTGTAAATGATTTCTTTCCTTCATAAATATTGGAAATATTTAATATTGTAAATGACTTACAAAAAAGCTAGAGATATATTTCTTTCCTTACGCCATATTGTAAATGATTTCTTTCCTTCATAAATATTGGAAATATTTAATATTGTAAATGACTTACAAAAAAACTAGAGATATATTTCTTTCCTTCTTAAATATTGTAAATGATTTAGCATTTATTAGTGACTGAGTACTTAGTGGTTGTGTTAATATTTTTTAATGACTTAGCATTACTTATTGGCATTTATCATATATGTAGAGAGATATTATAACCTTATTATTATTGTTAGCTTATTAATTGTATTAATGACTGAGTGCCTAGTGCATGTGTTAATATTTTATGTAAATGAAATAAATATTGTTGCTTTCTATTATTTCCTTTTATCATATGTGTGATATTAGCAATTCTAGGAAAGCAATGATTATTGTATGTGCTAAGTACTTTCTTTTCAATGACTAAGTACTTCCTTTATCATATGTGAAATATTTCCTAGTGTATATGTAAATGACTAAGTACTTTGCAATGATTTTTATAATGTGATAAGTACTACGAAAGTACAATGATTAATTCTAAGTTTGATTTAGTGTGTTATTGACTTAGTGTACTAATGACTTATCATTTTTTAATGACTTAGCATTACTAAAGAGAAGATGACTTCTCCAAAATCCGAGAGAGCATGCAGATGACCGGCGTGCGTAGTCGCCCAATAAGGTTGATACACCCCCGACCAACGGTTAGTATGACACAATAACGTTTAGTGAAACGATGACTTATATAAATGAAGAACTCAAATACTTATTGGCCTTGCATTTTTAGAACTACAAATCCTCCGGCACAAGAAGAAGAAGAAGAAGAAGAAGATTACCATGGTGACATGTTGGAAGAAGAAGAAGATGACGGAAATCGAAGTGATCCATGCCCTAGCATAGATAGACAACCTCAACATAGCGTTGACCCGCATTATGATACGACTATCGATGAGGTATAGTTTTTTACATAAAAACAACGCTTATTCATCCCAAAAAATAGGATCCATTTGCATGATGCGTTGGATATGTCGTGCAGGGAGGTTTTGTCTCATTACGGGACATTCTCGCGGAGGAAGAAGAAGTGCCGTAAGGAGAAGCCCCTAAAACAACCGAGACAACCACCTCGAAATCAAGGAAAAGGAAACGCACCGAAAAAAAAACGAGGTGAAAGGGGGGACGAACAAGTGGCCGAGCAGACCTATGTTATTCCCGACATAAGCCCAAAAAGGAGAGCCTTTAGTGTCAAATGCGGTGGCGGCCAAGATAAGAAATGCGATTGGTTTCTTGGTCGGGGGATAAACTTGACATCACAATCCAAAGGTGGGTGGATGTGAGCGCCGATACACGCAAAGAGTTATGGAGAAAGTTCAGTGAAAGGTTTGTCATCCCTACAGGGACTGACAAAATTGTGAAAGAGTATTTCTTCAAGCAAGTTGCAACGTCATTCCGAAACTATAGATCGGAAATGAATGTCAAATATCTGAAGAAGGGGTTGGACCCAACGAGGAAGTATAAGATCACCGCTGGTCAGTGGGCGGTATTTAGGGAGCAGAAGAAAGATCCAACTTTCCAAGCAAAGAGCGAAGCCGCTTCAGAGCTAGCAAAGAAGAACAGGTACCACCACCACCTTGGCACAGGTGGTTACAAGCTCCAGATTCCGAAATGGCGGGCTGAGGAGGAAGAGCTAAAGAAAGCGTGCAAGCTTTGTTCTCTCGGAGGAAGTTGGTGAGAGGGACGACGAATTGGCTGGAAAGCTAGAGGAACAAAACAAACTCCTACGGTTTGAACTGTCCCGATGAAATAACACCGACGGTAGAAAAAAATTGTGGAATTGGCCGATGTCAAAGAAGGCAGATTGAAGTCACAAAGGGAGAGGGACATCTTGACTTTAGGTCTAGGCAACCCCGAAAGCATCCCGGGTCGGTAATGCGAGGAATATTATCAAAGAGGGATGGAAAGAGGGCTTTGGTGAGGAGTGGTTGGGCATGTACAAGAAAAGAGATCGATACAAGGCACGGATGAAAGATTATTATGAGGAGCGGGCTAAGGAACAATTCAAGAACATGATGTCCGATTTCCTAACAAATCCGGATCCTCAAATAATCGAGAAGCTAGTTAGTGCAATGTTCGTTTCAACGAGATGAGCACACAAGCTCCGCAGATGCAGCTCGTCCCCACACGCCCATGGGTCCTCGAGGAGATGATTGCTGCCATGTCCACACAATCACTTGGGTTTCCAAGCAAAGTGTAGGGTCTACGGGCAACAAAGACCGCTTCCCGGTGGATGATATCAAGCTAATCGACACCCCCGCAAATTGCTCATACGATATGGTATGAAGCATGTTCGTACCAAAAGAAGTAGCCATGGGCTTTGCAAAGGACGTGACTACCACCATACCATCATACCGTAAGAGTACCGCAGGGCAGAAGTGCGTCACGGGTCCTCCACGGTACGAGGGCGATGTGCTTGAAATTACTGGCCCCCCGACGAAGTTGAGACACACCAGGCAGGCCATTAACAATTTCATCCTATGGCCTCGACGAGGCGTGGAGTTGACGCAGCCCACGACAACCACGGCAACCACCAACCGCTGAAGTCTTCAGGAACTCGGGGAGTCACAACATGTCGATGTTGTTCCCGACCCAACCCCGATATCACCAGGTCCCCAATCTCCTCCTCCTAATATACAATCACCGCTACCCAATCCTATTGAAACCCCACATGCATCACCTAAACTGCAGGATCTCCACCACCACAAGCCAATCCTATTGAAACCCCACGGTCATCATCACCTAAACCTGCGGGGATCTCCACCACCATTCAATGATCCTCGCTCGTGCTTCTCCACCACCTCATGACCTCGAACAATCGCCTTGGACACCACCGCCGCCACCAAAAAAGATCCAAGAACCAAAGAAGAGGAAATTTTTGGGAACCAAATTGATCTCCCCGTTCGAGCCCAAGAAGAAAACTGCTGGAACCGCCAAATTTTTAGCAGGGGATTGCACAAAGCCGCAAGTCACGTATCGTTGACTTAGGAAGGTGAGAGGTCGTCAAAAGGCCCGTAGATCAATGTCTTGTAGATCGAAGCCCACATGGGAGGATTATGAAAACGCCCAGGACAAATACATACCGGGCGGGCCTCTCCTTAGTTGGGACAAACTAAAGAAACTACCACCGGTATTAAAAGACTACATGACTGGTATATGAGAGCAGCTTATGTCGGCATCGACCACGATCCAAGTAAGGATACCACCCCGGCTTTTAGAAGTGAACGAGATACCGCTTTTGTAACCTTCGAAGACATTTGGTTGATGATGAACCTCAAGCGGCTCGATGTTTAGCTCATAACATTATTTGCATTGTAAGTCTCGCTCGTCCTAACATATTCATCCTTTAGTATTATTGAGTTGTATTACTGAGATATCCCTTTGATGACATGCACTTGTGCCATGCAGAATGGAATATGATAAAGGACGAAAACCACTTACGGCCTGGACCAAACAAACATGAAAGCAAGAGAACTGGGTACCTTAGCCCAAAGAAAATCTGTGAGAATGAGCACACCTTCCGGATTGGTCATGACAGTGATCAATTACAAGGGTTAACAGAAAAAAGAAGCCTGCAGAGAAAAAAGAAGACATGGAGAAGAGACACGAGACTATGTTCGCCGCATACATAGGAAATGCATTTCTTCAGGTTCCAACACAGGGGAAGTGGTAATTGCCCCATACAACTTCGGGTAAGTCCGCAGTGTATATATAAAAATCACGTTAACAAGATGAATAGAAACACATGACAATTTCCGTCCATTAGATGCAAAATAATTAATCGGATATGCTTTTATATTTATCTTAGGGATGGAAAAAATGCTGGTCTTTGACTCAGAGACTATAGACACGAAAGCTATGCAACGGTCCACGATCATCTTGGAACGGTAAGCTAACATACTTATATAAATACTTTTATCGCTGAAAGTTATGAAAAACTAACTAATTCTATTTGAGACCATAGGGTTTACTGTGTGGTACAAGTTCAAGGGTGGAAGTACGACTTATCCGGAAAGGGCGAGGAACTAAGAATATTTCATAACCCGACGGTGACGTAAGTTATGAAGCCATATCATGTATGTGTACAGTAGTTAAGACGATGTTGCAAGTCAATAACAACTTCTCCTCTATGTAGTGCCACAAGCAACCACCGCTCCGCATTAATCGTGGATTCTACGTAGTGCGAAGTTCATGAGATGAACGGACGGTACCAAAAAAAACCCTTATAAGGTATAACTAATAGTCACGCTATATTTATGTCGTTACCAAGTGTAAACATATGATGTGTACAAACTTCCTTTACGTGCGGTTGCAGTAATCATCGAAGCCCAAACACCTCACGGAAAAAATCTATATGAACTAGTTGAGGATCCGTGCTCCTTCATCATGAAAGAAATCATTCCAAGCGAGGGAAATACCATGAACCGGATAGCGTATTATGGCCAGAGTTCACAGCCGCTAAGGGAGATTAGCGCTGAAACGAAAACTAAGTCGAGATGATTATTAGAATCATCATATCATTTGCGATGAAAAACTTTATTGTTGTGGCCGCAAAACAAGCGTGATGTATATTGATGTATTGATGTATATATAAATGTTGTAATTAAATTGTTAATGGTGTGTATATGTATATAATTATATTGATCTTTTTAGCATAATTTAAAAGCCTTTTGTAATCCTATCATTACATGTAAAGATCATTGACATAAGATATAGGGAGAGACAAAGGGAGAGAGAGAGGGACGGAGGGAGGCAGAGGGCGTTTCACATTTAAAAATTCAAATTAAAATCGACGGAAAGACATTTGCACAGCGGTTAGGCGGTTGGTATAGTATTTCCACAGCGGTTAGTACTATGAACCGCCAGTGGAAATACTACAGTGTCTAGAAAGACTTCCCAACAGGATAACTAGTCCAGCTTTCCTAAAAACACGAAGTTTTTTTTGTCAGTTTTTGTGTCAAAAACTAGGCCGATGGATGGCTTACAAGGTGGGCCATCAGATAGGCCTTCAATCTACCTGGTTAGATAGAAAGGATGAGGACAAATGGTCCAGCAGGCATCCAGAGAGGACATCGAACAGAAACCGACAAGTCTTCTTCCTCGAGTCCTCCGCAGGGGAGAGCTCTCCTTCTTGCTGTTCTTGCTATCTTTCTCTAATCCATGCTATTCCCTATCTAAACTCTCTCCACATTGTATCAAACTACCCTTGTAATAGTGATTGGTAGTCAAGGTTTGTGCTAATTGGTATTTAGAGCCTTCAATTTAGTAACCTAATTTTTCCCCAATCAAGTTCACCATGGCCACGATGTCGACATCTTAACGCCGCTGTCGGGCCTCTTTGCGTCGATGTCGCGGATGATGGAGATGTTGTAGCGGATGAGCGGCGGACTAGGACCGCTTCAATGGTGGTGTTGCCACGATGTCCTCGCCATCCGCTTCTGCGACCACCATCGTTGCGTCGTCCGCAGCTGCCCTGTCCACTATGCCAGAAATCACTATTAGTGACACCTAAATCAGTGACCTAGAAAGAAAATGCGTCACTAGTGTGAGATTTGCGACGTGCATAGACACAACGCGTCACTGGTACATTTCTCCCAGGCAAAAAAGATGCCCATGAGCGACGTGTCTCATCAAAACGCGTCACCTGATCCATCCTATTCTGACTTGTTGAGCAGAGACGCGTCACACATGAGCTGCCTCGGACCGAAATTTTTATGAAACCTAGTTGAGAGATGCGGGCTCACCCAAACTCAGTCCACCGGCCACCCAAACTCACGAACCCAGCTCCCGGCCCCATGTCTCACATTCCTCCTCTCCCCTTCCTCAGATTCAGACTCTCCCCATCTCATTTCCTCTCCTCTCCTCCTCTCCAGATACGTAAGAAGTAGGAAGCTATGGAGGGCCCAAGGCTCGAAGCAGCCAGCGCGGCTCCCCCCGCCCCTCACATTTTCCCTTGATTGTTTCCCCTCCGGTGGTGGCGGCACTAGGGGTCAGCATCCGTTGTTTGGGGCGCGCCATACAGTCAGGCCGAGGCCGGGTGGCTAGATCCATGGCCGCTCGTGCAAGGTCGACGGGATCCATGGAGGCTCATGTCGGTCTTTACGATCCATGGCTACTCCTCCAATGGCGGCCGAATCCGTCACTACCTAGGTACCCCCAAACCCTAACACTTCCCACGTTTTCCTTCTAGGACATGGGATCTCCATGGATCCGTTTGTGTGTGATATTCTCCAATGTCTCATGAATCTGTCCTTGGTATACTTGGATGCCGTGCTTCATTTTTATATTTGCCTAAATCTATCAGATTAGTGTCTTTTCCAAATCTGAATAGCAAATGCCAAGTGCTACGTTAGTTGAACTGAATAGGAAGTGCCAACGATGATGTATTTCCCTTGCTTTCGCAACGATGAATATCTGCTACTATATGTGATTGATTAAACAGAATTGGGATGTCTGATGTTGGTTACAAGCCTACATACTCTGCATTTTTTTTATTATTATTCATGCATTCATACATTTATTAAACTTAGAAGAATGTTTGTCGTAATTAACAAGGCTGAAACTGTAACTTGGACTGCTGTTCTGACTTTTTTGAGTGCGATCTAGGCACATGATTGGTATAGCTAGATATAGTTACTCTATAAGTTAGCTGAATGGTAACTTCTAAATAAGTGTTTGGCTATCTTGACTATGACATACAATGCTTATGTTACAGGTTATTCCAGGCAGATTGTGTTGGCGTTGTGTTCTTTTTCTGTCACATATGCATTAGTGATTGCCCAATCTACTAATGGTAAGCCCATGATCATTGTAGAGATGGGAAACATGTGAATCTGAGAGATTTTCTTGTTTTGCCTAATAGAATAGTTCTACGTTATAGAAGATATCCACTTCTGAATACTAGTTCATCCATTGATGTAAATTTGTTTGATAATGTTGCATATGCAGTATTTCAAAAAAGAAATAACTAGCAAAAGTTTATTCAGATTAATGATAGAAGATTTTCTGTTATTCTAGGGTACAATTTTATCTATAATACTATATCAAAAAAAAAAATATATACAGTTACATTGATTTTTGTCGTGTCCTTGCAGGCTCGGCAACCTGGAGCTAACTGGTTGGTATTTTATTTTCAGGAGTTGATCACTGAGTTACCATAAATTTATTACTTACTAGAGATCTCCTTGACCTGGTGTGTTTAGAGCTGAGAAAATCTTGTACCTAACCAAATTTTCATTTGCCTTGTGCATAACAAAATTAATTTACAAAACAACATAAAATGATAGATACTAGTTTGTTTTTTGTTTGTCGATCCTTTTTATTTGCAATATTGTTCATCAGATTATTAAAGACAAACTTGAGTTATTTAACTTATAAGAGTAATCAAGTTTTGTACCTCCTAACAATTTAAGTACCTTAGAGGAGATCACACTAGAACTAATATGATATCTAATCTTTTAATGATATGTAATCTGTAGATGGTTAGAATGAACATCATGCTAGAACCAGCAATTTGTGTCCTCTGTTCTTTGTATTTTTGTTTTGTTTTGCTGAATGAGCTATTGCTCTTAAGTCTGACATAAAACTACACACATAATTTGAGTTATCTGTCCTATCTTCTATTTGCTTGTAGTTTTCAACAGTTCAGAGGAGCAGCATGGGAGGTCCTTTGTTTATCTAAAATATCGTGAGA
Source organism: Chrysopogon serrulatus (assembly GCA_015844335.1). Taxonomy (NCBI): domain Eukaryota; kingdom Viridiplantae; phylum Streptophyta; class Magnoliopsida; order Poales; family Poaceae; genus Chrysopogon; species Chrysopogon serrulatus. The sequence goes on from JADLZL010002686.1 coordinate 408,849, forward strand.
AATATATGGTTAAATTTGTCTTAATTATGAGTTGTCTTAATTATGAGCTTGCAATGTCCAGTTCAGTTGCTAGTTCAGTGATATAATATGTATGTGCAAAACTTTAAAACTTTTGTGTACTTTTATCTTAACTTTACAGACTTTGCAGATAATGGTAGGCTGATGGGACTTGGGCAAGGATGCTGGCAGCATAACAGTGGATTGTGGTCAGTGCTTAACTTTGTGCAATTCAATCTAAGATTGTCTTAGGATCAAAATACATACCAGTTGAAATGTTAATTAAACTAGAAAAACCATAGTGTTATTTTCTATATCGATTCAGTAAGGTAGATCCTGTTCCCTGCATTTCAGATATGATTGAGCATGTTGGATGAGACCTGGTGCCTTAAAATATCTTGGGGCTTCTCTCTCTCTATGTCAAGGTAAGTTAGGTTGATTGATGGTGCAAGAGAACTGCTGCATGTTGCCCTTCTTTCTAAACATTGTTAGCTACAGACCTCATTGCTTATATTCAGAGTTATGTGTAGAAATATTCAGAGTAATAGCTATTTTAAAGTGATGTTTATTCAGATTTATGTGTAGTGAACATGTGTAGGTTTAAGTCTGGGTGATGTTTATTCAGATTTATGTGTAGTGAACATGTGTAGGTTTAAGTCTGGATAGCCTTCTCACTGAATATTCATTCTAACTGAATTGTAGTGTTAAATTCAACATGAAATAGGCTTAGCTTCTTTAATCCTGATGCCTTCTCACTGTATATGCCTTCTCACTGAATATTCCTTCTTGATTCATAGCTAGACACAAGGCTAACCCATTTGTGTTGACTAAAATCCAATTTCTTCCATAACAGGTTTGCTGAAAGGGAGTGTTTCAGTCACCAGGAGTAGCAGTAATTCAATAGCTGCAATCTTGGCAAATAGCAACCGGAGCTGGGCAAATAGGTAAGCAGCACAAATTCACGGTTTTAGCAATCATATTTGTGTATCGTCATTTCCTTGCTACACATGCATTGCTTTTATCCTGGAATAATTGTTTACTCCTCAGGTAGTTAATGTTTATCCTGGCACTTCTATTTTGTATAGCTCCCGTAGCATAGCTTTTTCTGTAGTGTGCTAGTGCTAGTGCTAGCAAGGCTTCTAGTATATAATCTCTATTTCATGGCAATAGACTTCCAGTCATGCATGCAGTCTAGCCGTCTCGTAACCAGCAGGTAGACTTGATTAACCTGACCTAATGAGATGTTCAATGTTTTCAGGGCACTGAACCTGAACAGGCGAACTCCTACAAAGACCACAGCTCTCGCCCAACTAGTTTGTAGTACTCAGTGTACTCAATGTATTTATTCTCAAGAACAATTCTTATACTATGTATTATCAGCTTATGTATAGTAGAGTCTTCTAGGTAACATCTCCTTGAGTTTGTAATAAAGAATTTGATTGTCGAAATGGATGGAACATGGCTGATGTATATAGGATAGTGGTAGGAGTATTTTTTTGTTTCTCTAAATTACTATCAGTGACGCGTATAGCCAGGACGCGTCACTAATGAGATCCACACCAGTGACGCGTTCTGGGCTACATGCGTCGCTGGTAGCCCTTATTAGTGACGCGTTTTGGGCTACATGCGTCGCTGGTAGCCCTTATTAGTGACGCTTTTTGGGCTACACACGTCACAGATAGACCTTATCAGTGACGCGGTTTTACGTGCCACTGATTTGCCCTTATCACAGACGCGAAAATAGTGACGTGTTTTTTCCGCGTCACTAATGACTGTCTGGACGCGTCACTAATAGGATTTTCTGACATTGTTATTTCATTGGAATTAAAAGCATATTTATTGCGTGTCATTGGTACATTCTACCTGAATACTAATGCGGTTTTTTTGAAGATTTCAATCATGATAAATAAATGAAGCAGTCGATTCGCACTAGTGTCAATCTATTGTATTACTAATAAGCTGATTGTGGAAGCAAGCCGCATGGTCCGGTATCATAAATCAGACCGTGCCGTATTCTCTGGTATAATTGATTTTCAGCAAGCGGAGCTTTTGAGGCAGCTCAATTTTTAGTTGCCTCTACAGTGACCTTAGAATCAAGCCATCTGTAGAAATGCATTTATAGAGGTGTCTCTTTTTCAATCGCCTCTATAAATTAGTTTTTAAAGATGGCTCTATATATAGCTTGTAACACCCTAAAATCTCCCAACTTAAGATATATGCCACCAATTCACCAAAAGGTAAAGAAATTAGGGTGAACCACGACATTTTTGGTAGTATCTCCTCTTAAAACGAGCGACATAGAAGCACAAACATAAAAAATATAAGTAAGCACACTATCAAGATATAGCATCTTAATGTGCAGGTCATCATCAAACAGTGTCTAGAAAGACTTCCCAACAGGATAACTAGTCCAGCTTTCCCAAAAACATGAGTTTTTCGTCAGTTTTGTGTCAAAACTAGGCCGATGGATGGGCTTACAAGGTGGGCCATCAGATAGGCCTTCAATCTACCTGGTTAGGATAGAAAGGATGAGGACAAATGGTCCAGCAGGGCATCCGGAGAGGACATCGAACAGAAAACCGACAAGTCTTCTTCCTCGAGTCCTCTGCGCAGGGGAGCTCTCCTTCTTGCTGTTCTTGCTATCTTTCTCTAATCCATGCTATTCCCTATCTAAACTCTCCACATTTTATCAAACTACCCTTGTAATAGTGATTGGTAGTCAAGGTTTGTGCTAATTGGTATTTAGAGCCTTCAATTTAGTAACCCTAATTTTTCCCCAATCAAGTTCACCATGGCCACGATGTCGACATCTTCACGTCGCCGCCGGGCCTCTTTGCGTCGATGTCGCGGATGATGGAGATGTTGTAGCAGATGAACGACAGCTAGGACCGCTTCAATGTGGTGTTGCCACGATGTCCTCGCCATCCGCTTCTGCGACCACCATCGTTGCATCGTCCGCAGCTGCCCTGTCCACTGCGCCACCCGTCACTACTACAAAAAATCTTTTGCAAGGCACTTTGAAATGGGCCTTGGAGGCGGTTGGCCCCAATAACCGCCTCGGTTATTGTCTGTGATTAAATAAGGCAGTCGCTTTTCATTAACTGAGGCGGTCACAATAAACCGCCTTGCAAAATCAATTTAACGAGACGAGCAACTTAAAATAACCGTATCGAAAAATAATCTATTTTTCAAGGCGATTGTCTTAACGCAATCACCTCCTAAAATCGATTTACGGAGGCGGACAACTATAAAGACCCGCTTCTGAAAAGGTTGGGGTCCACTAGCCTGAGGGGAGGCCCAAGAGCCGTCCATGTTATAAAAAGTACGGTTAGGGTTGGCACTCGGTCATTTCTTTTCCTCTCCCTCACTCTTACTAGATTGAGCGGCCTACCATTCCCACTTCCCCTGCACCGCTCCTCCTCCCCAACTAGCGGCACAAGAAGGCGGCCTCCCGGCCGGTGGCACAAACACGCACGGAGGGAGACCTTCAGCGGTGGCGCACTGCATGCGGTGTGTGGCGCAGCTTACGGCGCGGGGCGCTTGGGGGGGGCTCCCCCTACGGCCCGGAGGCGCAAGAGCACAGCGGCTCCCCCCCCTCCCCGAATCCCTTGGGGGCTCCCTCCCTCTCTCCCAGCAGCACTGGCCTCCTCGGCGTGGCCCTCAAAGACCGTGAGCACCCCGGCGTGGGCCCTAGGGCGGTGGATGCCGTGGAGGCGCTTGGGCCATGGCGGCGCACGGCCAGATCGGTAGGGGAGGAGCCAAGCGGCACACAGTACACTGCTCCTATCTCCTCTCTGCCTTCTCTCCTCTCTTCCTCACTTTCTCTTTCTCTCTTAGGACTGGACATTCCCGGATCTGGTTGGTAAGGAGGCCGGGCTGCCCCGGATCCGGCGGGAGGACGTTGGCCGTGCTCGGATCTGGCGAGGTGGATGTCCCCTAATGACGGTGGTGTCCAGCGGCGGCGGGCTGGGCGTGGAGCAGATCCGCATCCCGGCCCGATAAAGGCCGGATCTGGGCTTTTTGATTTTTTGTTTTTTCGGATTAACCGAGACGGGCATAGAACCGCCTCGGATAATAGACACATTTAATGTGAGCTTACCTTGGAGGTGGTTGTGAAATCCACCTTAAAAAAACGATTTTTGTCTGCCTCCTAAAAGAATAATGTAGTAGTGCGTGCGGTCATGCTTCCTTCAACAAGACACCACACTGCCGTGGTGCCCGTGATCCTCTGCGCCCGACAACGCGTCTACTCCACCCACGACCAACAAGCTGTGTGTTCCCCTTCCTTGACGATACCCATTGCCATGACTGTGTCTCCATCGACTCCCATTAGGTGCAACAAGCCCTCGCTGGTTTGCGCTGGGTTTTCGAGCATGCTAGCGGTCACTGTTTCCATGGGTGCCAAGAACACGTCCCTTGCATCCCTAGCTACCGGTGACACGTCCACCTCGAGGGGCTATTCATCGGCTTCTCCAGCTCCTGGTTCCAAGCCAGCCTCGGTCATGGACAGTTCAGGGGTAGCTCCAACTTCCTTCCCTAGTGCCGGAAAGGTGTTTGATGGAATGCCAGCAACCAGGAGGCGGCTGCAGCAAGCGTTCTTCATGTCACGGTGAGCAATATGTTGTACCCCCTGTCCTTGGAAGTGTTGCATCAGCTGTTTGACCCTTATGGTGCAGAGAATGTGCAATTGTTTTCGGCAACACCTCAAGCAGAAGGTCTGATCTCGTTCCAATCGTACAATGATGCTGTGCAAGCTTTTGAAGCTCTCCATGGCCGCTGCATCTAGGATGGTTCTTGTGTAATGAACATCTCCCATCTGCCGCTAACTGCAGTTTCAGTGGCACCTCCATCACCCAATGTTGTCAGCACACTAGCTGTCGAGCAACCTTCCTCTAGGATGAAATGCGCCACCACTACGGCTAGTTCAACAAAGAGAAGGAATTAGTAACTGTCATGCCCAGCAAGTGTTTGATGCAATGCCAGGAGCAATTGCTGGATTTGGATGATGACAACGTGGTAGCATACTATACGCCTGAGAAGTCTGCAGGGTGTTTGACAGTGGGACTAAATGAAAGCATCACCAACAACAGTAGTGCCATGGAACTCAACTTCAAATCTGAGGTGTCGAGGCATTCTACATTGGGGTCTGATCCAAGCAATGAAATGTCATACACTCATACAGTTACCTTAAGCCAATCTAAACGGCAAGAGCAGGATCGTGCCAGCAGCACCGATAACCCAGGAGATCATGGCTATGACAAGCTGCAATGAGGAGCTTGTGTCCATCGCTACACCCTCACTTGTGATAGGCGAGATCATGACTTCCCCCGTGATCTCCACAACGTCTGAGTTGGGCAACACCGAGGCCTCTGCATCAACATTTCACACCTCAGGAAATCTCAGCAGTAAGCCATCTCCACAAATTCCTTCAGCTTCCATGGTTCCAATCTCTATGGTTTTCTCTGCACATGAAGTTTTTGAGAAAATGATTGACAAGGGCAATCTCGTGCAGATGTTGTGCACTGAGTCATCTGGACAGACCTCTAAGTGTTGTACACTAGTACACAAACTATTTTTCTTGACACTAGCGTTTTATTTCTACTGGCGGTTTCTCTTTAGAATAGCCTGTAGAAATCGGCCCTATTTCTATAGGCGGTTCTTTTAAGGAACCACCAGTAGAAATACGATTTCTACTAGCGGTTTCTTAAGAAATCCGCCCCGGTAGAAATAGTTTGAAATTAATTTTTGAGTTTTTCAAACTACCTCGGATGGAGAAACTCTCAAAATAAAAGTTGTAGATATCGAAAAGTTATGAAACTTTATAGTTGACAACTTTTTTATTTGAAATCATCTATTTATAGAAAACTACGAATGGAGTTTTCAAATTTGAAATTCAAATTTTGCAAATGACCTCGGATGGAGAAACACTCTAAATTAAAGTTGTAGATCTCGAAAAGTTATGAAACTTTGTAGTTGAACACTTTTTCATTTGAATTCATTTAGACTCCAAAATATTGAATTTACCATTGGTTTGGGATAATATGTGGGGAACCGAAATGGGATATAGACACAAGTGATGTGTGGGTGGAGTGGTAGAGGGCGATACGCGAGGCCGAGGTCATGGTTCGAACCCCCATGACCACATAGCGCGTGATTTTACTTGAAAAAATGCGCGACTTGCGACTTTTTGGGTGTTTTCTGGGCAACGATCCTGTAGAAATCGATTTCTACGCGTGTATAGAGCTTTCATGTACTAGTGGTAGGCTCGGTGTAGTGAAAATGTCATGGCTACCTCATCGTATTGTTTGGTTTCCTCAAATTTTTGAGATGTCGGTTTCATCAGTTTTTGCGCATTGGGACCCTAGAGGTTCTGCTCTGCAGTTAGTATGGCCTGTCCAATGGTATTTTGGAGCAGCTTGGAGTTCTTACTTGGCAAAGCTGTTGGCAAATGGATTGGGACAGCAGAATATTGTTCAGTTTCAGTTTGATGGCAAGGGTACACCTCAGTCAGACTTCATGGAGACGGCATCTAGCAAGGAGGACTGGGTACATTCTTTTGTTGCACTAATGGATTGCACACGCACCAATGAAGCTGACAAAAATGCTATTTTGAGTTGCTGTCACACCAACATACGGATCAGAGTTGTGCCAAAGCCTGCATGGCCACCTCCCTCAATAAACATGCTCTGGTTTCAGTTATATGTCAGTGGGGAGCTTATCTGTTCAGTCAGCAAACACATGGTGAGGTTAATCCATGTTGAGAATTGTTGGGAGTGTTGGGAGCAGTGCTGTGATATGATCAATCAAGTGCAAATGGGTAGGTTCAATAGAAAGGAGGCATCTGTGTGGTTTCAGCTCTACTGGGGTCCTTTAATTCCACTGAAACATCCAAATTGCTTGGCCACTGGTTAATTGCAGGCAACCTTCAGTTGTCTTTTGGGAATTTTCAGTGTCCAGGACAGGTTGGGCAGCAAACAGGTGTTGACCAGAGAAGCTATTGCAAATTCAGTCAAGACATATTCTAGACTGGTGGTGGTCGAGTTCTGGACAGCTATGGAAATGATTTATTGGAGGCAATTCTATTCTTGTTTGGAATAAACTCAGTGGTGGATCAAATTGAGACATGGCCAGGGCAAAATCGGTATCACTGGAATGGAAGTTCTCTGCCTTACACTTGTGCTTTGTCCAAGGCCAAACACATCTTCATTGCTGGATTTTTCCTTATGGTGTCGCCTGATTCCATCCAGCTAGTGCTAAGCATGCTGCAGCAGATAACAAGGTCTTCGCTGAAGTCAGAGGATGGGCAGCTGAAAAATATCAAAATACCGAGGATATTGCTTTGAAGATCTCCCTACTTCCTTTGGCTTCAGGCAAGCATAAGAGGATTGATGTGATTACTGCAGCTGCCGATCCAGTGATTGTTGCTGAAGACTTCGTTGGAAGCTTCTTCTCAATGGGAATCCGATATTATTTGTTGATCATGGAGGCCTAAGGGACACTGATGATAGCGTCTTAAGGGCAAGCCGCATTTTAAGCGGAGGGGAATGTCAGGGACTAGGCCGATGGATGGGCTTACAAGATGGGCCAACGGATGGACCTTCAATCTACCTGGTTGGGATGGAAAGGGGATAAAGGGTCCAGCAGGCATCTTTTTTTTTCGCGACCGGGTTGTGCCCGTTTTTCATTAAGAGGAAGAGAATGTCAAATACACAATCCAACCACGAGGACGAAACCAAGGCGAGTAGCCTTGGATAACGCCGAAGAAGCACCTACAAACTACTGGATTTTAAATAAAACGATTATATGATGCCTGAATTTTGCGACGAAACGGGTAGCGGCGTCACTCAGGCCGAGCTAACGGCAAGGAGTGCCAGCTGTTTCCTACCAATGAACAAAGCCTGCATAGCCTCCTGCTTGGATGGCGTGAGAGGTAGCTTTAGTGCCGTCTGGAACTCGTCGAAGGAGGCTGCATCCGGGGCATCCGTCTCACTTCGAAGCTAAGCTTTTTCATCGTCACTTTCTGAGCCTGCGCTTCCGGTTTAGCAGCCCTGAATTTGCTCTTCGCAGCCAGGCGCACGCTCCTTTTGGGAATGAAGTCCTCGCCAATGTGCGGGGCTCTAGTGATGCACGGACGCGGTGTGGATAAGAGCGGCTGCTGGAGCGGCTTCCGAAAGGAGGCGATGAAGTCTTGAACCGACGCGACGGCAGGCACGGCGACGCCGTCTTGGGTGGCATGATTCACCTGAACCAAGTTGGCAGCCAGGTGATCAGGCTCTAGGGCGCGCTCTTCCTCTGCGGTAGCCTCTTGCAGGCCGTCGTCGCCGCTGGAGGCTGCTCCTAGCGCCTCGGCAGCCCGCGCGTTAGCCTCTAGGACCGCCTGCTCCAACGCGTCGCGCGGCATGGAGATGTCGTCGCCGGGTGCCTGACCCTCCGCGACGGGGTTGGCGCTCACCCCTGCACACCGGGCGACCGCCTCCTCCGCGGCCCGTGCGCATGCTAGTAGCACCCTCTCCTGGCGCGCCACCCGGCCGCGGCGTCCTTCCGGAGCAGAGGTGGCCGCGCCGACCCGCTCGGCGGCCAACCTCAGCTCCGCCTCGGCGTCCTCGAGCAGGCCTCGGGCCGGTCGGGACTTCGGCGTTGGCGGCCTCCAGCTCGGCCTGCCCATCGGAGAGCCACAACTTGACCTGCTTCGCCTCGGTGGAGACCGCGGACAGCGTGGCGGTGAGGTCGTCGGCCGTCTTTCAGGCGTTGGAGCGAAAGCCCTCCGGTGGCGCGGAGATGATGGCGGCGTGAGTCTCGCTGCCCATCACATCCGTGCCGTTGTAGTGCTGCTGCTGTGACGATGTCATCATGGGTACTTGCTGCACGCGAGGAGACGACGATGGAGCTGGATCATCGGCGAGGTGAGGCGTGCCTGAGCACCCTGATCGCCCCGGCCACTAAGGTCGAGGACCTGCATGGCTGCGAGCGACCTCGCATGCACCCTCCGGCCCGATGGCGGCACCCCGCAACGGAGGCAGCGGGCGGGGGAGCGACACCGAGCGGCAATGTGACCCGGCGCAAAGGCGGTAGAAGCAGAGACCCACTAGCGCCGGGCGGGGACGGGGCGATGGTGCTTGGGGGCCGTTCTCCCAAGGCAGCGCTTGCGACGATGGCTTACAACGATCTGGAATCTGTCGGCATCGACGCTGTGCCCACGACGGGACAGCGAGATTGCACTGGCGCCCCCACGCTGTGGGCCGAGGAGCTGGTGCGCTGGGACTCTTGCCGCCGGCTGCGGACCAAGGCGACGCTGCGCGGTCACCTGCACTGTCCCACGGCCGTCAGGCGCACTGGTCCTGCGCCTATGACGCCACTTTCCCTTTGCAGGCACCGGATGGGCTCCCTCCACGGCGGCTGCACCCAGCGCCGCGTTTGGAGCCCCTGCTAGCGGTGTGGACATGGCTTGGAGGGCCTTGGGAGCGGCATCTAATTACGACGGGCGCGAGGCAGGAGAAGTGAGCTCATCGTCAGAGCTGCCCACGCTGGGGTCATCCTCCCAACGCCGGAACTTACTCCTGCCAGCCGATCGCCGGGCGGGGAAGAAGGGGGTGGCAAGCGGGGAGAGGGCAGACGGCACCAAGCGTGTGGCATCCACCACCTCGTCATCGTCTTCCATGACGTCCTCGACAATGACAAGCGCCTCGTCCTCCATCCTCCCATCCATGTCAAGCACCAGCAGGGCGGCGACTGAATTGGGCCCGACGAAGGTTTGCTCGGAGGTGGCCAGGGACGTTGAGGGAGCCTGAGGCGGTGTCCCAGCGCCAGATCCAGTGCTAGAGGCGTCGGTGGTGGCCACGTCGGCAGCATCCGGCGCCGGCGCCGGCGCGGATGCTGAAGGAGCGAGCGGAGATGCCCCAAACTGGATCGGTTGGGATGGGGATGGGGCGGCCGTGGCGGCTGTCCCCGGCGCCCACGTCGGGCGCCCCGGTGCCGGATCTGCGGGCGGGCACGGCGGTAGCCGCGACGCCACCGCCGGCGCCGGGCGAGGTGGCCGCAGCGGGCGTGGCCATCAGGAGTTGACGGGGAGGCAGGATCCGCCGCCAAGGATGCTGGGGGGGTAGGGAGGAGGGTAAGGGGGACGGGAGGTGGAGGGGGAGGCCACCGGCGCCGGGATGGCGGCCAGCGACCATGGCGGCCGCAACTCGGAGGGCGGTCGCTAGGGGAGGCCGGGAAGGCTGGATCCGTCGGCTCGTGGGCTGTGGAGGGTGGGGTGGGAGTTAGGGGGGGGGAAGGGGAGGTGGAGGGAGGGGCCGGCGGCGGGCGGCGGTGGGGGCGTGGTGGAGGGCGGCCGCCAGGGGCGCCACCTAGGGTTGGCTCATGAATGTTGACTACTGGTGCTGCGCAGAGCATGTGGCTGTCCAGCAGGCATCTGGAGAGCATCGAACAGAATCGGACAAGTCTTCTTCTTCCTCAAGTCCTCTGTGCAGGAGCTCTCCTTCTTGCTGTTCTTGCTATCTTTCTCTATTCCATGCTATTCCCTATCTAAACTCTCTCTGATTCTCCACAAATTGTATCAAATTACCTTTATAATAGTGATTGGTAGTCAAGGCCCGTGACAATTTTGGTCGTCGACCAAGGACTTTGCATATATATTCTTGCGCGCTACTTTCTGTAGGCTTGACGGCCGACTAATAACGTACGAATTCATTCGTCGTCTGACGTTCAACTGAGTGGGAGACACTGGCAGACTCAGTGGTCATCAGCATGATGCCAGCTGTATGGCAAATTGAGGCCTTGACGTACCGCGCACAGCAGGGGGGGTCATTTTCAGTTGACGACTTGGTCCACTTGGACCTGGCGGTAAGTCTGTAGTGAGAAGATTGTACGTTCTGGCGTGCAATTCGATTCATATGTGCTCCCAACAGATAAAAAGGTGAATGCTATGCTTCTGCACTCCCTGTGTGGTGCTCCAACCACACTCGAAGTGACAACCACTTGGACTCATATGTGGTCATCTGCTGCTGCTTAGCCCACCACTCGTGGAAAACAAGGAATGGAGTGGCTTTCAGGAATGAAAGCGATGACAATGCGATCGAGACTCTTGGACGTACGGCTGCTACCTTTTGTGTATTAACATTTCTCATCTTAATTGTACTGTGTACCAAGATTATTTCTTAAAGGAAGTCAATGACCCGTCGGCACAATGGTTACCAACGCCCGTTGCACGGCAAGTTTGGTTGGTGTGTCTTCGGAGTCATGCCGTATGTGTAGCCACCATTCCCTAATCCCTAGTATCTATGAAAAGCTAGAGTACCTAGCAGATTATTGGATGCCTACGGGTCTGGCCAGTTCGTCGCTGTCGAGTTCGACACGTACCAGAACGAAGACTGGGGGGATCCCAGCGACAACCACATCGGCGTCGACATCAACACTGTCCGCTCGTCCAACACGACAGACGTGAACACCACATCATCAGGATCAGGATTATTGCTAAGCCTTAAAGTAAATGCTACCATGACAGCGATGATCCAATTTAACGGCACCACCGGGATGCTGTTTGCCTCGCTTCGGTTTCATGACCATCCCTCTATGGAACCCGCTGTGGTCACTTATGTCTTGCAAGATCCAAAGTCGTGGCTTCCACAGGAAGTGGCAGTGGGGTTCTCAGCGGGCTCCGGCACTTCCACTGAGCTCCATCAGATACTCGCATGGTCCTTCAACTCCACCCTTGCTGCTCCGATCCCACCTAAAGGTATACTCCCCCCTCCGTTTTGGGACAAACTTGTTAAGACCTCACGATGTTTTACCTACTAATTAAACAATGATTATTTTGCACAAATAATGGGTGTAGATTTATTTTTGGACCTCCTATGTCCAAGGATATATAGTCCTACGAACTTTTTTTTTTTTTTTGCCCTACTAGAACACGACTTTACGTGTATTTCACTAAGGAGTACTACTAACTTGTCGTGGTGATGTCACCCCTTATATTAGGTTTATTGTGTCTACGATGAATTTGAACCATTAAAACTTTCGTCTAACTATTGCAAGCCTGAATCGTCTAATTGTCTAATTAATCAATTAACCATTTTTTTTGTTTATTGTCATGGAAGGACGGCAAAAGGATAATTATGCCAAACGCAAGAGCAAGGTTCTGGCCACTGCCGTGGTTGCTCCTATACTTGCATTGTTTATCTGCAGCATTGTTTCATTCAAATTCATCAAAAAGCGCAGAAAAGGTCAGCAGTCTACCAAAAGTACCATTGAAAATGCTTCTGTCTCAGGACATCGAGATTCTATTTGGTTACAATGCTATAGCATCATCAATATTAACTGAAAGCATCATACCCAACACTGATTCTAGGTAGAAGTTCACAAGATAAGGAAGACGATGAAGCACTAGTTTGGGTTGCAGGAAGAAATTCTGAATTCACGATTATTTATGACTTTTTGCATGTATTGGAGGCTACAAATAACTTCTCAGAAGAAAATAAACTTGGAGAAGGAGGATTTGGTCCAGTATATAAGGTAAGACAGAAGAAAGAAAACAAATGCTTTTCAAACCCAAAAGAGATAGAAAATAAACCAACTAGAGAACTAGTCCTACCTAGGCCATGTTTGGGATGAAAGGGAGGTTTTCACTGATACTTTTTCTTATTAAACTACTCCCTCCGTTCCAAATTGTAAGTCGTTTTGACTTTTTTGATACATCCATTTTGCCATGTATCTAGATGTAATATATGTCTAGATACATAGCAAATTCTATGTACCAAAAAAAGTCAAAGTGACTTACAATTTAGAATGGAGGAAGTACCAAATTTCTAGTTCCATATATATAGCCCTTTAAACGTGTTGCAAATAAATGTTTAAACATTTTGCAAATAAATGTACTTCTGCTCATTGCCTTCAGAAGGTTAATCAATTGTCAAAAGACTGCTAAACTCAAAGATGTATCATTGACAGAAAATTTTTGAACTTCTCTATAGGGCCGATTTCATGATGGATTGGAGATAGCTGTTAAGAGACTGGCCTCACATTCAGGGCAAGGATTCCGAGAGTTCAAAAATGAAATCGAGCTCATAGCCAAGCTCCAGCACACAAATCTGGTTAGGCTCTTGGGATGTTGCTCTCAGGGTGATGAGAGGTTACTAATCTATGAGTATATGCCAAATAAGAGCTTGGACTTCTACATTTTTGGTAGTACTTCTCAAACATACTATAATACAAGCTGTGCTTAGTGCTGACAGCTAAAGGCTTTTATCTTACATGTGTATATTTAACTGATTTGCAGATGAAACACAAAGAGTTTTACTAGATTGGAATAAACGTTTGGCCATAATAGAAGGGATAGCGCAAGGCATTCTTCCTGCATAAGCACTCTCGGCTGCGTGTCATTCATAGAGACCTCAAAGCAAGCAACATACTCCTGGACCATGAAATGAACCCTAAAATTTCAGATTTTGGGCTCGCAAAAATATTTAGCTTAAATGATACTGAAGGAAACACAAAAAGGATAGTTGGGACATAGTAAGTATTCTTACAGATCAGTCCATCCTAACCTATAAACCTAACATGTACAAATCTTGACATCAGAGGGTTTTGTATAAACTTTGTTTCAGTGGTTATATGGCTCCTGAATATGCTTTCTGAGGGCCTCTTCTCAATCAAATCCGATGTATTTAGCTTTGGTGTATTGACTCTTGAAATAATCAGCGGAAAAAGAACTTCAAATGTCCATCAATATGGAGAGTTCATCAACCTTCTTGGACATGTGAGTTTTTTTTGGAATATTTGAATACCTGTAAATTATTGAAAATAGCCTTGGTTTTTAACCAACATCTACACCAATATTACTCCTCCACATTGTCCGTTATTCCCTTGTTTTACGCGAGCACAAAAGCTTTAGTTATATTCTTTTTCTTATGTGTTAATTAACTTCTATTGTTAGTTGCGTGCATCCCTGGTTGATGTGGATAGATGCTTGAAGTTTGCATCCTTTATCAAAAAATAGCCTTTATATATTTTAATCATTCTCTTCCAGGCATGGCAGTTGTGGAAAGATGGATTATGGCTTCGGTTGGTAGACACTTCATTAGGTGCTGAGTGCCATACATTACACATGATGAGATGTATTAATATTGCATTGTTATGTGTGCAAGAGAATGCGGTCGAGAGACCAACCATTTCAGAAGTGGTAGCGATGCTATCTAGTGATAGTATGGCCCTGCTTGAACCTAAGCACCCAGCGTATTTCCATGTAAGAGTGGGAATTGAAGAATTGTCCTCTGTAGTTGAGTCATCTGGTGTTAACGATGTTACAATATCTGCCCTACATGGAAGGTAGTTTTATGATTTTGTTATAGATCATGTTGAGATAACTTTTAGTAATTTGCTCTGTTGGGTTTCATTTTCTCTAAACTCTGAAACTGTAAATTAGTAATGGTGAGACACTATTATAGATTGGTTTTTAAAGCTAGACTGTTGGGATTCAATGACAACATCTATCAAACACTGTGTTTGCTTCAGAAGTTCAGGTCATGAGCATTTAATCATTCAGCTCCGCAGAGCATAACACCTGTGGAACTTCCACATTTCTATAATTCCATCTGGACAGGTGCACTGGGAAAATTTTTCTAGCAAGATTTTTACATGCACATCTCCCGTGTTAATGTAAAATAATCACTAGAAACCTTGTAATCTAGCTAGAGAAAACCAGCTCTGTATGACTGGCCACTGGCCACTACCACCATAGTCATTGTTGGTGAGTAGCTGCAACGGCAACAGTTGAGCTAGTTAGAGAAGGTGCGGTAGTTTGGTGGCTGGGCTGAGTTGCCTTCTAGTCACCTCGAGTGAGTGAAGACAACAGGAGGGCAAGTGCTCGAAGAACAATTCACCATAGTTGAGTAAGGTTCTCTAGTTACACTAGGTTTGGTAGGGTTTCTAATCTAGCTTTACAAAGTTGTTTTCAGCTTCTCCTATCAAACAGGCTCTGATGAGACAACTTCTCCGTAGAAGTTGTTTTCATCTTCATTCTCACAGGCACAGTTTTCTAAGTGAAGGTAGGTGAAGCTAAACAGATTAGCTTCTCCTAGCTCTCTCTCTCTCTCTCTCTTATCTTCCATGAGAAGCTGTTTTACTAAATGTTTATGAAAACTGATTTAGAGATAAAGCTGCTTTGGAGCTAAAGCCAAAAAAAATTAGTTCAATAGTAAAGCTGAGCAGTACCTAATAGCCCTTAAGATGAAAGTGACACCCAATTTAAACAGATAAATTAAAGAGGCCTGAAACAGAATTTTCGGACTTACACGTATCTGGTGACGTCGTTGGGTAAAGACGGGTTAATAATTTCAGTTGTCATTTTCTGGTAAGCACAGGTGCTTGGAACTTGAAATTTAAGTGGAAAAAAGAACACTCTGCTTATGCAAGGCACTGAAGCATGTGGAGTGGTTAGAGAACGAACGTGTGAAGCGAGGGGTCCTAGGTTTGAGTGCTAGTGGCTGAGAAGCATGTGTTTTTCGTGCGAAAAATTAGGTCACATGACTTTTTTGACACCTCATCACTGTGACCTGTCATTTTTTTACACCTCGTCATAGTTGTGTCGGTTCAAAATCTAGCAGTGATGAGAGTTTTTTTTTTGTTTCGAACTCAAAGATTAATTCACCATAATTAAGCAAGGTTCTCTAGTTATGGTGTAAGTTAATCAGATAATAAATTAAAGATGCCTGACACATAATGTGTTTGGACTTACACGTATCTGGTGACGTCGTTGGATAAAGACAGTTGCTAATTTAGGATATGTTATTTTCTGGTAAGCATAGGTTCTTGAAATTGAAATTGTTGGGAAAAAAGAGCTCTCTGCTTAGGCAAGGCAACCCCATACTCTTCTTTCTAAAAATTACACGGATCATCTCAAAAGAGCCCATCTGACTAATTAAATTTTCTGTTAATTATTTTTAGTTCTTCTATTGTAACACACGCAGCGGGAGAGGGTGGATTGGGCTAGTGGATTGGAGGAAGAAGGAGGGCAGGAGGGGGGTGGCGCACGCCCACTAGGCGGCGGCTAGCGGCGTGTTGGTGGCGGCGACGCAGAGGCGGCGGCTGAGAGAAGGTGCAAGTCTGGGAGAGATTGGAATAAAGGACTTTTGCCCAGTTACTTCTTGATCCAATCTGATTACAACCCCTTAATATTTATAGTCCTAAGTAGACTCTAATGGAAAAGTCCTTATCGAACACGAAGTTCTCTTTTCCTAATCTTAGTTTCCTAAATAATAATAATAATAAAGGTAACTTTGCGGCCGAAGATGACAGCGGACGGTGGCGGGCGGCCATGGTGGGGCCCACGGACCCCTTTGCCCGCGCGCAGCATGCGACGGCGGCTAGGGTAGCCGCCGCCTCCCCTGGTGCCCCGCACCGCCCCTCTCCTAGGGCGGGCCATGGGGCCCACTGACCTCGGCTGGATCTTCTTTGGAGGCCCCCTTTTGGCCCGTCAACGCCGTAATTCGTCACCGTCTTTATTATAAGTGTGACATAACTCCCCCTTCTCCGATCAACAGCGTTCTCGCACTAAATGTTAGTCAGTCAGTGATGCCGCAAGAAAGATGATTGCTACTCCAAATTCTGCTCCACAACTAAAGTAGGAAGTGTTCCAAAGTGTGTCCAGTGTTGTCAACAGAGTCTGGTGCAAAGAAGAAGCAATATTTGAGGTTTCGCAGTACCCCACTCCTATATCGATCGAACCTCCCGAAACTCCCAATTGTATCACCACTGCCTGTACTAGAGTGTGTCCCTGAAAGGATGCCGGACAAGTATAGATAGGAGGGCTAGCAAACTCGTATGTCTGTTTCACATCTACTTGCCCTTTGATATGCCGGCATACAGTCGACTGAACCACCATAATCGTCGCCATATAAAAGTGGTGCATCTCACCCAGAAGAAGGTCACTAGAGATATAATCTGTCGAATACATCACATGTGATCGACTTACTGTTAACTCCAAATTGACATTATCCACCTGTATAATGAGTTGGCCATTGTCATCATAAAAGATGGCTGTTGCTGCATCAATCTCCTAACTTCGGCCAGTGCTGTAATAACAGAATGCTAAAGGGGAATGCCTAAACTGATGATGTCGACATGGCCAAATGAAATCCCACTTGCTAACTGCTCGATAAAAATAAGCCAGATGCTGCAAATATCTCCTCGAAGCAGTGAAGAGGTAGCTGGAATATAATAGCGATCATCATAATAGGCAACCCCATCATGTATCGACAAAACAGCTGCTGCTCCATGGACTCTAACGTGGCGCTGATCATCTGTAATTCTTTGTCATCCAAGGCTGCCTGACATAGGGTGGCCAGAATATTGAAATCTATAAAGCCGACCCCGCGGAGGCGACAATGCTAGCACCACTGGGCGCCCATCCCAGCTGTCATGCTCCACGTTGTCGCCGACATCGTGTGTCGTATGCTGTAGTGTCGAGTGCGTGATGTCCGACTCCAAAGACCTGCTGCTGACAAGGGAGAAGTAGGAGATGCCCGTGTCTCTGTCTTACTGACCATAGCGGTAGTTCTCTTTGCTGTTCAAGCTCCAAAGCCAATTGTTTGGCTGTCTCTAGGGATGTCGGGAGGACGAAGTCGAGAAGATGGCATAGCACAAGTGATAGCCCCGAAAAAAATATATGAAGTTCCTCAAACTTCTTGACGTTAGTAGATTGCTGCTCCCGATCGCTGAATCTCACGATGTAGTTATTCACTGTGTTGTCTGTCACGGCCACTCAGCAAACTCTCGTGACCGTAGATGCCCAAATTCATGATGTAGTTATTCAGAAACCATGCAGAAACAATATCTGTCAGATCTAAAGCTGCATAGTTTACCTGCTCCCATCTGGAACATTGTACAGGCAGAGCAGAAGCTTCATCCTAGACATCTATGGCAATGGATCTGTAGCTCCATTATACGTTGGCGTGATTAGGTTGACTCTGTGTGGTGGTCGCCATAGAAGAGCACTGGAACAACGCGTCCATGATCGTCGTGGAAACCTCATCGATCGCAGCCGGTGTCTCCTTCCGCAGTAGCTGTGTCAGTGCGGGAGAAGTAATGTAGAGCTCCTGAATTCGCATGATGTGCGAACTCCCATTATGCCAGCGCCATTGACGGGTGCTGGTGAGGTCGGTAATGTCGATGTAGATCCTTTCCTCGCAGCACGGCGTTCCTCTATGATCTAGAGGCGGTCGTTGAGGTCGTCGAGGCGGCGGTTCATTTCATCGATGTGGTCGCTTTAGGTGATGCTGAAGGCGCCAAGGATCCTCTTGAACGCAACAATGGTGGTGGAAGCTATGGATTACTCCCGATCGCGTCGATACCGGTTGTGGCTAGGCGGCGTGCGGCGGGGAGAGGGAGAGAGAAGACGTGAGCGAGGGAGAGATTGGAATAAAGGATTTCTGTCCATTACTTCTTGATCCAATCTGATTACAACTCCCTAATATTTATAATCTCAAGTGGACTCTAATGGGAAGGTCCTTATCGAACACGAACTTCCGTTTTTCTAATCTTAATTTTCTAAATAATAATAATAATAATAATAATAATAATAATAATAATAATAATAATAATAATAATTTTGCGGCAAGATGATGGCGACGGCGGGTGGCAGCCAGCGGTGGCGCCCATGGCCCCCTTGCCCGCGCAGCGGCGGTGGCGGCTAGGGCAGCCGCCGCGTCCCCAGTGCCCCCGCCCCTGTCCTAGGGCAGGCCGTGGGGTCCACTGACCTCGGCTGGATCTTCTTTGGAGATCCTTTTTGACCCGTCAACTCCGTGAATTGGTCACTATCTTTATTAGGCGTGTGACATCTATGTTCAATTTCAAAATCTATATTAGGCTCGAGACAAAAACATGCTTTCTACATTATGCTTCCAGAGAGAGTTTGCCTATTTAATTATTGAAAACTAAACATATTGCTTCTCTATTTTCGATTATTGGACGGAGATGAAAGAATTTCAGCGAAAATCACCTACCTCGGTGAGGCCTGAAATGATATTATACCAGTAAAAAAATTCTGTTAAATTCGTATTTTTAAGTCAAGCGTAGAGTTAACAGTGTCCAGGTGTACATGGAATTCTCGAGTCCTCTTCCGCGCCAGCAAAGAAAAGTGTAGAACAAACAGGTCCGGTCCTGGTCCTGGCGTCATGGACGGAGTACGTGTGGTCCTCAGGAAACCGTCGTCACGCATGACTCCTCACATGAGAAGTGACTTTGGCACCTACCTGGCTCTCTGCTGGTCCGTCCCGGTTCCCGTCTATAAAACTGTACGACGAGAGGCGAATGCTGCATCTATCTACAGCAACATACCAGACGATAAGCAGCAAGAGCTAAGCGTTCCATTACAGACACGACAAAATCTTTTCCAGAGGATATGGCTGGCAGCAGCGAGGAGAAGGCGGCGGCGGTGGTGCAGAACAAGAAGGTGGTGCTGAGGAGGCACGTCACCGGGTTCCCCACCGAATACGACATGGAGATCACGGTGGGCACTGTCGATCTGCGTGTGCCGGCGGGCCTGACGGCCGTGCTGATCAAGAACCTCTACCTGTCCTGCGGCCCCTTGATGGGCGCCCG
>JADLZL010002688.1:0-70394 GCA_015844335.1 Chrysopogon serrulatus
AATTACTGAAATAGCAGCAACATTTGTCGCAACTGGTACCCAAAATAATTCACACGATGAATTACTGAAACTTAGCTAGATTTGCTGGAACGCTAGCTGCAGCATGTCCTTTTCACTTCTGTTCGAAATCGATGTGGGCTTTAACATGAGCCGATCGATGGAGAATTCCATATTCCCATTGCACCAGAGAGCCAAAGGTGACCGGGCACAAGGATGAGGAGAGAAGATGCGCATCGTCATGCGGGCAGGAAAAGGCTCACAAGCGAAGCAAACGCGTCGTGCGTTGCTTGTGCCCAAATCAGCTCACAGCTCCCAAAACTAGACGCAGAGGCAGGAGGGACCGTCAGCTTTTTGCCATTTTCGTGTAATGGCTTATCGTCGCCGTCTCGTGACCCCGGGCGGGCACGATAATATGATGATGACCAGCAGTCCAACAGGCGTGACGCGTTCCAGATTGAGCTGCCTGTGAGAGAAGGGGAAAAGGAGACGACGGCAGTGTCCGGTGACCGGTGCAGCGTGTGGACGGGGGCTGGCTTGCAATGCACCTCACGCGCTTGCCTGAACGAGGTCGAACAGGCCATGTGTGTATGGTAATGGCGCTTTTGACAGGAGGCCGGAAATGACAAGTTTTGATGGTGTTTGCTTTGGTTAATTTGAGCAATGGAACGGGTTCAGAAGAGCACATGGCTAGCTTAGCAATGAGGAATGGATCTCCATCCACCAAAATCATTTCCTGGGATGGCTTCATGATAAGCCGTTTCATACTATAATCAGTTGACAGAAAAAAAAAACCCGACATTATTAAATTCCTCGGAGCCTTTAATCTCAAGTTCTCAACGTTAAGGACGATCTTTTCTAGAGCCAAGTATCATAAGGTAGATGAATGATACTGGTGTAGATAGGCGGGATCGGAAACGCTGTTGATTTATGTTAAAAAATAATAGGCGGATTGCATTTATTTGGTACTCATATTTAACATCTATAATACCAAATAAATGCACCTTCAAAATATATTTGGTATACGCCTTTGAAATTTTTTAATCCGTCTCCCTTTAAAAAAATTGTACCAGATGTTATAGCTCTCTTGTTATATGTCTGTGTGGAGACGAGACTCTAAAGCCTAGCTAGAGCAAAGGATATTTCATACCTAATTGTCCTCGTCTCAATCTTTATTGGTCTAGACCATGCTGGTCATTGGCTTCTATCTTGAGGGAAAGTTTTTTTAAAGTTAAATGCACTAGAGTTCCATTGACTTGTGCGCAAGTTTTAGTTAGGTCCATCAACTTAGAAAGTGGCTTTTTGGATCCATCAACTTGTGCACAGGTTTCAATTAGATCCATCAACTTGAAAGTTTGGTCCATCAACTTAGAAAGTGACTTTTTAGGTCTATAAATTTTAGATGACGTATCATTTAGGTCCATATCCCTCCATGTGAACTTGCACTGATATGGCCTGCTAATTTGTCCATCTGAAACGGTTGTTGACCCTTAATTTCGTCAAACACGTTGTGAGGAGCGAGCAAGTGCCGCCTCCGCCGATGCGGGCGCATGAGCGAAGCCGCCGCGGCACGCGATCGCGGGGCGGGGCGGCGTTGCCATGGCAGCAAGGAAGCGCGAGTAGGTAGGCTTGCGGCGGCGCTGCCGAGCCCTACCCCCACACCACGACCACGAGGATGTGCTGGCGAGCACTGCCGCCGCCAAGGCCACACGGGTGCGCAAGCAGGCCGCCACGACCACGAGAGCTGGTGGGCGATCACACACCTTCCTGTGCTCAGAGTTTACAACAAACGCGAGCACCAAGGAATACCCGCCCACCCATATGCATGGAGGATGGCCCGTGGCCATGACGGCGCCCATTCGCGTGCCAGCGTGGCGAGGCGGCACTGCTCGCGCGCCGCCAGGGCCACAGTGCAACGACGCTCGCCTACGTGGCCACAGCAAGTCTACTCGCGTGCCTGCATGCCCGTTTGGCCGCGGCGGCAGCTCGTTCTCGCGCCTGCATCAGTGGAGGTGATGCCTGCTCGCGTGCCTATAAGGTGTTTGATGAAATGAAGATCAACAACTGATTCAAATAAACAAGTCAGCAGGTTATGCCAGCGCGAGAAAGCCCACGTGGAGGAATATGGACTTAAGTGATATGGTATATAAAGTTTATGACCCCAAAAACCACTTTCTAAGTTGATGGATCTAATTAAAACTCCTCATAAGTTAATGGACCCAAAAAACCATTTTCTAAGTTGATGGACCCAATTGAAACTTGCTCACAAGTTAATAGACCTCTGATGCATTTAACTCTTTTTTTTTGTTAGTTCCTTTCCTAGAGTAGATGGTGTGAGCTGGGTCTGTTTTGTGGGTTAAATTACTATATTGGTTTTCTTATGTTTTCTTATCCTTCTTATACAAACTACTGAAACTCACTTGTGTGTTTGACCAAAAAAATATTGTGAAAGTTTCTTCACGGTGAATATAGTAAGAAATCATTGGTTGTGAATCTATGTAATTTTTTTATATATTTGAGGCATAGATGTAAAAGGTTAGCCAATAGAATCCTCAAATGACCTAAACTGATAGCTCATTGTTTGGCTTATTGTGGTGGGATCTATTTATCCATCCGGGTTTAATTTTTAGATCCTATACAAGTGCTCATCTTTTCTAAAACTTATTCCATAAAGAAATGACACGGACGCTTGTAGTGACTCAACATAGATATAAGGTTAGGATGTGTAAACATGAGCACCTGTGCATACTTTACTTTCCAGAAAACGAAAAACAAAAAGATATACAATTTTAAAATCTGATTTTTTTTTTAGAAAAAGGGAAGTATTTTTCATTAAGTGAATGAAAAAAGGCCCTGATCTCTATCATCTGGATCTCTATCATCCAAAGATAGTATTACAAACAGAGCATTCAAGCTTAATTCTCTGGTCTCGACCTATCCATTGGCACTTTGACACCTGTCCTTGAGTTAGAATTGTCATCTTTGCCCCTCCCTCGTGTCAAAAGGGGCAGCGGGCAGCAAGCCCCTGCTCATCTGCTCACAAAACCCTCCTGCTACATTGCTCCAAGCCCGGGCCTCCACTGGACAGCAGTGCGAGGTGAGATCAATGTCGCTCGAATCCCTCTCTTTCCCGTCGTTTCTTCCTTGAATCCCTAGAAGTAGCAAAGTTTGCTCGAATCCCTTTCTCGTCGTTTCTTCCTTGAATTCCTAGGAAAGTTCGCTGCTTTTGTGGTTTTGATGCATTTATGAACTGCGACGGTGGTCTTTTAGAGTGGAAGTGGAAGGAGTGGGATAAAGAGTAAACAACTTGAAAATCATGTAGTGTCGAGCAAATGGAGATCTTGGTTCTTCTTCTTCTTCTTCTTTACGAAGTTTATGTTCAAAATGTTTTAAAGTAAAATGCGTTTTAATCAACCTGTTCTTTTTCTTAACCCCTCCTTTTTTCCCCTCTCTCTAGTATTCCCCATATTTCCGTGGTCTGGCTAAATTTAAATCTACACTAACACTACCATGAAGATTCTTGAAGTTCTTGATTGTCGACAAGCAAAAAGATCTTAAAGTTCTTGGCCCTGCGTTATCGACTTGTTTCATGAATCATGATGATGGCTTATCTCTGTTGCAGTGGACTCCCGAGAGGAGGAAGTGGTAGAGATATGGGAAACTCGTGCAGTGGATTCCCGACAAAGGGAACTGGTAGAGATGGTTCGGGCAGTTCTTGCCTCACTGCTGATGCCTGTAAGAACTCCTCTTGACCTCGTGTAGTTATGTTGCCTGTTGCTTGAATTATTGTGCTAGAATATACTACTTGACATGGTGCTGTACTGCTTTCACCTTTTGGTCAATTTCTATTTTAGATTCATATCTTCTACGAAGACAAAATAGATGGAAAGATAATTCTTTGTATAAACAAAGATAGCACAAAAGGAATCTCGAACACAATGGAGAACTGTGCACATTTTGTGACATGAAAAAAAGGAAACACAATTCTAGACTTCTGCCTACCGTCTATGATTATGCGTGATCTACACAAAAGTATGTACGAAGTGAATAATGATATGCCTAGTGTTGTACTGATGTGCAGTGTTAAAAATACCTACTATTGCACTGCTACAAAGAAAAAAGGGATATACTTTCCAAATACCCTTTTCTATAGGATTAGTTCTCTTGTATCTCTGGAGACTAGCAGTAACGTATTGTGCCTTGAGAAAGTGGTCTCCTATATTTTTTTTTTTTTTTAAAAGCAGGTTTGGTTAAGTAACCATTTATCATGGTAAATTCAGTTTCATCAAAATCATGGTAAATTCAGAATCATAGAACAAATAAATGTATTTCTATTTTGATTCAGATAGTTGGAAGTTTCTCAATATGGAAAAGTATCCTACTTCTTCCATTTCCCTTTGTATTTTTTTGTAGTTTATTCATTTATATGCCAAGCATACACCTAACTTAATACAGTCAGAACATATTCTCTCACTTTTCTCTTATCTATCTACAATGTTTTTATGGATTTCTCACATGCAAATTTCAGCTCCTTTCCTTCTGGGAAAGACACATGATCCTGCTTTCAAATGGAAGATTTATGGCTTCTCAGCTCTAGTTAAGAGGGAAGCTATAACAGCCAGCTCCGCTTATTTTGACTGCTGTGGGTACAAATGGTATGCATTGTAATCATAAAAAATTCATCAAGCAGCACTAAACATATCATTTGGTTTGTTTTCTGGTGAAGCACTAAACATATCATTTGGTTTGTTTTCTGGTGGTGGGTTGGGGAGGACGGGAGGTGCAAAATAGTTATCTATCAACAGCATTAATTAGAATGCCAGTTAACCACAAATCATGTTACAATGATGTCATAAGCAATCACACAACCCAAAAAAAGGCCATATGTTTTCTTAAGTCTTCAATTATCGTCTGAGTTGTTCTTCTGCTCTTGATTCATTTACCAGGTCCCTGAAAGTGAAGCCAATGCATATAAAATCTGGTACTAAAATTCCATATGTAGCTCTTAGTCTTACTCTAAGCCGAAGCCGCTTGAAGCCTGGTTACGTCATTCATGCTGTATTCGAGTTATCTATATACAATCACTCAATTGGGTCATATTGTGGATGCAAAGGTAGCTTCCTGAACTTATTTTTTAAAAGCAGAACCTTCTTATTTCAGCTGAAAGTTCTTATGAGTCCATGCTTATACACAAGTGACTCGCAAAACTTGGAATTAAATTGAACGTCATATGAAGCTTATGTCATTACATCTCAATGTCTAGACAATTAGGTATATGATCAAATACTTCTCACATCATTTTCTAGAATAGATTTGCACCATTTTAGTTCATTTTTGTTGTCTTCTCTGTACTTGTTTGCAGACTTTACTACTTTATATTGAAGTACTTATAATTTGATCAGCATTTCAGATTACATATATAGACATGCCACTCTTCTTATTTGATCATTATGCATTTGAAGCTTGCCATTTGCTAGCTCTGATATGGGTTTTAGTTTTCTTTTATTTGTTAAAAAAATGACTAACTGGGGATGCAAGCTGCTAAGGTTTCTTATGTAAAAATGATTATCTAGGGAGGGAAACAGCTAAGGTTCTAGGGCTATCTGTAGTTTATGTTAGACCATCTAGTTATTATATGTGAACACTATACCGGTTAGGCCCTTTCATGTGTGAACACGCCTCTGGTCAGGCCCCTTGGGCTCCTATTTATATGTAACCATCATGTCTAATATTTTTCAAACTTCTTTGTCTATAAACAGCTAGCTACAACTTTGATTTCAAGAAGCATCACTCAAAGATGAAATGCTTTATTACCGTTGAAGAACTACTGAAATCAGCTGATTTTCTGATTGATGATAGCTGTGTCTTTGGTGTGAGGATATTACAAGCAGATGTCTCTCCAAAAAACAACCTCGTTGTGGATCCAGATAATACTATCACAATTGGGGAATTGTTCCTGCAGAAGAAGGAATTCATCAAAGGAACTTACACCTGGAACGTGAACAACTTCCTTGCCTTGAAGGACATAGTCCTTTCTCCCGCATTTGAAGCCTGCGGGCACAAATGGTTTGCATTTGCCACTTTTCTAGTGTATTACTCGTCTGGTGCTATTACTCGTTTCGGTGTAGAGGTATCATTGAGTTTAACGTGTTTTAACGGAATCAACATGTCTGGTGCTTAATTATATGTCTGCTACCTTTTTTACTTTCTTTCGTATCAAGTATATAAATGAATTGCCATAATAGATTGTTTTCATTCTGTCTCAGGCACATCAGGATGCATCCACTCGGTGACGAATCAAGCACAGATTCACTTTCCATGTACCTGCTAATGCATGACCCGGCCGAGCTTTCTCATGAGTCCGGGAAGATGTTTGAAGTGACCATGTCCATCCTGAACCAAAAGCAGGGACAACACTACAAGCTTTCAGGTTTCAACTCTTGGCATCTAGGACTACCTACCAACTTTCATCAAAAAAGGAGTACCTACCAACGCGTCGTGAATGAATTAACCTGTGTTTCATGCTTTAAGTTTCCGTGTGATCTTACGTGATGGCAAATTGGCAACTGCAGGTCGCTTTGTGTTCAACGGAAATCATGGATGGGGATGGCCAAACTTCATTCCACTCAAGATACTGAAGAACTCATCCAAAGGCTACCTCGTGGGATCCAAGTGCAGTGTGAAGGCGGACATCACTTGCATTGGGTCATCAAACGATGTTCAGACACCACTTGCATCTCTCTTGAAGGACGAGAAGTAATGCCTTTGCGTAATGCCCAGTCATTCAGTAGTAATATGACGTCAGACAGTAGTCTTTCATCTGGATTGACATGAAAAGGACCTCGTCTTTTCTCTGATAATAAGTGCATGATCAGTTTGTGTCGTACTGTAATGTTATATGTGTCTCACTCTGATAATAATGTGTTCAGTTTGTGTTATACTGTAATGAGTAGTAATGTTACATGTGTCTCACTCTGAAGTCATGTGACAACTGACAATATTTAGAGAGAATCACGTATATGTGCTGTTGGTTTCATATTAGTCAGGGTGATTCATGATTCTGAGCTGTGGTCTCGCTTGATTAGAATGAGAGCTCATCTATCCTACTGTCGTGTATCCATCTTAGAGCCATGAACTTGTTCAATCTAGGAATGAGGGGAAATACCAATCCACGGAAACTTTAGTTTATTTTTATTCCATGTTTATGGTTTGAAATCGGATTTTGTTCAACACAGGGAGCTGAGGCACACCGTGGACTCATCCCTGTAGAGGGCTGGCGGCTGAGTTGACCGTTGACTTAAAGCTCTAATGACTGTTGTAGTACAATAGTCACACACACACACACCAAAAAAAATATGTATACACAACTATGAAGTTCTAATGAGTTTCTACTTTGTAGACAAATAGTATCACGCTAGCAAGAACAGTGGCTCGATGTTAATCAAATATACCAAAAAACAGGAAGCTGAACCGTCCCTTCCTAGTTGAAGACAAGAACATAATGAACAAATTTGGCAATTTTTCAAAAGATACTATGTCATGATTCATGTCATGGCGCATAATGCTTGAGATGCTTTCATCAAAGCATGATGCTTGAGATGCTCTTGATCAAACAAGTGTGCAGAAAAAATAATCCATGACAAATATCCTGCTTGTGGCAGATGATGCAATGCAGCTGAACAATCTCTAACTGAGTTCTATAAACTGTCATAGGCATGGCACCACCTCACTTGGAACTTGCGCTAGAAATTGCATGTCTTGTGGTTCAGCGACCTCTTTGTTCAGCAAGTCCATCCTTCTCTAATAATAGATGGTCCGCAACCTCTGTATCAGTGAATGTTAGAGAGTTAGAGCCCTCTGCAGCTTCCTACGGCAGGAAACTTCAACCTCTGCCACGTAGAATGCAGACACAGGGCGGTGATCAGAAAGTGTAAGCTCCCCCCTCTTGTACGAAAGTAGCCTGATCCCCTTCCCATATGAGAGAATGCGGTCACACCTGCACATGTGGAAGAGTGTTTGCTTATTGCTGTTGGCATGCTCAGTGCTGATTTCTGGAATGATTCAATGAACTAGAATGGATCTAAAGGTGGAGGAACAGCATACCATGCAGGAGTTCTTCTTCCAGATTTACTCTCATCACTTACATAGTTTTCTGAGTCAAAATCATATTTGTATGTTGGGGGAAAGCTGATAGCTCCTTCAAACCAACCGTCAAATGTGCATCCTTCCCTCAATTCTCTTTTCAGCTGTCACAGAAGAAGCATGAGCTGGAAACCATGTGAAAGTAAATGAACAAAAATGAATAAACAAGTCCATCAAACACCTGGTCCCTCTCAAACAATCCATCCCAGTCCTGTCTAGAGATTAGTTCATGCGTCCTTTCATAGGATAAGTTGATCCGATAGTTGAGGTCTCCTAACCATATAATCCATCTGAAAGTAAGGACAGAGATTTAACATAAGAAATCAGGCATAGCATCAATAGGGTGTCATCTTGAGATGTACCTGATGATATACTCCTCATAGGCACAAACATGGATAATTGAGTGCAAGCTTTGGAATATAGCACAAACTGCCAGAAGGCAGATTACCCAACTTACTCATGGTCATGCATTCTCATAGGCATGCCTACAACATTGACTGGGTTAAACACTGTTCTTCGAAGTATTTCTTCGACATTTGAATTCCTTTTCAGGTCATCTCCATCTTTTTCACCAGCAGCCAGGTGGCAACAGACAAAGCAGAAAGGAATCTGATGTATAGACATGCTGACTGATATTGATCCCTACAGCATATTGAAGGAACATGTGTCAGCACAGAGTAACTTGGATTAGATGACAGACATGCGTATCCATGTTGAATATAATGGTAAGTAACCTACTGAGATGATGGTAAGGTGATCAATCCAATTTGAAAAATTTTAAAGAAACAACATATTGAAGAATGCTAATTTGTTTCAGCGTCCTTGAAATGCTAATTTGTTTCAGCGTCCTTGAAAGAATGCTGATACCAAAACATGCATTTTTGAAACCCGAATCTCATCAGGAGAAAATACCACATAATGTGAAAAGCAACATCCTAAATTTCTAACCAAGTATAATCCAGTTATCACGGAAATTGAAAGCCGCATGAACAGTATAAGGAAAGAGTATCAAATCTGGAACTTGCCTTGTTACCAATATAACCCATCGCGCCTACACCGACAGTTGATACTCTCAAATTCTGAATGTGCTTCCGCAGGCTTCTCCGAACCCAAATCGAAAGAAATATTCCCACCATTTGCTTGCTTATTATGCGGACAAACTCTGGCTTCCTTTTTTTTCTTATCTGGAAAATTTTTGAGAAAAGTTTTGAGATTCTTATATGTTTTGTCTTGAAGTCTACCTTTATGGTGTTGGTCAATCAATGGATGAAGTTCCCCATCACTATCCTTGTCAGACTCACTATCCTTGTGAGACTCACTAGGCAATTCATGTTCCATGGAAAGAGCAAGATCTAATGGATTAAATCTGGATAGTGAAGGATCACTATGGTGCTTAAACCCCGATTTATCTGAAAATTTCTTATTCAAAGTTTCACGGATGATGCGCTCCCATACTGCAACTGGACGATTGTCTTCAGCACCAAATATATTCCCAGCATTGAGTGGAACAATCTCTTGAAATCTGAAAGATAACCCTAATCAGTAAATGAAATTCTCTTTTAAACAAAAAGTATCTTAATGAAAGGAGTGGCACTAATCATCTCATCACCAAATTGTAAGAACCGTATAACATTTGTGCAGCAGCTTGCATGCTTAGATACATGTTGAATAGTTATTACTGCATGTAATGGACAAATAACTTTTAGGTACAATAAATAATCGAGTATCTAGTGCATGTTCCCTAATTTTTTTTTTAAAAATCAACAATGGGTTTGTCACTCGAACTGAATTTTGTATAGTGGCTAATTACCCAATAACATAAATGTCAGCTGGCTCCTCCGTAGCCAGCCATTCTTCAATGTTTAAGTCACTGGGCGGAACTTTGCCTCCAACATTCCATGTCCCTACACAAATCCTGCATATTAAACTTGCAGATTAGCTGAAAGAACATCATCATAAAACTAATACATCCTTTTAATTCCAGTCTAGTAGAAAATTTTACTAATCTTCTGAAATATGATACGTATCAGGATAACAGGAGGAATATGCACCAGGAATATCATTTTGATTCAAAGAAATGCTGAGAGAAAAGTACCATCGTGACATACTGACATAGACCAGTGGATACTATGAGGGGACAAGACCTGTAGTTGATTACCTGAGTTCTCTAGCATCAACATACTGAGCACGAACGATCTGCCGATCTGTGCCTTCTAAGCCTGTAAGGTAGATCATTCATTTCATCACCTACAGCATCAATGATTGTGTTATTATATAAGGCAACATGCCAACCCAAGACCTTATATCAAACATGTGTTTGTGCAGAGTATGCAGGCAAAAGAAGAAGAAGAAAAAAGAAAGGAAGATAAGCAGTTGGGTCAGCAGTCAGCATATAAGGTAACCTATCAACGCATGCCTTAATCAAGCAGAAGACTAATGTAACAAAAATGAACTTCAGAGTAAATCAAAACACATGCTGAAATACATTGAAGTTTTCTTGCTCACTTTCCATCGATTATGTTTCTGTTCATTACCATGTATGAATCATTTTGAAATATTTACCAAGAAGAACCAGAAAATCCCATTAGAACAGTGTACATTCAGAATTCTGTAAGCTTCAAGTCTTAGAAAGATCAGTGGAAGAAGTTGGGCCCAAAACTGAGGCCACAAGAGATGCCCATTTGGTAAATGAACTGCAAATAAATCTTTGCCTC
This sequence comes from Chrysopogon serrulatus, assembly GCA_015844335.1. Lineage (NCBI taxonomy): Eukaryota > Viridiplantae > Streptophyta > Magnoliopsida > Poales > Poaceae > Chrysopogon > Chrysopogon serrulatus. The sequence continues at coordinate 10,854 of JADLZL010002688.1, forward strand.
TGCATAATTAAACTAGCATCTTCTCTGGCCAGGTAAGTATTTCACCAGAATTATTGCGCCTACTTCCTTGTCTACAAGTCAACTAGACCCAACTCACAGATGAATATAAATAAAGAAAAACATAATTATTTATTAGACACTAATCTTCTGCATGTTTCTCATTTTCTTAGGAAAATAAACATCATACACTAACAAATTACCTGTCGTGCTTGCATCCAATCCACCTAATATCCTTTCTTCGTTACATAGCGCATGTTTCCAACCAGACATGTCTGCACAGATGACATAAAAACACAGCAATTACGATTTATTATTAAAACAAACAAAAAAACTCTTCACAAAGAAAAATGTTAAGCTAAGGAAAAGCAACAAATAAAAATGCAGTGAAGATATTCTTTCATAAAGAGAAAAAAATACATAGTTTGTAGAATGCTGGGCACAACAACCATTAGATAGTGAAGTCAACTAGAAGATGGTCACATCAACATTCCTGATGTTCTATTTCCAAAAGATGAAAAGAACAGCCAAAAGTTACCTTTAAAGGCAACGTGAACTTCTTAATAGCCTTCTTGATTTCCTTAAAAAAGGTCGAATACACCAAAAGAACTATCTTGACTGAAGAAAGTACTAGCCGCAAGCCGCGCACATCACAACGGTTAAGCATTCTCAGCGAGACGATCAAACATCCATACCATATCAAATCGGTGGCAAATAATGAACAGTAATCTAGTAAAGCAATCATAAAAAAGCAATAAATCGAGCGTAAGCTGACCAATTATTCGAGATGGCATTTTTCTAATCCAGTTGTAAAGAGGTTGAGAAAAAGAAGTCATCAGAGCCCAAACAGTAGCGTACAAGAAAGAACTTTCATTGCACATTGTGTTGTCTGCTCTGCATGACCGTCAACGTCTACCTCTCAAACATCCAAACCAATTTCTCCGTAATTTCGCTCCAAACAAGAGCAAGCTTGAGCAACCAGATCGATTCAGAAATTCAGAACATTCCGCTCAAGAAACAGAGGGGCGGAAGAGAAGAGAAGCGAAGAGAAGCGAAGAGTTAAGCAACCTTTGCGGTCGGTCTCGTGCTCGTCGGCGCTGAAGTCGGAGTCCCCGGACCCCGCGCCGATGTTGAGCCACTTGCGCAGCACCACCCTCTTCCACAGCTGCGGCACGCAGCCCCAATCCGCGCCGCAACACAACACTATCTCGGCCCACCTCTGCAACACAAAATCCTTCGTCCCGCGCAAACCAGAGACAAGAACAGCAAAAAAGAAGATCAGAATTTGATCCTAGAAACAGCAGGTTCAAGAACTTAAGCGAAGAAGCTTCCAACGTCGAGCAACCTACCTGCATCTGCATCCCGGCGCCGTTACGCAGCGCCTGGGAGGCGGCGGCCGAAGAGGCCATGGCTGCCTCGTTGTTCCCTCCGTGAGGCGGGATAGATAGCCGCGGCAGGGAGGAGAGGGGGGAGGAAGAGGACGCCATACGCGCGGCTGCAGCTGCTCCCCAACCCAGACGCCTCACGAGCATTTCTGAGAGAACGAGACTGAAACGTGATGACCGCTTGGGCTTTGGCTGCCCTTTTCTTGGGAAAAAAAATAGACCGACCAATTCTGTCTCTCCTGTTCATTGACCTCTTATTAATAATAATTTTTATTAAATATATTTAGTTTGAAAATATAATATATATGATATTGTTTTTCTTGATTAAACACGGTCAAATTGCAGACAAGGCTGCAAGAAGTTAGGGGACTCAACCCCAAAAAATAAGCTAGAAAATAAAAAGCATGTTGGACACAAAGATGATGATACTGTTTTAAAAGGTTTGTTTTTAACATTATAAGAATCCATTTGGTAGAACTCCTCTGGTTTTCATTCATGTGTGCATGATCACGATGAGTTATTTTTATCTTTCTTCTTAAAGAAAATAAGAGTGGATGAACCAAGGATAAAATTATTATTTTTGGTTTTACTGGTTTTGACTCCTCTACGCATTTTATAAGTAGTTAACATGTATCTCCTCTCCGGTTGAAATTTTAAGTTGTTTTAGTGCAAGCAATGCAAATATTTACGTTTAATAAAGCTAAATGATTTATTGAAATTGTAAGTGTGATACTAATTTCTTAGTTTGGCAAGATATGTCTAATGACCCAAAGCTGACCAATTCATTTTGAACTTTGCAGGAAGATATGATTAGCCAAACTAACTACCGTAGGCCCCATAACGTTAAATCATCAAGATTTGACTACTGTACTCTCAAAGATTCTTTTTTTTTTTTTTTTTTTTTGCGGAGCTTGCATGATATACCGTATTTGTAGGCCCAGTATAACAATTGACATGATATATACATACAATGTTGATTATGTACCGCGCCTAGGCAAGCAGACATATAAAAAAAAATGTTACCTATGAAGATGCATATGGAATGCTGCAATTTCGTACATGGCCACTATAAGATTTTATTTTGGCTGCACAGAATACACCTCAATACATATGGTATGAAAAAAATAAAGTGAAATTTAAACTAAAATATATTTCAATTCCTTTAAACTATGTAGATTGAAATGTATTCATGTACAGCCAAATAATGTCTAAAGAGTTTGTTTCCCTTTTAAGAATCACAGTATCAATTCTTGCTTAGATGCATCTGAAGCCTGATGAAACGTACGGCGATAGCGCCGATAGCTTTCGTTTTAGTATACGCCTCTTGCGTCTTTATCCTACTCCTACATAGAGTAATCAGCTAATCATCAGTTAGGCACAAAACAAAACTCGGACATGGATTTTTCTTCTCCCGTTCTTCAGCAAGCCAGCAAGAATCATTGCCTTGCGCTACTAATGTTGTTGACTATTGGCATGTGTACATATTTCTACAACAAATATAGTGGAAATGCTTTAAGTTAATGGTGATTAACAGTGATGTTGCTTTGTCCATTATTATTAACATATATGTTATTTTAAGAGTAGACTAGGATTTAAAAGGATGCCTGTAAACCACTTTTTTATATTTTTTATCAAAAATCTGAACCATACACTTAACTGTCACGCACCAACTAATCTGCCCACCCACTTGATTTTGAGGCATTCCTGAAATTTGCGCTGTGAATTGTCTTGTCGACATGAGTGTGAGATGTGATGGCCAATTATTAGTCAATTAGTATCTCTCATTTCTTTCTTTTTTTTCTAGTAATTTCTGGTTTAAATTATTTTTACCAGTTATTTTAAATGGTGAGAACTATTATTATGTTTAAAAACATTTGAACGGTGACATGATTTTAAACTGGATTTTCTCTTTCCAAATTTTATAAATTATTAGTAGGTGAATGGAGAACTACTTTTTTTTTGCGACTAAATGGAGGGAGATCTACTTTTGAGGAACCCATAAATGCTTTCATGCACAAAGCATGGCGGCCATGTATCTTTTCTGAATATAAGTGGTTGTCTACAAATCATAGTTCATGTCAGGGAAATATGCTTTTAAATATTTCTTTTCTAGAAGCATCTCATGTAAAGCGGTAAATTGACTACCCAAAGGTGACAGGCCTATAGTTCATTAAAAAAAAAAGAGTACACATTTCATTTTTCTAAGGGATCAATCAATTTTAAATTTAATTAGATTTGTAAAAAAAAATACTAATAAATATGCATATTATATAGTTTATCTAACTATACTTATTAAATTGTATAAATATATTAATATCATATTATTATTTATTAATTAGTCATGTGTTTTTTTTTTTTGTTTTTGCTTTTTGAGCAACAAGTGCTTTTTAAGGTGGGGAAGTAAACCGGTTGCCCAAAGGCGAGCGATCAGGCCGGCGTCACCAGGGTAGGCCGTCATGGCCCATGGGCCACCACGGACGCTGCGATGGCGGCTCGCGGCGAGGTCACTCGCGACGGCAGGTACAGCTCGGCTTCGCGTATGTGAGCAACCCCTCTCAGTGACCGACTCCAATAGCAAACCCATAACGTGACCTAAACCCAAAATGCGCTGCGTACAGTGTTTTGATGGGGAAAAATGCGCTCCAACAGATGAGGCAAATCCATGACCCATTTTGCGTCAGAGCTAAGGCAGAACCCAAATATGCGTCTTCGCTCCGCCCTTCTGCGTCTCCACACAGGGCCCACCACCACGAGGGAAGCGGACAACGGCACCGGCGTCGCGCTCCTCCACGCCTACAACGCCATCGCCGCGCCGGAGTTGAGGAAGAAGCGAAGCTTGCACAGCCGCCACTGTGCTTGCCGAGGAAGAGAGATGCGCCGCGACCGCGCTTGCCGAAGAAGATGGAGCCGCCGCGACCGAGCTCGCCGGAGAAGATGGAGCCGCCGCGGCCGACCTCGCCGGGGGAAGAAGGCCGGCCGCCCGCGCAGGCAACTTGTGGCTCGCCGCCAAGCAGGTGAGCGCGCGTGGGGGGAGCGCCGGCCCGCCGCCTTGAGGGCCAACTCCGCCGCCGCCTTGCACAGGAGCGCTGCGCCCGGGCTCGTCGGGAAGAAGACTCAGGCGGCGCGACCTTGCGAGTAGCGACGGAAAGAGGCGTCGGAAGGAAAGAGGGAGATGCAAACTGCAAATGGGTTTCTCTTTTGCATTTGCTGTTGGAGCAGGCCGAGTTTAAGGTCCTGGGCCTTTTTACTGTACACGACACCAAATCCCAAATGCGTCTCGCATGCTGTTGGAGATAGTCTCACTTGTGCGTCAGGCCGGACGCCGGTGAGGTAGAGCTCGCCGCCGTTTGCCGGGAAGCTCCACCGTCCACACGGGCTACAAAGGTGTCGTTCCCCTTTTGCTAAAAACTCAAGCCAAAGAAACCATGTTTGTACGGAAAATATTCCTCTTCATTTCATTGTCCAGGCATTTTCTTGTGTTAATACCTGGGTGGATTACATTTCTCTGGATGCATTCAGATTCTCTCTGTTTATTCTGAATTGCTAGAGCGCTTTTGATATGTGCGGAGATACTCTGCATAGTTGGAAGAGTCCCAATGGTGGGGGGAGAGTATCCCCAATTCCCTTTCCCCATCCCCATCTAACTTATAGTAACACATTATATAGATTTTATTTACAACGACAGTTTTGATCTAAATTGAGGGTGCACCAGGGATCGATCATGGGGCTTAGGGTTTCATGGGGCTGCCCCTCTTTTGATCGACAGCTTGATAGCTCGCCACACCTTTTGAAAAGGATATGGATACGGTACCGGATGTTTATCTGAACCTCTAAATTTTCGAGCGGACGGTCGGATAAATATCCGTACCATTTTGGCTTAGGGTTTCATGGGACTGTCGAACGATAGCTCGAAGGAGCTTTTTCTGGGGTTCATTTTTGAACGAGAAGGATTCGGGGTTCAGTTTTGCTCAGTTGCTGCAAAAGCCAATATTCAGGAATTCAGCATTTGAGTTTCGTTTAATCCAATAGATGAAATTGCAAGGTGATCTTTTGCTAAGAGATAGCCTGAAACCATGGAGCAGTTAATGAATACATTCGTTATGAAGCACTCAAATAAACTAACTGGAGGTATTATCTGCATTTCACTTCAATAAAAAAACTTAGGACCTTGTTGTACAATTAATAACAATTTATTGTTGAGTTTTCTTCAACCGATAGCATCAAACTAGCCAAAGACACTATATGGTTCTACATTTATACATCCAAAGAAAATAAGAAAAAAAAAATCTTCCTTGTTGAAAGAAAAGTGACAACAATATGGGGAAATGAGAAGAGAAACAAATACTGCACACAAAACCTGTCGTATAACTTTGATCAATCTTCAAAGATATAAACGGCTATTTATTAAACCAATGGCATCGTAATTCAGTAATGGCAAGGATACAATGGCTCGAAAAGGGTCTGTAATCATGGTCTCACGGACACCACACCCTTGATCAAATAAGGATGTAGCAAAGATAGAAATGGACATCCTACTACTACTAATCTATGCTATGCAATTGAATCTTTCTGACGGATTCAGATATCAAGCATTGGCATTGCATTGCGTCATCTTAGCTGGAACTTGAGCTAGGAAATTGCCTGGCTCATGGTTCAATGGTTTTTGGTTCAAGATGTGCGTCCTTCCTCGATAACAGGTGACCCTCAACATCTGCATTGCTGAATGTTAGAGCTCTCTGCAGCCTCTTGCGGCAGACAACTTCAACCTCTGCCATATAAACTGCAGTCACAGGGCGATGATCAGATAACATAAGCTCTGCCCTCTTGTAGGAAAGTAGCCTTGTTCCCTTCCCATATGAGAGAATGCGGTCGCACCTATACAAGCAGGTGACAATGTTAATTAATTTCCTTATTCAGGTAGGCATATCCTCAAGTTTGATGTCTAGTAGAATGATTAAATGAACTAGAATGAATCTCATGAACAAAATGGTGGAGCATACCATGCAGGTGTTCTTCTCCCAGATTTCGTCGCATCACTCACATATTTTTCTGAGTTAAACTCATATTTATATGTTGGGGGGAAAGTGATAGGTCCTTCTACCCAACCGTCAAATGCACCCCCTTTCCCTAGTTCTTTTTTCAGCTGTCACAGAAAGAAGTATGAGCTGGAAACCCTGTGCAAGTAATGCATGTATTAGGATATCTGAATTACCTGATCCATCTTAAACATTCTATCCCAGTCCTGTTTGGAGATAAGTTCATGCGTCATCTCATATGATAAATTGAGCCGATAGTTGAGATCCCCTAACAATATAATCCTTCTGGAAATTTTAAGGGCGCATTTAATATAGAAGCCATGGAAATAGTTGATTCAGTGCATATTGGAGCATAGCGCAAAGTATTGAAGACACAGATTAACTCACTCATGGTCATGTATTCTTTGGGGCACGCCTACCATATGAACTGGGTTAAAAACTGTCCTTCTATGGATTTCTTCAACATTGGCATTTCTCTTTAGTTCATCTCCATTTTTTTCACCAGAGGCCAGGTGGCAACATACAAAGCAAAAATGAGTTTCATGTATAGTCATGCTGACTGATACTGATCCCTGAAGCACATTGAAGGAACAAATGTTAGCATATGCTTTATTTAGACAAACAAATGTTAGCATGTGCTTTATTTAGACAAACAAACAAGTATGTCCATGATGAATACAATAGTAAGCAGCTACATGTTAACATTCAAAGAAATAAATTATTTTGAAATGACAAATTGTCTCTCTTTAAACAAAGCTCCACTTTTCTTTTCACTATTCTTGAAAATATGGTAGCATCAAAGCATTCATTTTTTCAACTCCAGTTTTCAGGAGAAATATTTAAAAACGTTACGGACTCCAGACAATTGGAATCACCATGCAATGAAACAGTAGTTGTAATATAAAGCTGCATGAATAACGAAAGGCTAAATTTGGCACTTGCCTTGTTACCAATAAAACCTCTTGTACCTACACCTACAATTGATACTCTCAAATTCTGAATGTGCTTCTGCAGGCTTCTCCGAACCCATACCGAAAGAAATACTCCTACCATTTGCTTGCTTATTACCCGCACATACTGCAATCTTTTCCTTTTAATCCCATTATAATTTTTAACACCACAGGCTAAATCCAATGGCTGAAGACGGTGCGCTGAATTGGATGATTTTGCATCTTGCAACAGATGAAGCTCCTCATCACTATCACTGTTGGATTCATTATGCAATTCACTCTCCTTTGCAAGAACACAATCTGATGCGTTAAACCTTGCTGGTGGAGGATAGTCGCTCTGGCATTTGAACTTTGATTTATCTGAACACTTCTTATTCAAAGTTTCATGGATGATATTCTCCCATATTGCAACTGGACGAGTGTCTTCAGTTCCAATCATATACCCTTCTTCTAGTGGGATAATCTCTTGAAATCTGAAAGATTGCAGTAGTTTTAATGGTAAATGAAACTCTTTTTTTTTCAGAAATATAAGTTTTCGCAGCAGTATTGCATCATTTCATGGCCAAATAGCTGAACAACAGCTTGCTTACTTGGATACCTGACACATTTGATATACTTATCCAGCTGCATTTGATTGCTAAATGAATTTCAAACGTAACAAGTTCCCAGTCCATGTTTCCAAAACAGTTTTTGTGGCTCCCAAGATTAAATCCAGTACACCAGGTTTTGGTATTATTATGAACCACGGACCATTTTCTTGCAAAATCTGAACAAGAAGGATTACATTGTTGATCCTCATCCCCCCCCCCCCCCCCCCAACAACACACACACACACACACACACACCCCTCGTTAGAACTCGACAACCGGTTTGGCCCTCCTGGAAATGAAAGGTTTATTTGAGAGAAAATTTACCCAAGAACATAAATATCAGCTGGTTCATCTATATCCAACCATTCTTGAATATCCAAGTCACTGGGTGGACATATGCTTCCAGCATTCCATGTTCCTGCGCAGATCCTGTACATTAAATATTTGCGGATTAGATGAAATGAAACAACGTCACTCCAAATTATAAACTATTGAAAAAGTAGCATGCTTTATATGTTCCAGCAGCCTAGTAGCAGCTGAACTCCACTACTGGTACTGCCATGTTATCACTGTATGTCTGTATCAGGAGTAAGTGAGCAGCAGGGATGCCATTTCAGTCCAGAGAAATGCTGGGAGAAGAAACGCTAACAGTAGACTGAACCTGAATGGCTATACCTGAATTCTCTGGCGTCAACATACTGAGCACGAAGGATCTCCGATTTCTGCCTTATAAGCCTGCATGGTACAGCCTTCATTTGACTATCTGAGACTGAGAGGCAAAGCAGACTGCATTAGCATAAAGGGGGGCATGCAGAACAATGAACCTCCACAATAATAAAGCAGCAAAGAGAAGCTCGAATCTCCACACTATCAGGAGATTTTGTACCTCACGTGTGCCGATGCACATCTTCAAAGTGAATTTTGACCGAAACATCGTCAAAGTGAATTGTCCTATAATGTCAAAAAGGTGAATTGTCCTCCATGGATATGATAGGACGTGATGTATACGGTTCTTTTTCCCGAACAATTTAGGGTGCAAGATTCCCTCCTACTTATGTTGCACGAAAACACGTTATAAGTGCTTGAACTCAAGTCATCCACTTGTATTCCATATAATTATGTACTCTCTCCATTCTATAAAAAAGATATTTTAGTATCATTTTAGCGTTTCTAGATGCATTGTTTTTGTTATGCATTTAGTATACAATATATCTAGATATATAGTAGAGACAAAGTACCTATAAAGTCCAAAACATCTTATAATTTAAAACAAATAAATGGAATATATAGGATGCACCCTCTGTCCCACGAGAGTGTCGTTCTGCTAGTTAGGGAGATACCGTTGCTGTCAAATGATCAACTAGCTTTATAGAAAGTTAGGAGTCTTATCAAATACCTCTATAAGGCTCTTAGTTGTATTTAATTTATATATATTAACCTAGGTGGGACCTAGGGGTGGAGCTACATGCATCCATGGACATGGACCCTAATGAAATTTGCTAAATAATTTTACTATTAGAATAAAAAAATCACCTCTCAAAATACATAGGATGGCAAAAGAGACCCAATGATAGTGGTATTTTCTATGAAATAAAATGTGAGTGTTATAATAACACATTTTTTGTGGGAGCAAGAAATATTGAACTTTCTACCAGAGGGAGGATTCACGCTCATAGAGCACTTTCTGCCCGCCGTGGCCAATGCCGTGTTGCCGCGTGACTTCGCGAGTGTGTGTTGCGACGTCGGTTGTTACCACTAGGACGTTTCGAGTCTCTCGTACATGAAAAATTAAAGGTGGGATTATTCTCAAGGTCTTCTAATAGGTGGATTAAATGGAGGAGGATCGTTCTACACAGGAGCCCAAATGCCAGATGAATCCAAAAGATTATTCGTGGCCAACTCTAGTCTAGTAAACAGAAATGACAGATCGATATCGTTCAGGAACCAAGCAAGGCAAGATTTTTCTATAGTCTGCTACTTGCTTGCCCAAACTGAAAAAAAAAAAAAAAAAAAAAAAAAAAGGTGAGCGAGTCAAGCTGTCAAGGCACTGCTAGATCAGCCCAAGCTACTAGCTGACAAGAGACAGCTTTCATGGCAACGTCTAGCGTTGTCTTGTCTGCTCTCGTTTTGCCTCAGACAAGATCAAGCTTGAGCGGCGAAAACGGATCAGATTCAGACCAGAACTAAACCACACACACTGCGATCGGAACAGCTTGCGCGCATGAAAGGAACAGGAAGAGAAGAGGGGGGGCGACGAGTAACCTTCTTGGTGGTCGACCATCCGCGGTGTCCGTGGGGAAGAAGCTGCCGGAGAGGCCATGGCCATGGCTGCTGCCTCCGGGGTGGTCTTGGTGGCGAGCTCGGTCGGAGCAATGGCCGGGATGAGCCCGTGGCCGTGACGAAGGAGGAAGGAAGGGGAAAGGATGAGCTAGACAACTACAGTGGCCCGCGCGCCAAAATAAACCACGCGAGGAGAGAGGGAGTGGTGATGATGATGGCCGCTCTGCGCCGTGGGCACCTTTTATGAGCGTAACTGCTAGCTCGAAGTGCTTTGTTTAGTTCCCAGCAAGTTGCAAGTTTTCCATTCTCTCTCCATCACATCAATTTCTACCTATATATGGAGCATTAAATGTTAGTAAAAAAAATAACTAATTACACAGTTTTATTATAAATTACGAGACGAATCTTTTGAATCTAGTTAGTCCATAATTAGATAATATTTATCAAATACAAACGAAAGTGCTACAGGAGTTCCAGTTGAAGAAATTTTTGATCTGAACAAGGCCCAAGAGCGTCTACACCAACCAAGCAAACACGATCTACATATGCTAGCTAGCACTTGACTAGGACCCATTTGGTGTAGCAATGTTCATTATTGTAGCAGCAATGTTCATTATTGTGTATTTGTGTAGTAAAAGAGGGGTTCTCTCTCATATCCAAATAAACTTTATAAAAGAATCGACGGAACAAGGCCCAAAAAGAGCGTCTACACCAACCCAAGCAAACACCATCTACATATGCTAGCTAGCACTTGACTAGGACCCATTTGGTGTAGCAATGTTCATTATTGTAGCAGCAATGTTCATTATTGTGTATTTGTGTAGTAAAGAGGGTTTTCTCTCTCATATCCAAATAAACGGGATTGAAAATACGGGAGAGACGAGAGAGTAGAAAACTTGCGGCGTGGGGGCTTCAAAAAAAAACCTAACGTGGGGAACTGTGCACCAATTTGAAAAATTGCTCCTCATAACGTGACATCTGGGTCCGAGCCTCAACGTGGGCCGTGAATTTGTAGCTTCACCGGCTATCCGATAGGGCGTGTTTGGTTCGCACTTGGGTGGAGCAGCATTTTCTAGTCCCTACCTAGAAGGCATTCAACTATACATGCTTTTAGTAATGTTGCAATCGTCGAGTCACTTCTTTTTATAATAAAGGGAGACTTATTAAATTTTGAAGCACATTACATCGAGATGATACAAAGTTTTAAAAACAATTCTTCCACCCTCTATTAACAAGAAGCACATAGTCAAACAAAAAACGAAGCCACACACACTCTGATGACTATCAATTAATTCTCAGACTAGAACACCACCCATATAGGCAGGTGACAGATGTACCAAACCCTTGGAATGTTTTTTATGCAAAAAATACGATACACTCAGCTACGACTAATAGATATCTCACTAGATCATTTACATAAAATTTCTACTTCTTGAGAAAACTGAGTACACACATTACAGACCTCAGAAGTATGCTAGTGAATTTAATTTATGCGATCAAACTATTGCAGTTGCAGCACCAGCACGTGCGCATGATAGGAACAGATCACCAATCCCATGCGGTTCTCGCATAATGTTTTGTTAATGCAGCTAGCTAAGCACGCTTCCATGATTACATCATGGTCAACTAATAGGCCAGCACCAAAAAAAGTTCCTTGATTCAGCACATTTGCGGATGCATGTGGAGAATGTGGTCATCAATTCATCATATCCGATCCATTTTCAGAATCAATGGACAGAATTTTTTTTTTTGTATAATTGAGTGTCATAATCATTATTTCCTGCTTAACATATGTTGTGGCTTTGTGGGGTATTATTGGCGGCATTTTTCTACATGAACTTTTTGGTCAGAGCGCTGTCAAATTGTACTTACTAGTAGAAATTATTCCAACTTGAGACTTTGTAGACTGCAATTTCTTCGTGTGAATTCTGTGAGCAGTCATCTTATTAGCTAGGACAAGTAGATCTATATTACTACTTAGTATCTAATGATCTACTAATCACTCATGTAGTCATGTCGTAGCACGTGAAAGCATGAGAGCAACAGATTACACGACAATCACCTATCTATCCAGCCAGCTAAGAACATTTCAATATCTGTCAGCAGTCGCATGGAGACTAATGTACGTTGAGTATCATATAGCATTGTTACAGGTAACAACCATAGGCATCCAAGGTTCAGAGTGTTGTCATTGAGATTTGCCAATGAGCTCAGGATTTGAACCTATCAGGTTGGCTGCAGGCCAAAATTAATAGCATAATAATATACAATACTGCCCTTAGTTGCGTCGCTGAAAAACTTCAAACGAAGTGAGATTTGCGGGTGAGCTCAAGATTTGGACCGAATTATTGCATTGCGCTTGAAATATGGTGCTGAATATTAGCACGCGCTACCCTCGCCTGTCCCTTTGCACAAGAGGTCTGAAGCCACGTCACTTCTTGGCAACACTTTGCAATTGTTAACGTGGCTCAACAAGTAAAACTTCAAAGCCCTTGGAGAACGACCACACCCTGAGTTCAATCTCCAAAGAGCGCAAGCAAACATTGAATAGACTAGCTATTACACCACGTGGAACCTCTGGAAAGAGTGGAACCATAGGATCTTCGAAAATATCCCAATCCACAGCACTCCACCAGGTTGTCGGACAGATCAAAGAGAACCTGGTCTTGTATAAAGGGGTGCACCTACACAACCCCCTTAATAGTTTGGTAGCTTGAATAATCCACCTATATTTTGGACAGATCATTACCAAACTACAGCAAACCAATTCGATTCAAATATGCAAACCAATCCCGAACAGCACTAGCATTTGGGCTACTAGAAAGTGAGAACATGGGGGAGAAAGCACTGAATCCTCCGATAACATGTCCCGGCACATGTCGGTTGTAATTGGTAAGGTAAGGGAAGGGAGGTGGCCGATGCAATGGAAACGGAAATTTGATTGTCCACAGGCAACGAAGCAGCGATGACGGTCGCAACGAAGCAGCGATCACGGTCGATGATGATTGTGGAATCCACCCAATCCAGCCAAAACGAATGGAGGTGGCCGATGCAATGGAAACGGAATTTGATTGTCCAAAGAAGCAACCAACAGCTAGCGAGCGAGCAGAAACCATGACAAGCCCAACCAAATCAAACGGAGATGGAAGAGAAACCCAAGAATCTATGGCTAGCCCTTCGCTCTGCTCTTTTCTTTTTTTTCTTAACGCAATGTCTCATCTAACTAGCTATTTGCAAATTATTATTGAAGATGTTCTAATAGTCAATACAATTACTTTCCCTAGCTATTTGCGAACACTGGAGATGCCCTAAGCAAGGTGTTTGATTCTTTCTGCTGGACTGAATTTGTACTCCCGGTCCTAGTCCTAGGCCATCATCAGGCTTTAACTTAATGGATGGATTGACTGGGAGGGTTAAGCATCACCAGTTTAGGACTGCCACTAACCAATCCACCGACCACGGAATCAAAAATAGCAATGCACGACAGTTTCGACGAAAAAGAATGCGACAGGAGGCAGTGCGACAAAGGACCGTGCTACTACCATATATAAGAATCTATCAGATCTCACCATCAAGGCGAAAAACCACGATATGGCAGCAAAAACTCGAAGGCACGTTCAACAAAACCAAAAACTACCAGCTGGACAACCCAAAATATTAAGGTTCACACACCACACAGCCTTGTCTTGCTGCTGCATCAATCACATAACCGCTAGTCTCTAAACAGAGTAAGACCAGGCCTACTTCCACCAACATTCTTTCCAGACTCACTTGGACCTCACATGCTTAGCCTTCATGGACTCGCTTGGACCTCCCACTCACTTCCCATGCTTTGCCTTCGAGTGAGCCTGCAGAGCCATCTCACTGTTGAATGTCCTGGACAGAACAACCAACAGAGACCAAGGATCAATACAGTGATTTTTCACTAAATAACCAAATAGGCTCACCAAATTAAACTGTGCCGACTTACTTGGTGCACGATTTGCAAGAGACCGAGCCACCAGATTTTGGAGACTTCTCCTTTGATTTGTCATTGTTTGCAGGGGTCTTGCCTTTTGCTGGGTGTGGAGTTGCAACATGGACGGCACCCTTCTTGCCACCTGCACAAGGAATACACATGTTTTCATAGAAACAGTTCATACACATGTTTTCATAGAAACAGTTCCATGGCAGAAAGACCTAACTCTAGCATGAGAAAGGCTTGATTACACACCTGTCTTCTGGGCTGACGGTGTAGCAACCTTTGCTTTCTTATCAGAGATAGGAGTTTTCAGGGAATTCTCAGCGGGTCTCTTCTTGCCTGCCTCTGGCTGAACAAAAAAAAGACACATCGATATCATCTAATAAAAAAGATTAGTGAATTTAAAACAGGAACAGGAATAAATCCATGAAGCACATACCTTCTTAGGAGTTGGAGTTTCTTCCTCCTCATCGTCACTTATATCATCCTCATCACTTGAATCCTACAACAGGAAAATAAAAAGTTCATCAATATGGAGAACAACCCTGGAGAACAACCCTGACATGCAGATAAACCATTTCTCCATCAACTCACATCATCATCGCCTTCTTCATCAGGAGATAATCCCTCACCCTCATCAGAATCATCCGTCTCATCCTCATCAGAATCATCAGTCTCATCCTCATCAGAATCATCATCATCATCCTTGCCTTTCTTAGAAGGGAGACTTGATTTTGAAGCTGCGGCAACTGCCTTCTCTTGACTTTTCTGTTCCTTGACATCAGCTTTGCCTTGAGACAAGTAAATGTGTTCATAATCCAAACAACCCCAACAACACCAACAGAAGAAAGAAACAGCAACACCAAAAAACAGAAAAAAGAAACAGAGAAGATATATATATGTATGTACCATTTTCCTTGATAACTGGAATATTCAGCTCCTCCTCTTCATCTTCAGAATCAAGATCCATTGTGGAAGAAGGCAAAGAGGTCAAGGAAACAAATACTCCACACACACAAAAAAAAAGTTTTGATCACTCCTACAGAAAATAAAAATAGAACTAATTCAACACTAAAATAATTAACACCAAAAAGGATATTCATCTTCCTCCATTGGCTGCTCAACCTTGTAGCCAGAGAAGAAGACACTGGTAGTTTTTGATGTGTGCGACAGCTCAAACTCTTTCTCAAAAACCAAATCGAACTGAATTTGTGGGTGCTTGTCAATAGAGAGGGTTCCAAGGGCGAGCTTCTGATCATCAACTTTGACATACATCAAGGCATTGTCACTTTTCTTTGATTCCCCAAGAGCGGCCTGTCAGATTGAAGTATAGAGCAAATCCAGTGGGAAAACAATTGTACACATAGCAGAAACCCAACAGAGGAAAGTAAGTGTACACATAGCAATGAGACTTACCTGGGAAAGGTGTAGGATAAAGCCATCTCCAGGCTCACACTTAACAGTGGATCCAGGCTTGACCTCGAGACCTGCAAAACGTGGAGCAATCTGAGATAGCAACATCGAGAATACAAAGTTGATGCTGTTTATAAGGGTAGCAAAAGAACAACACGTTCAGAGGTTTCACATCCTATAATAAGACCAACACGTTCATGTATGATTTAATCTAGTTTTTCCTGCCATGCTGGGAATATAGAAAATGCTACATTTCTACTGGTGATAGAACAAAATAACCCCAGAGCAATCTGAGGTAAGTTACATTATGAACTATCTGATGCAGTTTAACAAGGGTAGTACAAAACACAAACATCCAAATTCAACCATATCACGTCGTATAATAAGAGCATAAACGAACAAAACACGTTCATGTATATGATTTCAACCATTCAGTCTACTTTTTTCTAACATACTGGAAATAGGCAATGCCACATTGCTACCGGTGGTAGAACAAAAGAATCACATCACAGAAAGCAGGAACGCCCTAAGATGCCAGTATTAAGTAATAGCGAATCAAACACTACCCATGATTCCCAGGGACCTAAAACAGAGCCCTAAAACTAGGCCTGCTAGGCCTTGTTTGCCTCCAAACAAATTCACTCCAATCCACGTGGGTCGGGGTGGATTGGAGGTTTTGGGGCGGGTTCTGGGACGGAATGTGTAGAGATGGTGGAAATGGATTTAACTAATTGGGGTTGGGGCGGGCTGATACGGGTCACGAAGAAAGAATCCCATCGTGAACTCCCGATTCGCCCATCAATCCCGTCCGTCGGCGGCGATGGAGGGCCGGCGCGGGCCTGCCCATCGGCTTCCGCCCTACCGACAAGGAGCTGCTGCTGCACTAGGCGCTCGCGTGACTGCTCCCCGCCGCGCCGCGCTCGGCTGTCGTCGGATGTCTCGGATTCCTCGCTAGTCGGGGACTCGCGCGAACATCCGAAAATGAAACAAAGATATCGCAAAACAAAACGAACAAAAACAAAACAAGCGCCGCGAACAAGTGGAGGCGCGGCGAATTGAGTTTGCAAAAGAGAGAAAAGGAGGTCACCCCAGAACTCCATCGGCGGCGGCGGAGCTGAAGCGGCGGTGGGGATGGGAACTAGGGTTTAAGCCGCCGGGGGTGAGGACAGAACTGGAAAAGCGACGAACAGGAGGGGGAGAGGAGTGGAATCGGCCAGCCTTTTAAAAGGCGGAGAGCACGGCTTTGCCGTCCGATCTAGAATCCACCCCATCCTGGCCGCTCCTTTCTTAGAAAAAATCTATGAGACAGAATGGATGGTAGCCTAAATGGGCCAGAAGCCCACCCACACATCATTGGGCTTGTAGCAATTTGGTATTGGCATTTCCTTCTAAAAAAAATCCTCCACTAAATGGCCGTGCGGGACAGAAGAAATCCACGACTCATGATCAATCAAGACGTATTCCCGCTCTTGTAACATGGTAGCCATAGCCTAGCCGCCCTCGGAGGCTCGGAGCAAGCTTGAGTTTGAGTATGGATACTGAGCCGGTTCTGAACAACATTCCAAGTTGTATTCGGATACTGGTTGCCAATGATTCGGCAGCAAGTCATAAGTAATGGAAAGTCTTTTCATATAAAAAAACACCAAGCTGCTAATGTGACTGCGCACACTGTGTGCGCATGCCTACAAGGGCCGGCCGCCGGCGACATGTATTCCACCCTCTGCTCGCCCGGCAGAGCAAATGAGGAAACTTGGTGGCTGTTCAGTAGAATTTATAATCCGGCTGATAAGTTAAAATATTATTGAAATAGTTGATTTTCTGTAAGAAAAATAACTATTGACTGATAAGTTGAAATGGCTTTTTAGTTAAGTGAACAGTTGGTTAAAGAGTTTGGTAAAGGATCATCTGTTGAGAGAGAGAGACGAGCGGGGAACGGGGAATCGGAGCAGCGAACAAAAAATATCTACGAGGAATCATTGATTCTAGCAGAATTTTATTTCCTTCACACATCTGTTTCCTATCAATTGAGTCTGTCTTTAGGCATTTGCAGAAGCTGGCGAACATAAACTTGGCACCATTTGCAATGGCGCACAAGATTCAGGTATAACGAAGTTGTTCACTTCACCGGAGATTCATCGCCCGCAAGAAACCCTCCATCGCCTTCCTCGACGACCCGCCTCCCTCCTTCCAGGCCCCCTCCACCACCTCCTTGATCTCCCTCACCCGCCGCCGCATCTCCGCGGCCTTCGCCGTCTGGCCCATCACCGTCTCCACAACGTCGGCGACCGCGGACCTGTTCACCACAGTGTCCTCCATGTTCCCTCTCGCCACTTCCACGCACACTCCCCACTCCTCTTGGAGCATCTTGGCATTGTAGAACTGCTCGCCGGCGAGCGGCCAGCCGATGATCGGCACGCCGTGCGTCACGCTCTCCAGCACCGAGTTCCAGCCGCAGTGGCTGAGGAAGGCGCCCGTCGACGCGTGCGCCAGGATCCTCACCTGCGGTGCCCACCCGCGTACCAGGAGCCCTCTGTTGCTTGTGCGCGCCCTCTCCTCGAACCCGGCCGGCAGCCACTGGTCGGCGCGGAACTCGCCCTTGATGTCGTGTCCGTCCGGCGGCCTGACGGCCCAGACGAACGGCCGGCCGGTTGACTCCAACGCCAGTGCCAGCTCCGCCATGTGCTCCGCTCGTATGGAGTTCTGAGAGCCGAACGAGATGTACAGCACCGACGACGGCGGGTGGCTTTCCAGGAAGCTCACGACGGCGGCCTCGGCCTCCGGCGAGACTGGAAGGCTGGTGGCGCGCACGAGAGGGCCGATGGGCCAGACCGGGATCTTGAAGGTGCGTCGCAGCATGCCGAGACCCGTGGGCTCGAACTCCTTCCACGGTGTTCACGAGCACCGCGCCCGTCTCGTACCCGAGAGGGATCTGCCGGCCGTAGAATGCCGCGGCGCGGCTGGCGACGCCGGGCCGCGCGGACGCGTGCTTGGAGAGCTGCGAGCGGTGGATCACGACCTCGGGGTACTCGGGCAGGTGGACGCGGCCGGTGGCCGGGTCGGGGCGGACGGGCAGGTGGCTCCAGAGCGAGTGCACGACGACGCTGCCGTACGCGCCGCAGGAGGCGAAGAAGGCGTGCGCGCAGCCGCGGCGCCGGGCCGCGGTCACCGTCCACGCCGTGAACGGGTCGGAGACGACGCAGACGCCGTGGCCACCGTCGACGGCGGCCGAGAGGTAGTCGTCGAACGCGGCCTCGAGCGACTCGAACGCCTCGAGGAGGAGCATGATGGCGCTGGGCTGTACGTCGGAGGACTCGCAGTCCGGAGGCAGGCCGTGGTCCGCCGGGGTGAAGGGCAGCGCGTGGAAGTCGAGGAACGACGAGTGGGACCACGCCGGAGTCCGGAGCGCGGCAACGTTGCGCGGGGTGGAGACGAGGGTGATGGCGGCATCGGGGAGAGCGCCGTGCAGGAGGTCGGCGAGGGACATGAACGCGGAGAGGTGGCCCTGACCGGGGAACGGGAACAGCACGACGTGCTTGTCGGCGGCCATCATTTGCGAGCAGCTAGCTTGTTGGCTACTAGCGTGGCGAGCTGTACTCCCTCTGTCCCGGAATACAAGACGTTCTAGCATCTCAATGAATGGTCCAGATTCACACACCCGTACATGCATCTGGACAAGGGCAGTGTCTGTGTTCCTGCGCTGGGACATGCACCTGCAAAAAGCTACGACGTCCACTAAAGCGGGACGGAGGGAGTATATTGCAGGAGTGGGACATGGCCATTCATCACTCAATTCACCAATCACCAGTTAATGTGATGCGACACAGTAACCATTGCGCGGACTGTGGAGTGGAGAGCTGGGGTTGGCGTACTCCCTCCACCGTCCAATGCAATTATCTGGTCGTATTTGGTTTTGAAGTCACACCACACCACGTCTAAGAGCAAGTATTATAATGGGCTGTAAGAAAGTTATATGCTGGTGTGGAAGAGAAAAAGAAAGAGAGAATAGAGATGGGTTGTAAGCTACAGTCAACTAAAGGCACAAGAACCAATAAACTTGTGAGAAGAAAAGATAGACCATAAGTGAGCTTACTGTTGTATGAGTTGGCTAAGAAGGATTATAAAAATTCATACAGCCAAGTGAAGGTTGAATTATTAGCCTTCCTCTAAGGACGTCCGCAGCACCAATGACGCAATCTCTAGCAGAGAAACAAAAAATATTATTGTTTAGCTGTTGTACTAGGCTTTACAACGCATGAGTCCCACCGTTCACTCTCTTGTTGTCCTTGAACCAAATGAAATCAATCGTCGATTTACTCGTCACTATCTAGTATTCTCTCTCTTCACTTTTTTGTCCCGTCGGACTCAAGCTAGCGATGTCGCCCATTGTTGGGGATGCTCTAAACCTTGGCTGCCACACTAACTTCAGCTTTTGTGGTTCTCATCCATCTTCGGCCGCCACATCCTTGTCTTGTCATTTTCCTCCTACTGCTTGTCTTCTAATGTGCGGCATGTGTGGTAAAGTTTCTGCACACCACTGTTGCGGCAGCGCCACATGCGAGCACTGCGGCGTGGCCAGTGTTGGCCAGAAACTAAGCATCCCCTTATTTCGGAGAAATCAATGATTTAAAATTTGACTAAAAGTATATACAGTGCCATTTGGATAATTTCATTTGAAGAAATTGAAAATCTAGTTAATAAACTAGACTATATGGTTTGCAATTTGATATTCCATAATTTATAAAGTTCACATATAAGGCTATCTCAGATTTATAGGGTAGGAGATGAAAATTGATTCCATAGATCATGATGCTAAGTTTTTAATTTGTAATTTATAACACACTCAACTCACTCCTCTAATAGAAACGCAACACATAGTTATTTCTCTCGTATAGAATACAATAATATATGAAAATATATAATCCATATACAACCATAATATCTTAATTAATATTCTCTTCATCGAAAAATACTTTGACTAAATATATTTTAAAAAGTATTCATATTCATATTACATAATCTATATTGAGATCTTTGAATTTTTTTTTTAACAAATTAATTTTAAGATGTAAATATTATACTTATTTTTAAATCAAGTCAAACTTATGGCACAAAAACTGAAAACAACCATTAATTTGGGACAAAGGGAGTATGTATTTAAATTATGATTTTTAAAATGAATTAAATTCCAAGGATCCAAACAGGGTATATGATACAAATATCATTAATTACTTATAAACAAAAATTTAATTAATTACACATATATTTTCGATTGGTTGTAGGTGGGAACGAACGTGAACTGCGTGAAGAGCCTAGGGTAGAAGATGAATGTGAATGGTTCAATCTACATCCAATAAAAACAAAAATGGAAAAAAAAAAAAAACAGACGCAAAGCATCTCTAACAACTCTTTATATGAGGTTGCTATTCTTATTAATTTGGCAAAAACACAAAAATCCCTCTCCAGCAACAACTACAAACCAACTTGCTATTTATCCCAAGTTGCTATTCACGGGCCTCGCACGCGTGTATATCCGCGCGCGGAAAGGACTTGCTATCGAGAGAAGTTAGCGGGGCTCTTCGTTCGCTTAGTGGGTCTCTTCATTCGTTAGCGGGCTTTTTTGCTTTGGCAAATCAATTTTAAAGAGTTGTTGGGATGCTTATACACTGAATTCCCTAACACCCCTGCTCGTGGTAACGAGAAACTATGGATTAAAGGTTTGGTTGAGCTCTGAATTCTCTATATGGACTATTTTTAACGAGGAAAGTAGGGAGCAGGTTATTGTTTCTTTGAACACAAGCATAACACACAATGTTTGGGACCACGGTATGACGGCCGTGCCACGTAACCCCTGGATTCATGCACACCGAGCGCCCTGCAGTACTTTGTATTCTAAGGGCAGTCCAATGGTAGAAATTATGTGCGATATCCAAAAAAATCACGTCAGCATAAATCACCTATAGAAACTATCTTCCATAATGCAAGTTTTTTATCGTAATAAATATCATAATAAATATGAGGCTTCTTTTTCTCTCTCCTTTTTCCTTCCTTTTTCTTGTCTTTCCGTTCTCTCCTAGATGTAGACAATGGAGGTTGAAAATGCGGAGTCTTTCTCGTGATTTGGCAAACTTCTCTCCTAGATTTAGGCCTTGTTTAGATGGTGAGAGAAGTAAATATTGTCCAATCGTGGCCCAACTAGGCTCAAAAAAAAGTCTGTGCAATTAGTTTTTTTATTTATATTTAATGCTCTTTTGTTTTTATTTGGTAAATATTGTCCAATCGTGGTCCAACTAGGGCTCAAAAGATGCGGCGGCGCGGCATGTGAGAGCCTTTGTGGCGGTACCGTGGCTGCAGCCGGGAGAGTGCATGCGGCGGCCATTTACAACGGGTCGGCATGTGAGCAAACTAGTGCTCCGGCGGCCCGCCACCAAGCGACCAAAGCACCGGTGGAAACCAGTTTCCTCCCAACGGGGAATTGCCGTTTCTTCCTCCCTTTTTTTTTCCTCCTCAAGAAACCGTTATTTAAATTTTCCTCTCTTTCCTCGTTAATTAGGCTGCTATGTCAACGTTTTGCTTACGTGGCAAGTCATTTATTAGAGATAGAAACCATCATTAATTCTCCATTGAGAGTGCCCTAATGCCACCCGCGTTCATTTTACGCGAGGCCGAAATTGTTTGCAGATCATGTACTTCAATGGCAGCTACAGCCTACAGTAGCCGTTGTGGAATCACATTCTGTCTGCCCGTTGCTTGCAACTGCAAAAACATGTCAGGCTGGGCGCCCCCCCACCCACCAAAAAAAAAAACAGCATGCAAATAAATAAATATATATATCTTCTATACCTAATAATAAAAGGCAAAATTTCAGCCCATTATTTTTTATTCCATCCATATTTTTTGTCCACCTTCCTCTAACTACCGGACGGTGACCGGACTTATATACAACACATGCTTATATGAGTTAGAATAGGTCTTATTAGTATGACACGTAGCCTAACTCTAAAAAACGTATTAGATCGTGTATTATTAGTTTTTTAATTCAAAACCAAATATATCACGGTTTCAAACCAAATCCAAATAGGAAAATCTCTACACCTATTCACCTCTCCTTGGCACAACCAAACTATCGGATTGGAAAAAATATCTCCGCCAAAACCCGATGAAAAAAAAAACCACCCGAAGAAAAAAGACTACAACAACACATCAGACTTGGGAAAATAATCTACCATGACTCTCGGGAAAATAATCGACTAGAATACGGACCGGACACAAAACAGACACGTTAGTTCTTTTCTCCCACCTGAACTTTACAAATAGTTTCTCATACCCAACAGATTGCAAATCAAGAAGAAAAAAAAGTAAACTATTATATTAATTTTTATATATATTCCCAACAGATTAGTGTTTGGGCGGGCGGATACTACCCAAAATCCACGTATCATACTCAAACTAAATATATCGCGTGTGTCAACCAGATATCATTTTAACTTTTTGGCCTATTATTATTATTATTTAAAATTATCAAATCAACTTAAAAATGCGTAATAATAAAATACACCAGTATTAATTAAAGAATTCAAACTAATTTTCTTACCATGCTTTATATTTTTATATAATTACATTTATTTATATATAAGTTTATTATTATCTATATCTATATATATTAATATTAATCTATCTCTATTTTTTTCTAATACTTAAAAGGCAAAATTTCTCTCCATCTATTTTTTGGTCCGTCTCCCTACAACTACCCAAGCAATAGAGAGTTTCTTTCATCCGGATTTATATAACTTGTGCGAGTTGGAATAGTTCATATCAAGCGCGATACATAGTCTGATTCAAGACATGAAGATATGTATACGACTTGGACTTAAACCTCCTATTGACGTCTTCCTGCCATAAAATTTTTTTCTAGCAAAATTCTTACTCCACACGGACCTCTCTTCTAATCGGATTTGGCAAACGCAGCCACCAAATCCTTTACGGGATTCACGGCCAGGCATAGTTCTACCTTTTTTTCAAAATGTAGGCATCCTGACAGCTTGTCTCCTAGAATTTTGGATGGTGGCTGTATTAGACACACTAGAAGATGGGAAAGTTAGGATGCAGGCATTAATTACGGATAAAAACAAATAAATAAAAATTGAAAAAGGTTCGAAAAACTGTTGGGATGAAGATCCAGGCTCCAGAGTGGTGGACATGTGATGGGAGCACTCAGCTTAGGTTCTTTTCTGTTTTAATTTTTTGTCGAGCTCTACTATATTTGTTTTCATGTCTCTTCTAACTAATCTGTGTCTTATGGTCACAACTGACAAGAATCGCAACCGTTTCCGTCACATCCAGAGTCCAAGGCGTCCAAGATTAATTCCAATCGAAACGTAGAGGCCGGTTCCTATCCAAATGTAGAGAAGGAATAAACATATAAAATCAATGGTAAAAAAATATGGGTTCAATATTCCAATAAATAACAACACAAATCACGTCTTCCACTTTTTGAATCCAAACTAACACGGATCTACCAGGCGAAGTAACAAGGAGAAAATCTGAAGAAATTGAGATGACTACAAAAAAAAATCGGCGACATAATTCTATTGTTGTCTTGGTGCAACATCTTGGAATCGTATATAGTCGCCAGGGGCTAGGTCCGCTGCGGCATCCACCCAAGCCGTTGGTCCGCCTCATTAATTGCCCACGCCCAAGCCACCGACCTATTGCACCGCTTGTCCACTGCGCTATGCGTCGTGGACCTCATGGTGCCATGGCTTGGCCGCTTGAAACGGCTTGACACATAGCAACAAGGTTGTCATCACCTCAAGCCGTCACCTCAAGCCGTCAAACTTATCGCGTCATAGTCAACAATCAACACCTTAATGCTAGAACCCCTGTCCTTACACTTTGGGGGCCAAAGATCCCTCTAACCCACAAGCGGAGAACCGCCCATGTTGCAAGGCTGAGCTTGTAGACTAATGCCACAATCAGTACATGCTCTAACAGGATCTCCCGGAAGCTCATAAGTTAGCGTTACTTGCAAGGGGCTTGGAGGAGCTTGCACTGATCTCTGGGGAGCATGTTTGCCTCTCTAAGCAACAAGATCGGAGAAAATATAGACAAACAGAAGTGGTGGTTTTCCATGCGTTAGTGTGCTCGAGTGCTCGGGTTCTGTCTGCCAGTTACATTAAGGTTAACCATTAGTGCATGGACTAATAGGAACTGTGTCATGAGATACGATAATGCCTTTTATTTTGTTCCATGCAGGTAACAAATTAAATCATAATAATCTTTATCTATTGCATTTTTAAAACTTTATCTTTCTCCCGTTGCAACGCACGGACATATTTCCTAGTAAAATATAAAGTATAAAACAAGGTAACTAATTTATTTTTGAACTAATTAGCTTCTCTAAGCATTTTGCATTTAACAGCGGAGGGACGGACGAGAGAGTAGCACACCAAGCCACAGCATATAAAGAACGCAAAATAGTATGTGTGCCCATTGGGGCATTGCCAAGCATAAACACGTCAGTAAAACTGAGACATAGGGATGGTGCGGCAAAAAACATTGCAACATTGTCTCAGATTGGGTTTGGGTTCCCTCCCTTTGTCCACGCTCAGTATGCCTAAGCAAACAGAGTTCCGATGTCCACGCTCAGTATGCCTAAGCAAACAGAATTCTGATGTTCATGTAGGGGAGAAACTCAGCCTCACATTTGCAGTACAAAAGAAGCATTCCTACATTATTTTGTTCTCACCAGTCAGGCCTCTTTCTTTCAAAGAAGACAGCTGAGGGTAATGTAAACAGACGTAAATCATATTTTTCCAAGCCTCGTAGTGAACAGACTAATCAGATGGTGTATCCACATCTGGTGCAGCCCCAGTGCTTTGCTGACCTTCCAAAGCAGCGAGTCGCTTTTCAAGGGCTTTGTAGCGAATGTCAGTAGAGTCTTGGAGACCTTTAACCTGAGGATATGCATTGTAAAGGTCAGATGCTTTTCCTTCAACACAGCCAGAATCATGCAGTGAGGAGAGGAATCTAACAAAGGCTGAAAGTTTTCTCAGCAAGAACAGTATATGAAATATAGATATAGAAAACTTAACATTACAGTTCTGACAAGAATTTGGTGCTTTGAGAGACTTGTATAGTTTGAAAAAAGGTAACAGTAGCTTCCCTTGAAACATAAGTCCCTCTTTGGAGGCCTTAAACCAAGAGGAATATTATGCCCCTTTTTTGGCAACTGGAACAAGATTCGAGTTACATAAATAGAAACCCAAATCCTAAAGCAAAATTTTCTTCTAGAGAACTTAATGCAACGCAATAACATAACTGTCAAAGAGAAAATGACTGCAAAACTATAGCCATCAATCCTTTATTTGCACAAAATTGAACAATTTCCAGATCTTCTCTAATCTCTACACAATTTCACTAAACTTTGAGCTATCACCTCTTGTTGTTGATTCTTACTGAATGTATCTGGTTTTGAACCTAAAAAACAGAAAGTCCAAAAAAAAGCTCCCAGGTTTTCTCTACATGAGTCCACTACTTTCTAGTTATCACAGTGCCACAGATGCTTGATGTATGTATCCAGTTTTGATCCTCAGAAACAACAAAATTTACCAGGTTTTTCTCTACATAACTCTGCTCATTTCTATGAGTTATCAAATATTCACATCACCATGAATGCTTACTGAATATATCAAGTTTTCAGCATTAGAAGCAGGGTAAGATGGATGAAACTGAACACCATAACTATGTTGCTCTGATGAATACCAATGCCTATGCTCAAATCACATGGAGAAAACAAGTTTTAATTCAACTATAATCCAGTAACACTATTGAGTTTTAATATTGAATACTATCTTAAAATTCAGAATCACTTCAGCAGCCACTTGTTTAAAACACCAGCGCATGACCATCATGTGTCTGCAAGGGACTGCAAACACTTCCAGTCACTAAGTGTGAATGCAAAATTCAACAACAGCTGTGGGTTGTAAATAGTTCTGCAGAAAACATGCTCAGTCATTTCTATTTTGCAGAATCTCAAGTTGCCAGAGCCACATATATATACTACATGGAAATTTGATCAAGAATAGTTTGTTGGATCTGTTTGTAGGCAATTTAGAAGCCAATTGCAGAGTTAGCAACATGAGAAATGTATGCCAGTTGCCCTCAATGGTACATAAGAACACACACTTAACAGAAAATGATTGAGCAAATGAGTAGGGAACTGATAAGAAAAAAACTTCAATTTGACATGCCACATCATATAATGTAGTGCTGGAACTGCAACCATAGACCTTAAAAGGAATACCAGTTCAATTTGATAGATATTTGTACAGAACAAAAAACAAACAAAAAAAATATATCCATTAATTGAATTGAAAGTGAAAGGTCCATGGAAACCTCATATATCCCCAAATAGCCAGAAAACAATACAATCCAAGCCCTACATGCAAGCATCCAACATCTCAACAAAACAAATATGCCAATCCCCTTCCCAATGACATGTCAAGCACATGATCTAGATAGAAATGCTACCCACCCCCCCCACCCCCACCCCAACCTTGCATCAATCTATAGCAAAACCAAGCCATAGGAGCGTCATCGGATCATCAAACAAGGCGCGTGTGGCATGACGGCCTAGGCTAAAGCTCGACGGGAGGCCGTCCCGTCGAGGGTTTACCCCCGATCCCCCCATCCCTCACTCAACATGCCGATGCGCTTCAGGCATTACTGCTCGAGAACCACCCATCACCGAGAGGGCACCAACAGCGATACACGCGCATCAATCTAAGATCTGAGGCGAAGCGATGAGAAAGGGGGCGGAGTGCGTACCTTGAGGGCCATGGAGTCGTTGGCGAGCTTGTAGTCTTTGTAGAGGAAGTAGCCCCCGCCCGCGGCGGCGGCCGCCGCACCGGCGAAGAAGGAGGCCAGCCTCACCCGCAGCATGAACCCCATATGGCTCCGGCCGGCCCTAGCAACCTTCCCCGCTTCCTCGCTGGTTGCTTGCTCGTTCGGCTCCCTTCCTTCCGCCGCGGGGGGATGCGAATGCAAAGGCTTCCTGTGCTGCTGCGGGAGCCCTGCAGCTGGGTCCCTTATGTCAGTGGCGTTTCTGTGTAACACGTTCATTCAACAGTTGGAAGACAGGCCTGTTTAGATGCGGTTTCCGCTCGTTCATTGTATTTGGTAAATATTTCAATCATGGCCCTGGTTTGGTGATTTACAACTAAACCATGCAATTAGTTATTTTTTTTTTACTAACATTTAAGCTCCATATATGGGTGGTGATAGCATTGAAAAAACTGTAGCAGCAGGTATATGGCAAATATTGTCTAAATGGACCAACTAGGCTCAAAAGATTCATCTCGTGAACGGTTATTTTTTTACCTCTTTACATGTGGGTATAAATTGATGTGATGGAGACAGAGTGAAAAAACTTGGAAGTTGGGAGGTAATCTAAACAAGGCCTGAGTAGCACATGAACTAGCTAGTCTAGGGATGAGTTGGGACTGGGCGAGTCTTGTATCTGGACACACCCCCTCTCGAAGTTTGTGAAAAGTTTGGTTGCTCACGATTTGGTCAAGTCTATGGTTTCAATAATAAGGCCCTAGAGCCTGTTATTTACTCCAAAAAAAGAATCGTCTCAACTCTCAAAACCTCAATGGGGGCAACAACCAATTGTGTTCGACCAAAAAAATTCAAACAAACCATTTATAAAAGGAGGGGATCTATCTTGGTTCATCGACTAATGCGAGTTCGATTTAGGTCGTCAATTCCAAACTGTGTATCTTTTGATCACTGAACTATCAAATCGAAATAATTTTGGATATAAGACTTCAAAGGTGATTTTGCTTTTACATGTTCTTAAAATAATATAAATATGATTATATCTCTACAATTTTATAAGTAATTTTATTTTGAATAAAATTTAGAAGTTTATCTATTAGCGCTCTATTTAAATGTTATTTGGATATCTTTTGTTCCTATTTTTAGAGTTTCATTACTTATGGTCGTGACTTTATCGTTTTACCCTATATAGTAGACCAAAAGCTCATTCAAAATGTTCCGATGGATTCCGAGTATGCATAAGATCTTAAAAACGGCACCAACATCTCAAATGCCCTAGAAGTTGTGATGAAAAAGGGAAGGATATATTTTTCGATATCAATTCGTCTTGAAAGGATCAAAACATTATTTGGATAGTTCGTATTTGAATTTGAACATTTAATATCCGATCGTACTTGAATCTAAATACTAAAAAAAGATTTCTTATATGTATATGAAATAGATATCAATATCTAAATGATCTTTTTCTGGTTCTGAGATCTGATTAAAAAAATGTGGAATATAGTACAGGATATGGGACACAATGCAAGATCGTTGGTATCCATCTGCATCTGATCCGATTTCACCCCTTTCTAGAAGGTCAATCAAAATCTTCCAATGGATTTCGACTACGCGCAAGATCAATCAACCTCGTAAATGTCGTGCTCTACCACATATAGATCTTAAAGGCATGTGGGCCTGGAATAACGTTTCAACTTTACTTTAGTTATTTGACTACTAATATGTTTTAGACAAGGCATGGGCACAAAATATCACAACATGAAAGAGCCTGTTTATTTGGCGGCCTCAAGTTACCATGTCTAACCTTCGACAAACTATGGTGTCAAGAAAGTGTGGCGAGAAAAAATGGTGCTAAACTTTTAGCAGGCTTTAACACAAAAATGAGTCTATGACATGTGGTGTAGGGTGGTACGAAAGTTTAGCATGTCATAGCTCTGACAGTGAACTAAACAACTATCGAAAAAACTGTGACACGACTAATTTTTAGTGTAACGACCTTTGGTCACCAACCAAACAGGCACAAAGTAAAGTAAGAATAAACAAGTCAATAAATATCGAACTCAGCTACTAAGGGCAACAAAACACTAGCAGAATAAAACTCTAAATAGAGCGTCAACGGATATGTTGTATTTATAGAAACATTTGGTATGAATTTCATTTTTTTCATTTAAATTTACATTTGTAGACATTTAATCATATGTCTATTATGTTTGGAAAAAATACACACAAAGAAAAAGTATATGGACAAAAACCACCTAGCCGAGAGTATATTGTTATAATTTTTGTACTGGATAAATTTAATATTTATATTATAAAAATATATTTAACGACTCATTTAAAACTGCTAATATTTGATTTTTGAGATGGCGAGGATATGATGAGACTTTTGCGTGGGACGGAGGGAGCACGTGGCCAACGGAAATATCAAATATCGTGCCCGCGCCCAGGCGAGGGGATGAGATAACCGCGCGACGGCTGTCCGCTCACGAGTTCGCTGGCCTGCTCTGCTCGCCATGCCGCCGCCCTCCCTTGTCTCCCTCCTCCTTGCCGCGTCCATCTCACCACGAAGACGCCAAGCAAAGCACCACAAGGCCCCCACCGCGAGCCGCTCCCTCTTCTCCCGAAGAGTTGTACCCCAGCCGCCGCTCCATGCCCCCGCCGCCGCCGGCGGGAGTGGGAGCGACGAGCTCCACCTCCTCGATAAGCCGTTACCCACCGTCGCAGAGGATGATGAGGCCGAGGAGGAGCCCGAGCCTGCTCCGTTGCTGTCCACGGAAGAAGCGCTCGCGCCTTTTCTCAAGTTCTTCCAGGTGAAGAGCACCGACCCCGACGCGGCCACGGACACCGCGGCAGGGGCACGCGCGGATGGCGAGGTGCCGGAGGAGGCGTCGACGAGAGGTTTACTGTCCGCCGCTGGTGGGCGTGGGATCAGGTACTACGATCCCAAGCCCGGGGACTTCGTCGCCGGCGTCGTGGTCCGGAACGACGGGAGGACACTCGACGTTGACATCGGTTCCGGCGGCGAACCGGCGCTGATGTTGGCCAAAGAGTCGGCGCCGGTGCCCGGGGAGGAGTTCGGGTACGTGGCGTGCGACGTCGCGTCCGAGCGTGCGGCGGAGTTCGCGGCGGAAGGGCGGGTCGGCGTTGCGGTCAGGCAGGTCGGCGGAGGAGAGGGGGACGAGGAGTCGACGGTTGGGAGGAATGGAAAGGAGAAAGGTGCGCGGGTGCTGCGCGCCGGTACGATCGTGTTCGCTGAGGTCCTCGGTCGAACACTTGGCGGGCGGCCGCTGCTGTCCGCGCGCAGGTTGTTCCGGCGCGTCGCGTGGCGCAGAGCGAGGCAGGTCCTCTATGCCACTCCTTTCTTTTTGTTGGAAATCCTTGGAGCGATCTCTTATCAAATATCAATAATTTGATGCACTGCCCAAGTAGCTGGACTATTAGAAACTACTAGTTCAGACCAACTAGTTCATGACCAGTTGACCATCTTGCTGTTGCCAGATACTATAACTCTAATATACTAATTTCCTGCTCTCAAAGGCTTAAAGCTCAAGCTGTTAAAGCATGATGGATTGTTGCTATATCCTAAGACAATTTTTTCGTTAAAAAAAGATATATCTTAAGACAAATTTGTATCTTAGGTTCTGAGGATGGTATTGATCAAATGTATGGGGTATTGAAGTATTTAGAAGAAAGTTTAATCTCATTTTTTCTATGCAAATAATATAACTGACTGCTTAACGTTTTCTATGCAAACAGTTTTGCTTTCATTATGGCTTGCTTTGATGACAATAATAGGCATAATTGTTATTAACTCTGCATTTCTACCGCTCTATGAGAAAGTTTGGTCTCAATTTTTAGATCAATGACTGCCTTTTGTATGTTAATTCTTTTCACATATATATTTGACTATTTCTGTACACGCTAATGTTCAGATAAAACAGCTAAATGTACCCATCAAGGTCAAAATTTATGAGTGGAATGCTAGTGGCTTGCTGTCGAGAATTGAGGTACGAGTATATGTACTACAATACTTGTTCCAGTTTCGTAATCTTATACCTAAAGCACATTTCCCTTCTCAGGGCCTTCGGGCATTCCTTCCCAAGCCTGAGATGATGACTAGACCAAGAAATTTCACTGACCTAAAGAATAAAGTAAGTTATGCATAATGTGCATTATATAAAGTAAAGCATGTATGACTTTATGCTGTTCCATACTTGGTATATTAGGATTCAATGTTTCAAAGTCACCTTTTGAAGTTGCAAGTATAGTAATGTGATTCATGAATTGAAACTTTTTTTTCACTCACAGGTTGGTCAAGAAATGCACGTCTGCATTACAAGGATTGATGAAGGGGCTAACGAATTGATAATTAGTGAAAAAGAAGCATGGGTGAGTTAGCTACATTGGCCTCTGCTACCTGTTATTTGAAACCTACACCGCATAGCTTTATGCTTCATATTTTTTGTTATTTGTTTAAACAACTTATCTGGTTGCTTTATTGTTTATTTGTTTAAACAAACTTATTTGGTTGCTTGTGAGCGCAAGAAACTCTTCAACTTAAACAGCTGTTTACGATGTACTCTCCAATTCCAAAGCATCTTTATAGCTTGCAATAAGTTTTTTTCCCTTCAAATTTTAACTTGTATGAGTAGTGATGCTTTTTCCTTTTTTTTTTTTTTTTTTTTTTTTTGTTTAGGCGGTGACATACCTTAGAGAAGGGACTCTCTTGCAAGGTACAGTGCGCAAGTTGTTTTCATATGGTGCACAAATTAGGATTGGCGAGACTAACAGAGGGTAACATCTCAAGACCCTATCCTGTGTTTTACAGATGCCCCTTTTATTCTTGTTCAGCTCAACCTGAATGTACTTTCAGAGCTGTTACACCAGTGCACCCAATTTCCTTACAATTCCAATGTTTCACTAGTTTTGCTGAATTTCCTTTCTGGTCATATTCTGCTAGTCAGGATGATCTAGGTCAAATTTATGCACCTCATGTCCAAATTATTCTTACTCGTGCATGTTTTCGTATGGTTTACTCCTTCAGATATATACAGCTATTTACAAGCCAACACGAAATACTTGAGTAGTTTAGATAGTGCGAGTAGCATTTTGGACCGCCATTAAATCTGGCATGAGATTTAACAATCAATCTTGAAATTAATGCCTCTCATTACAAAAATGTCAAGATACAACAAGTTAACAAGGATCTCTGCGTTGTGAATCACCTGGCTTAGGTTCAGAGGGCAATTTTGCTTTGCTTTAGCTAGGAGTTGATACAGGCGTCATCTTTTCTTGCATTAGTGCTATTAATAAGTGAAACAAACTAAATTTGGCTTACTTTTAGTTGTGATCTCTTGAACATGTTTATCTGTTTGACACCTTAAAACTGCCAATTCTTTTGATAAACTTCTTCCGGTACCCGTACCTGGATCATGAGCTATTTTGCTTCGTTTTGTTGTGTCCTACAAATGATACTTTTTGTATCTGAAATTTTACAAGCATGTAATGCTTTGCAGTGGTTTACTGCATATTTCGAACATGACAAATGGTGAGCTGAGATCTGTGGCTGATGTGCTGAAAGTCGGCGAGAAGGTGAAAGCTCTTGTCATAAAATCAACTCCAGACAGAATTGCCCTCAGGTATAACAGAGCAAACTTTCATTAAGTATATAGCTCCTAGTCGTAGGCACTACTGCTATAACCCATAAGATTTGTTCTGGAAAAGGTCATCTGCTCTTCGATGATTTTTTGGTGCACTTGACAGCATCTATTTGGCTCTCTGCAGCACAAAGGAACTCGAGAGCGAGCCTGGATTGCTTATCACTAACAAAGAGGTGAGAAAACTTTGGGTCTGCAAAAAGTCACCATTCTATCTCTGCACTAAAAAACATAACCATTTTCAGTTGTATGCTCATTTCAATGCTCAGGATTTATCGCGTTTTCTCATTGTTTGTGGCTATACAGAAGGTGTTTTCCGAGGCTGAAGAGATGGCCCAA
Source organism: Chrysopogon serrulatus (assembly GCA_015844335.1). Taxonomy (NCBI): domain Eukaryota; kingdom Viridiplantae; phylum Streptophyta; class Magnoliopsida; order Poales; family Poaceae; genus Chrysopogon; species Chrysopogon serrulatus. The sequence continues at coordinate 44,300 of JADLZL010002688.1, forward strand.
AGGTACCAGGAGCAAATTGCAGGGGCGCGACCTGGATCCATTGCCGCGGAAGACGACTCCGACGATGCTGTCCCCTTCGACGACGAAGCCCTGTCCTATGCTAATTGGAAGTGGCTGAAATTCAGCAAGTCTGGCGACGTGCCAAACCTCGGACCTGGCGCCGAATCGTGATCGTCGTACAGGAATTCTGTAGAAATTTTGGTCAAATTCAATATTCGTTTCCCTTACAAACGTTCACCGTGGCCGCCTGCGCTCGGGAGGTCTGTAAGTGGCAACGCTCGGGCCGCTTGGATTAAGCCCTCGTGTGCAGGGACGCGGAGGGTTTTAGAGCATCTCCAGCAGTTCTCCAATCTTATCCCCCATCTCCATAAATTTGTTATATTAGGGGAGATTGGTCATTTTTTATCTCCAACAGCTCCTCTATATGGTCTCTTTTTATTGGTGATCACCAATATATCCTCCATCTCCCCTCGTATAAAGGGAAGTTGCATCTCCCCAAATAGCTGGGGTCCACCACTAACTTTCACTATCTTAAACATCATTCATGACTATCACGTTCTTTTTGACAGGTGGACCCTATATATATTAGAAAAGATTATTGGTGAGCACCTCCCCAGTAGCTAAAAAACAGTATTGGTGATCACCAATATCATTCTATTGGGGATGAAATATTGGTGAGCTAATAGAGATGTTCTAGTGCGGTCTCTCTCCTCCGTGCACGCGAGACTTGGGCCTCAGTTCTCATTTCGGTCCAGATGCACGGCTGTTCCGAGCTAATTAGGCCCACCAACCTGTGGTTTGCAGCAATGCTCTACAGTAACTCACACCTTTTAGCATCAAAAAAGAACTCACACCTTTTTTTTTAAAAAAAAAGAGGGAGTTAACCCTTCTACACTGTTTGTTTGCTAAGATTGCGAGCTTCTTTCTCATGTTTTCCGTGCTTGGGTTGGGCCACACTGTTTTCGCAGGATCTTTTGACCACAATCGTGTGATCTCACTGCTGATCGGTGAGCAATTAATAGCCGCGGACCTTGGAATGCACCGTCGTACATGTCCAGGAGATCAGGAGTCAGGACGAAGGTGACCTTCAAATGCACCGTGTCAAAGCGTCCGTCCAACAAGCACTGCTCACCTTCTTTGGCATCTTTCTCCGCTCCACCTACACTCGTGTAGGACTCGCCATGCAACTATAGCGCAGTAGCCAAATGCCCTACTAGATTGTCAGTTTGTTACCCACCACCAGCACAGCAGGATTCAGATGAGATGACTGACTTCTGAATGGTCTGCAGATTGCGGAGGTGTTTGCCGGTCTCGTCATACGTACGTTTCAGGTTTGGGAACGAACACGCCATATTGCTAACGTACAGTGCACAACCACCACGCCATGCCATGGTGTCGATAGAAACTGGCGTCCGCGTCTGCTTCGCATGGTTCCACTCTTCCAACCCAGGCTCTATTCGACGCTGTCCGTGTGGGGCGAAAATGATGGCTCAACTCGCAGGAGGGAAAGCACTGTGCTCAACAAGCGAAGTATCAGAAACCACATTTATTAAATTAGTATCACAAATTCTCAATAGATCGATGTGGCTGGCATGCATCACACACTTCGCTGGACACAAAGTACACCACCCTACCCTTGTTTAAGAGAAGAAGATATGCTCATTGATTGGATAAGTGTGCGTGGCTTCTTCATCGGGAAAGCCTAAAAAGTTCCAACCACTACTTCATACACGCAGAGATAGAGTCGAACAAGCAAAGCAATCATGCAACCACTCAATTCTTTGTGGTTTACTACCTTTGAAAAGCCGAAAGCGAGGCCCTAACTCGTGGGTGGTTGTTGTATGAGGGGCGATCAATGCAAGGCTTTGTGTGCAGAGCCCTAGTACAAGTTGTGCTGTACAACTACTACAGTACTGTAAACTAGCAATGCTACGAGAGGTTATTCTGCGGATGGATCGACGCATCGCACATATATAGAAGCTTGGAGCTTTCAGATCACTGACGAAATCCACAAGCCAGTCGAGGTGGTAGCAGTAAATGATAGGAAAATGCAGAAGCAGTGGCTTCGTTTAGGTGAGTGTTATCTATTTATTTATTCTTTTTTTTTTTGGTTTTTGTCCCCGCTTTAGGTCCCGTCGTCCGGCTTTAATTTCGTCCTTTGATGCTGGGCAAGCTGGGACGTGTTTTACCTTTTGTTATTGACCTTCTTTTGTACTCGGGCCTGTTACACATGATTCTCCGGCCGGGTACAGACAATGGCTGCTTTAAGCGTGGACACCGATCGAATAGCGAACGGCCTCGAGCTCGTCGTCGTCGATCCATGGAGAAAGCTCCAGCCGAGCGAACGCGATCCCAAGGCTAGAATACTCTCTCTCTCTCTCTCTCTGAGGGAGTGAGGGGGATTCTGTGAGAGACAGAGAATGCACCTGGGAAAGAATCGACGGCACGCTTGAGATGCAAGATGAGGCTGTAGCGTGCTGCGTGCGTCGCAGGTCGCACCGCACCCCGGCCCCCCTGCGCGCCGTGGGGGAGATGGAGGCCGACACCGAGAGGGACACACACAAAAAGGCAGCGCGGTTGCGGGTGACCATTGACCAACCATGCATATGCATGGTGCCCTGCCGGTGCCGCGCGCGCCTGCGGCCTGCGGGCGGGGGCCGACCGGTTGCCGACAGCGCGTCGAGGCCGCGCGCAGGGGGCAGCAGGCGCACGCGCGCGTGCGGCGGCGTCGGCCTCACGCTTTGGGCGCTGCTCTCCCGCAGTCCCGCTCTCCGTGACGTACGTACGTCGCGCCCGGCCGGACGGGATGGCGTCTTCGTCACGTACGGATCGCGATCCCGCCCAAAATGCCACTAGTACATGCTCGAGTATACTTTTTTTTTATTTCTCCTGATAATATATATATAACTAATAACGTGCTCGAGTTTACTCGTTCAATACCCACTACCCATGGTAGAGATCAACCACAGAGATCAATATCGTAGCAGGTAATAACTTGAGGTCACAACGACCGCTATGCCGATCATCTACTCATCCATTTTGTTTTTATCGGCTCCGTGTTCGATGGGCTGGAAGACCAGCCGATTCCTTCAGCAGTATTTCGAGCCGGCTGGTGCTGCTACCACAGAAACAGTAGAATTCCAGCGGATACAAGACAGCCGAACGGAGCCATCTATATGTTACGTTAGCTTTGTCCTAAATCAAATATTACTCTCTTTGGCCATCTATTTAGAAAATCTTATAGTTTCAGAACATATGAATTATAGATTGTGAAAGTATATTTCTCATAGTGAATCTAAAAATAGAGATCTTGTACGTATATAAAGTTATCTCAAGAATTTTTATATTAGTAGTTAAAGATATAAATATTTGGCTCTCTCTACAGAGAGAGGAATAATGTCGTGTGGATAACACGACCTTTACATTACTTCTTATCCTTTCACTTCATTCTTGTGATTAAAACTGACCAGGTTGGCATCTTTGCCCACATAATTCAGAGGAGGCTAGCTATCTTCTCTGCCGATGCGACGATGCCACCGCCGTACCTAAACGATGATAGCTGCGTTGAAGCTTTTACTACTAGAATCTAATGTCGCTGTTGTTCTCACAATCAAATGTTGAGAGAGAGAGAGAGAAAAAAAAACAGCAAGCGGGACACTATCATTCATCCAACTCCACGAGCTAGCTTCTTAGCAAAGCTTTAGGGTCTCGCCATATTACGCTACCTCTCCTGGGAATGGATCATACGATACACATCACGTGAAAGTGCGTCAAATCAGATGCATGCACTAGTTAATTAATAGCCTCAATCGGCAGCCGTCACGTGTAATAATCAGCGAGTCAAGTGTCTAGTCTCTCTGTCTGTTATTACAATTATTATAGCGCTAAATCATCGTCAGTCAGTTAGATTAGACCAAACCGACGCTGCGTCGGATCGGATCGTCGGGGCGCTGATAGATGAACGTGATCTCGCCACAGACATGTGGGCCATGTGGCCACGGCCCAACACTCTTGTAAAGGCTTTATCGTAGTACTCCCTTTATTTAAAAATCTCCTTCCTATTAGCCTTCGGCACAGTGACCAAGAAGCGGAGCAAATGCACTCAGTTTGCATTTAATCAGGCAAGAATAGCCAATGAGCAGCAAAGAAGCAATAAATGCTAGCAAGTGGTAGCCAATGAGAAATAGAGACAATAAATGCGGACGAGTCTCAAGCTAATATAAAGGAGATATTTGAATAAATTTTTTTACTTAGATGAAAGAGATAAATGAATGAAGGGAGTACTAGTTTGGAGAGATCGATGCTGGTGGTTGGCGGGTCCTTGCCCCTCGTTCGGTACCTCTGTTTTTTTTTCTTTTCTTTTCGTTGGCCTACTTCATGTCCAACCGTTGGGTCTAGTTGGCTTTGCTGGTTGGTTTGATTCTGACGTGCTTGATTCCTTTGCTGTTACTGCCTTTCTAGTAGGATAGTATAAGCGAGAGTGGTTTGTTTAGTGTCAAGAAAGCTTTCTTCAGAATTTATGGTAGGCAAGGCTAACCTTGCTACGTTAGGGGAGTCAATATTCAGCTTCCCCAGGCTACCAAGCTCCTCACTACCAGTGCGGGCAAGGCGAAGCAAACTTGACAAAAAGAACCAAAACACGTTGCACAACAATAGACTCTGACTAGGATAGTAGAACCATACCCTTTTATTTTAGTTAAATATATCATAAAGACGACGTGATTCATAGAGAGTTGGTAGTCATGCCAATAAAATTCTGGTAGTCGTGCTAATAAAATTTTATTCTGATGACACTCCTTTTTTTTTCTTAAAAATCATAGCCACGCCATAAAAATGTTTATGCGCCAACTTACTAAAACTTTCCGAGAATGATCTAATTCTTACGTCCAAAATAACCCACGCCTCTTACGGCCTTATCCAAGGGCATAGTAGCTTCCAATTCACTCAATCCCAAGACATGAATACAACAGATCACAGTTACAAACATGAAGCTAGAGAACCTACGGTACAAGTAGAAGAATCCAGGGGCACATTCTACGAGCTGTGTGTGTCGTATCGTCGAGGAATTACCGGGCATCACGGCATGCAGGCATCCAGGGGCAAAATGGTCATGGCCAGAGTTGGCCGCGCCGCGATTCCGTTCTCTCTAATCGAAACACTACTGTCAACACCAAACAGCGGTTTACTAATACAAGACGTTAATTACCGCACATGCTGCGGGCCCACCTCTCCACGCCCCCCGCAAATCTCTCGCGCACGGTGCACCACCCGCACGCAGGCAACGGGAGATGGGAACGGACACTGACATCGGGCCCGCCTCGCCGCGAGGACCGGCCCAAAGCCCCCCTGCGGCCGACGCGTGGGGACGGTTGACAGCTAGCCGGTGAGAAAAGACGAGGCCCTGCCAGCTCCTTTTCCCCTCCCCCTGGCCCCTGTTAAAAAAAGTTTCACGGCTACAGCTGGGCAGGGGACCGGACACGAAATATCTTCTGTGACTGACATGTGGGCCCAAGTTTTTACCATGATCCCTCCTCCTCTGCCCCAGCGCACCTTTTCGGCTTTTTCCGCCCGTCGGAAACGTAGAAGTAAAACCATCCCCATCCACAACCTGCAGCGGGACCCACGTGCCATCCTCTGTGAACAAGCACGGCGGCGCGCGACGTGGGGCCCAGGCGTCGGTGTCACTGAATTGAACCCGTCCCGTCCCACAAGGACGAAGCGAAGCGGTTCCGTTGCACGGTGGGGCCCGCACACTAGCTCGTCAGTCGTCACAGTCACACTCTCCAGTGGCCTGGGATTTTATTGTTTTGTTTTGTTTTCTTTTTCTTTTCCGCGCAGCTGATTTCTTTTCTTCTTTCTCGCTCTCGCCTTCTCGTCGCTGCCTGCGCAGTAGTACGAGAGCAGCTTAGCACCAGGAGCCGCCTCCTCCCACACTTCCGCGCTCTCTCTTCTCTCTCGAGAATGGTTGTGTAGGTGGGTGGGCGCAGCGCAGGAGGGAGGGAGGAGAGAGAGAGAGAGGGAAGCTAGGGTTTTGCGCCGCCACCTTCTACCACCCTCAGGTAAGCGACACTCGTAGATCCGGTCGCGCATCCTTCCGTCGCCGCCGCCGCCGCCGTCTAGATCTGTGCCGTTTGGGGCCGTAGGGAGCGCTGTCTCGCGCTCCTCCATGACGGTTTGGGTGCGCCGCGGCGTGGATTCGGATTTTTTTCGTGCTGCATTTGTCGGAGTTCGCGGTTCGCCGCGCGCTCCTTTCAAGCGTCGGTGGTTCCATTTTTTTTTTATTTTTTATATCCTGTGATTCTTTTTTAGCCCTCCGCAAGGGTTGCTTTCGTTGGCGGTGGGTGGAGTAAGATTCCGGGCTTTGGCTGCTTCCGGCGTTTCCTGTGGATGAATTGTGGTCGTGGAGTAGATCTGTCCACTGATGTGCGGTTCTGTTGCAGGCTCTGAACGCCTCCGGTGAGCGGCGGATTAGGCTCCAATGGGGAAGTCTCCGGCGAAGTGGATCAAGTCCGTGCTTTTCGGGAAGAAGTCGTCGTCGAGGTCAGGCTCCACCAAGGCCAAGGATTTATCGGTGCGTTCTTCTTCCTCCCGTAGTTTCAGAATGCTGTCACGATTTTGATTTTCTGAGTGTGCCTCGAGTCCAGCTAAGGAGTAGGGATCTGTTCTAGCAACTGATGCCTTTATTTTCCATGTGCAGAAGGGTGCGAGTAACAAAGGGTATGCTGCTGCCGGGAAGGAGCCTGCTTTCTCCGAGAGCTCTCCGGTGATCTCGGAGCCTGTGCTTGTTAGTGCCCACAACAATGAAACCGTGCGGGAGGTGGCAAAGGGTGAGATTGAGAATTCCAGTGTGCAAGAAGTGCCAGTGACTGATGTCAGTCCAGACATGGAAAAGCAGGGCACTGGGGGGTCTGATAAGTCTAATGATGCTGAGAGGTTGAGGGAAGAGCAAGCAGCCGTGAAGGCACAAGCTGCCTTCCGCGGTTATCTGGTAATATTTTTTTTTTCTCAAATTATCTGTTTCATCTACCTTAACTACTTATGCTATCTGGTAATGCCATGTTCCAATGTTATCTAGCACTGCTACAAAGTCTCTTAAGAGTCATTCATATAAAAACGACAAGGCAAATAAAAAAAATGCTGTCTGCACGACTGTGTTATTCATACCTTTGAGCCTTTTGTCTGTCTTTGTTCATTTCTAATGCAGAACCATACCCTCCTTCATTGTTATGATAAAGCAATATAAATATTATTGTCAATAGCATGGCAGTAACTGTGTCGTGGTATTTATCCAGGCACGCCGAGCATTCCGTGCCCTGAAAGGGATCATAAGGCTACAGGCGCTGATTCGGGGACATCTTGTAAGGAGGCAAGCTGTTTCAACTCTCCGTGCAACATGGTTGATTGTGAAGTTTCAAGCCCTGGTCCGTGGAAGGAACGTTAGACTTTCTCAAGCTTCCACTCAAGCAACTAGGGAACTTTCCCAACAGAACTTCGGGGTAATTTTCTTACAATTAATTTTCTATACTATACCTAATATATTTATCATGATAATTTCCCCTTTTATAAATTTTGTGATCTCATTGAATAGAAACACTGCTCCCATCTGTTTCAGTATGCTTTATTCTGTAATGTTAATTGTAAAGCAATGTTAAATCCACACTGAGCCATTGTAAGTTTCCTGTTGAGTTCTGTCAAAATAATTAAGGTGGTGCCGTTATTCTCCTTCGAGAGATATTTTTGAAATTTCTATGGATATTTGGTTTGAACATCTATGCTGCAATAAATAATATGTCAAATTGACCGTTTTCAATGCTGATGATTACATGGGTTATATTGTTGTGCATGTTTTGTTTGGAACCAATAAATAAGCATTGGTGTAACATCAAATTAGCTAGCTCCCTTCTGGATTCCAAAATGGCGAGAAGCTATTGTATACAGATTTTGCACCTTTAGCAAGTAATAAAGTTGTCTATACTGGGTTTATCTCCTAGTTTTATGGAATTGCTAATTCTACATGCTTCCTTGGGAAGTTTCTTGTGCTCCATACATTCCTTACGCAACATGTCTTGGAATTTTGTTTGCTCCACTGCTTGACTAAATAGTCATTACTGCTCTGTGTCAAATTTAAAACAACAGTTTGTATTGACTTAATCACACTTCTGTGCTCACTTCAGACCTGATCAATGTTAATTTATTGCTGTTCCTATCTACCAACGTGGCAATGCAAATGGCAGATAGAGATGGCTGTACATCTGCATGTTTGTATTCTACATTGATTATTTAACTCAAAAGCAAGGATACTGTTACATTGTAAAATATGAATCTTTGGCAGGATCCTCCATCTTTTAGGGTCTCTTCTTTTTCTCCTTTTTTATTTTATTTTTGACTTTGGTGATCAAAATTGCATGATTTTCCCATGTGACGCTCACTTTCATACTTAAGGTGGGACCCCAAAATGGTGATTATATGATATGTACCTTCTTACAGGGTGCTAAACATGATTCTTGGAAGGAGAAGTTGTCTTCAAATGCATTTGCTCGGAAGGTAATATCTACAGTTTTACAGGGGCATATGAATGTACAAATCAGAAATACTAACTACTTTGTGGTGTCTTATGCTAACTCATTTAGCTTTTTCTGTGGTGCAGCTTCTATCTTCATCAATTGTGGTTGAGGCTCTTCACTTCCAGTATGATGAGATGGACCCTAATTCGGCCTTCAACTGGTTAGAGAGGTGGACGATAAGTCATGTCTGGAAGCCCATTTCCCAACCAAAGAGAGTTGGTGCTGATGCTAAGCCACATACAAGGAAGGCCAGTTATGCAATGGAAACAGAGTCAGCGAAATTAAAGCGTAATGCACGGAAGAGCTCAGCAGTGCCATCTGAACCTTCTCAAACTAACACAGCTGTTGAAACTGAAAAGACAAAACGGAATCCAAGGAAACTAAGTAGCACTCCTGCTGATTCGGTTCCTGATGGCCAGTTAACGGAACTTGAGAAGGTTAAACGTAGCCTTAGGAAGGTAACTAATTCCGTGGCTGAAACCTCAAAGGCACCTACTCCAACAACTGAGATTCCTAACCATCAAGAGGTCCAATGTGAGAGACCACTAAGAATTGCAAAGCAAGATCCAATTCATACTGAGAATCAAGAGACTCAGAATGTATCGGACAATGCAAAGAAGGATATTCTGGTACCTGACATCCAGCCTGATGTGGAAGTCGCTTCAGATCCAGTCGCAAATGAAGAAAAGGTTGATGAACCACCTGTTGTTGCTCCAGCAGCTGAAATTATGCCGCTGCAAGACATTAACAACGAAGAAAATGCTTTGGTCGATGATGTGGAACAGAGATCCAAAGAAGAGCACCCTTCTACTGAGAGCCTGAAAGGCAGCAAGAGGAGGTCTTCATTCTCAACTAAGCCTGAATATCCAGAAAATGGCTCAAAAAATTCTCCAGCTCTGCCTAGCTACATGGCTGCTACACAATCTGCTAAGGCAAAATTGCGGGGAAATAGTTCACCAAGGCTCAGCTCTGATTCAGCAGAGAAAAACGGGTTCACTCGTCGTCACTCCCTTCCATCCTCTAACAATGGTAAGATGATTTCGCACTCTCCACGTACACAAAGGCCAACTCATGCTGGTGGCAAGGATGGAGCGAAAGGCGACAAGGCTATGCTGTCATCAAGAGATGCAAGCGGTATGTAGAGAAGATAATGAACTTTGAAAACTCATTACATTTGTATTTCCTTTTTTTTTTAATCTGCATGGAATGTTGTGCTATTAAGCTAATTAAACCTAAACAAATGCTGCTTGAACTGGTAACATCATGTTGCAAGACATTATAGTTTGTAAGCTGATAGAAGACGTCATCTTGTTGCTTTATACGAAATTATATTCTGTCACATCCGATTGGCTTTAGAATATGAGGCTTTAGAATATGAGGCTACTCCCTCCATATCCATAAATAGTTGGGCTGTGAAATGTCAACTGTCTTATTAGATAACCTGGGAGAATGAGACTGTTCCTTGCATTGCAGCTTCAAATATTTCAAAGCTCACCTGTCTTCATTGCTTGTTATTATCTTGAAGTGCATACTTTATATTCTGTTCCATAGTAAATACTAAATACAGTGGACAATGAAACAATTATCAAGTAGAAGTTCTGCATGTGTACCTGACCTGAATTAATCTGTCTTCTCTCCTAAATATCTGAATATCTGCAGAGAGACCACTAAAAGCTGAGTGGAGACGTTGAGGTGGCGAATCAAACCCCAAATCCTGCATTTGATTAGCACAACCGTTTGGGTGGATGGATGGCGTCTGCAATTTGCTCAGATTGTTTTGCTTGTGATGTAAAAAAGATGTTATCATCATCATGCGCGACGATGAATGAACCCGCTTTGTTGTGATGAATCCGCTGAGAGTCAACTTATTTATAGGGTTTTCAGTCATGTCTTTTGTGATGTATAGCTGAGGTATTTTCCCGGTTTGTTTTGGTTCCTTGGTTCCCAGATCCCCCGACTTTCCACCATCTGCTTGTTTGAGAGCTGCTGATGTTAGAGAGAATGAGAACCTGTATGGATTGAGTTGAACAATCTTGCTCCCGTTTGGGCAATCTGGGCTGCGTTTTGACTGATGGTTGTGTGCTATTCATGGTTACTGTCCTTAAAGCCATAACATTGTTTTCCAAGGTTCTTGGTCTGGCTGTCATGCAGTGCAATGCTGTCTTGTAAAAGGAACCAAGTATCATGCGATCAAAGTAGAAGTAATTCTACAAAGCCTCGGATTGCTTCAATGCATGGCAACCGATCGAGAGCCATTAATGTGTCTCACAGTAAGTAACTCGATTTATAGAAAATAGTGCAATATTTGTGTCTCTAAATAAATTTGTTAAAAAACTAAATCTAAAAATCTTTCCGATGATACTAATTATGATACTAATTGATAATATTTAGTATTTATTAAAAATAGGTATTTGTTTCTTTGGAAAAAATAGCGACAATTAAAAAGGGACGGAGGGAGTAAGGTTCCTTTGTGTTGCCCGACAGGCAAGCTCGACAAGCAAACACGCCTATACGTAGTCTAATCATGTCAAGCATAACTGCACTCTTGCAGTGTAATGTGCAAAGAGCACTTCAAAAATTTCCAAATTCGAATGTTTAGCCCCATCTTTTCACTATGCCTTGGATGAAATGAAATCTAGTTTAACATTTTTTTAAAAAAAGAAATCTTCGTAATTCATGAACTAAATTTCAGGTCTGGTGCATGTGATTTACTAATCAAGATATGGCAAGTTCAGTTTGTCGACGCTGTTTTGTTAGCTTTGTATGAACTATAAATAAAATACTTATTACAAGCCTGAGAGCTTTCATGGAAGAACTTTCATCTAGAGGAACAGTTCTGCACGATTTGTTCCCAACAAGCCAAGCCAAGTTGCTTCAAATTACCTTTCATTTATAGATTATAGATTTTACCGTTGTCCTCCGACAACATTCAGAACATTCAGGGTTTAGTATTTTTTTAATGCATTGCCAATAGAAAACAAGTCATTGCTTAAATTATTCTACGGATTTATGGTGGGACGTTGGTCTATCTGTTCTGGTGTACCAGAGAAAGGAAAATTAACAATGAAGAGTTCTTAGCAGTCTTTATTGCATTCTGTTTTGTTATCTGACGGCTACAAATGCATCCAATTAACCGTTTTGTTGTGAGTGCAGTTGCTTTACCTTGCAGTAGGTCTATATATAACCAGTGCATCCATCCATTACTCAAAAAAAAAAAAAAAAAAAAAAAAAAAAAAAACAGTGCATCCATCCAACAAAAATGATCCTGTATTTTTTTTCCCTGCACATTTTGGTTTCTACTATTTTTTTTAATTGATCAGGTGTACTCGAATTGAATCGGCCACTCCCATCCCAAAAGATCGTTATCTGGTTTCAGTCATCAGAAATATCGCTCGAAATTGCATGAAGATATACGCGGTCAAATGCCATGCTTGTTAATGGAAAAGATCCCACATCATTACCCGGTCAAGTCTGAACTTGAATGGTTCTCTGGAGGACCCTCATGTCAAGTAGTAGTAACATCGTGTGAATATTTGTCGGATAAATTCGCAATTTGTTCTCTGGACTCTGGAGGACCTCATGTCAAGTATTACTGCAGTAGATGTAATTCATATAAATATTTGTCAGATAAATCGTGACATCCAGTCAATGCATGTTCCCGCAGGGCTATGTATTGCCAGCATGATCACACACACTTTGTTTCTTTGTTTCCTAAAAAAGGACGATCTTGGGAATAAAAGGACGATCTTGGGGATGGGATCATTCACATTAGACACAGAGATTACATTTATTTTGCGTCAGATAAGACCATCCCAAATGCAGGGATAACACAGTAGCATCTCTGCCTCCATTCATACAGAACGTGACGTGCCCCAGAAAGTATGCAAGTTGAGGCGCCATGGGAGTTTAGTAAATGTATGTTTGCTGTCTGGTGGTTAATTTGCTCTTCCAAGTTTCCACCCGTTCCAAAATAAACAAGTCGTTTTAGCTTCGTCAAAATCTTCCAACTTTGAACTACCTCTGGATGGTATTGCTCTCTTTGGTCATAAACTATTTTCTTAGTCAGAATTTCCAGGTCACTCGGGTTACTTTGAACTATAACAGTAGCTTCTTCACGTATGTTGGCATGCCTGAAGAGAAGGAATACAAGTGTCGCCCAACAACGACCAAAAAGTACAGAACAATGTTGTTTCTGATGATAGTATATATATTTTCTTAACGGCGAAACGAAGCAGAGCAATGTACTGAACTACAGATCTTAAGGAACATCAACATACACCAGATTCTTTTCCACAACATATTAACTGAAGCTTCAAATCAAATACATAAGCACAATCGTAACAAAACGGGTTTGTGCTAAACCAGTTGCAAACAACACGAGTCCCATGAAGGGTGGTAGAATTTATTAACTCAATCTTTAGTTTTTGGAACATGCCAAGCATTGAATCACCGTCAGCCACAAGTATGGAACTTAATGTGAAGGAGACGATGACGATGCCTACATGAAATAACAAGAAATTCATGAGTTCCCATTGAGCAGCATATTGAGCAGCAGGACTTCAATTATCTGTTTCTTGTTTTCTTTATTTTAAATAAAACTAGAATTACTCTTTGTTTCCCACAGTTTTGGATTAATTGCCAGTCAGAACAGTATACACCAATTTACTGCTAGAAAGTATAAATCCTCGAACATGCTCAATATAAGCAAACACACCAGATAAAGACACTTGACAGTATCTGGGAATTCAACTAGTACGTGAGGTGACAGACACATACTACAAATTAAAGCACCATCTATAATACATTAAAACGATTATGCAACACTAATAACTTTGAAACATATGTTTTTCTCGCCACCAGTCACAAACTGAGATTTGCAGAAACAGATATTTTGGTCACCAAACATAATTTCTTCCAAAAGTATACACACATGAAAAAAAAAAATACTAGAAAAAAAATATGGAAACAGAGAAAAACCATCAAATGTAACATGAAAAGAAGATTGCAAATTGACAAGAGTCAAGCAGCAATTCATCATTAATAAAAAAAAGTTAAAAGAATGCATTACGTAATGCTAACTAAATAGAAGGGATTAGATGGTACTACCTCATGCCCATGTCCATGACCATGAGAGTGGTCATCATGCCCATCCCAAGGATGACGCAAACCCTGAAACAATTTCACTTATTTAACTTGCATTCAACAAAACTGAAGATTAAGCGTGGCATAGGGGTTGGTAAACATAAAACAGAATATTACCAAAAGTGTAGCACCGTCCTGCTTAGCCCTGTAGAAAACCCAGAACCTGCAGGAAGCACAATTGGTTATGCTTGTGAAAACATGCCCCGATCACAACTGCAGATCCAAACTCTGAAATCTAAACATATATGAAATAACTAATTGCCCTTGTATACACTTAGAATTTCAACATTGGAATCTTGAGCTCCAGCTTGAAAACAATGTTAGCTCAACTTTTGTCTGATCAGGTTAACTGAATCTGTTCTCACATTAATACGTTAGAAGCTTAAAAAGAGTTAGTAACTGTCCAAATGACCTGCAGCTCACAGAAAGGGGGAAGCTCAACTGAAGACTTCAATATCATGCAATGCGCATTTCTGTAGACCGTGCTTTGTGACAAAAGGGCTTGATGAGGTAGTTTCTAACTTTCCATGTTTAAAAAAATCACAGGTTTTTGTATTTGATTCCTCATAATTGGATCAACGTAGATGTAAAGGTGGTCAAGATAAATGTCAACTGCAAACTACTTTGAGTACTTTTCAAAGTTAACAGCTCAAATGCTCAGAGATCAAATTTTCATACGGCAGACAGTCCCAAACCTGGGAATATGTTTTGTTCAACTGACTCTGTTTGCAAAAGGAACGAAAGGATTTGAATCAAACTCTTTTGATGTGAAGATGAAACGAGAGTTGAAGTTTGTTCCCAAACATGTTGTAAGTAGAACAGGGAGATAAAGGCACAGTAGGGTGTTAGAAAGTTCCTATCAAAAGTCAAGCACAAAAGGCTATATTCAGCCTTTGTAATGTCACAATGATGGTTCCAGTATATACAGTTGCAGCAATGACTGAAGTCCAGCTTGAAAACAAAGGCAGCTTAAAGTTTTTTTTTTTTTTTTTTTTTTGGTTTAATGCATCTATGTTCACACGGTAACAGAAGCTCAACAAGAGTTAGTGACTGTCCAAATGACCCATATATCACAAAAAGGGGGAGGGGCTCAACAGAAAATTTCTAGAGCATGATTGGGCAGTGACCGTGTTAAAGAAAAATTCAGAACTTTTTTCTATGGTTTCTTATAACTCGGATCCAACATGGTCAAGATAAAATATCAACCGTGCAAGCCACAGTAGCCTTTTCAAAGTACTAACTGCTGACACAGATAAATGTTTTCCTAATGTAGACAGTCCCGAACCTGGGAATATGTTTTGTTCAGCTGGCTAGGGTTGTGAAAACAATGAAATGAATCGAATGAACTCATTTGATGTTAGGATGAAATAAGAACTGAAGGTCGTGGCCAAACATGTTATAACTAGAACAGGCACACAACACCACCAAAGAATGTTAGAAGTTTCCATCAGATTTACCCAAGAGCCTGAAGCATGAAGAAAGTCCGATTCAGCTTTCCTAGTGTCACAAAGACGGTCGAAGTAAGCACGGTTGCCGCGATGATCATCATTGCAGTACTAGCGGCTCCCAGATGCAGCAGTCAGTCAACAGTCCTATCGAAACGGGATAAGGTGAACGGCAGCGACCGAGCTCCGTTTCCCCATCCCCAAATCGGATTTTTGCCATGCAGATTGCACCTGTAGTTTGCGACGACGCGCGCAAACAGAACGGCCCCGCGTCTAACCCCAACCCAATCGCACAATTTATGAGGAACAATCCATTGAAAAAAAAAAAAAAACATTGTTCCCACCATTTCCTGATCTACCCGTGCACCGGCGAGGGCGAATCCCACGCGCCGCGGCGTTCAGTGTGAGGAAGGCAGGGAGGCGTCCAGGCAGGCAGGCATGGACCGGAACGAAGCTACCGGATTCGGAGGAAATGGACGGATCGGAGCGGCAGGATGGGAAAGGGGAACAAGGGGGGCGCGCATGCGTACCACATCACGGCGCAGAGGCCCTTGCCGGCGACGGTGTGCCAGCGCTTGTTGTGCGGGATGGTGTAGCCCTTGTAGGTGGTTCCGCCATGTGCGCCGCCGCCGCCCATCGCCGCCGACTGCTCTCCCCTCGCCTTGTCAGTCGTCGCTTGTGCTCGTCGTGTGTGGTGCGGGTGGTGGTGATGGTGAGAGGCCGCTGGATCTGGACGCGTCGTGTATCTCTTTGTCTACGGGCCGAAGATTGAAGCCCACATAGAAGATGGGCTGGACGGCAGTGGTATATGGACCGAAAAGTCCTAGCCCGTGCGGTCCTTTAAATCTCCTCAACTTTCCGCATCAGAATTCTCTCCTCTTATCTGAAAACATATTTTTGATCTCTTTAATTAACTTTTATTAAAATTCTTCGTTTTTGCAGGGCGCACGCGGGAACCTTTGCGTTCCATGGTATTAGTCCCGTATCGCTCGCGCAGGTCGTGTCACGGCCACATATGATGTGTTGTTCAGAAAGGGCTGCCACCGTGCGGCAAGCACGGTTGTTAGCAAAAACTCAAATGCATTCCTACAGCAAGGGGCGCCATCCTGCTCAGGTACAGTATATGAGATGTCAGATGTCAGAAGTATATGACATGTATCAATTAACACATGAACAGACATTTGTCTTTGCAGGGGGCGGCCTTTTTATTTTTTTTAGATTGGATTAGATAAGATAGAATATTTAGATATTTACGAAAACACAGGAACACTTTTTAGATCTTTATTAGGAAAAAAAAAAAAAAATAGATTTCTAGAAAAACAATAACAAGTTTCGGTGGATCTTCCCATTACAATTTACACGACAAGCCCAACCCTGTAGTTTTAGGATGGGTTTGTTTCTACATGCATGTGCTCCTGGGCCCTGGCGCACAACGGCACAAGTCATCCAAATCTGTTGGATATTCTCTGCTAAGAAAACAACTCTTGGATATTCAGATTCTCATAGCATATTCGCAACGCAGTCATGCTCGAGAAAATTCAGATAAACACAAATTCGTCTCTCCCAATATGGTTAGCATGCTAATTCATTTATAATATGTATTGATTTTTTTTTTTACTTATATATCTAGATATAATATGTCGGAAAAAATTAAAATATCTTATAATTTAGAATAAGGGAGTATAAAATTAGTAGACACAATGAGCATCCAGTGAGAACACCAAAGAGATATGTCCTTATTGCAAGAGGTGAGCATATAATTTTTTAGATGTGTGGGATTGCTTAGAACAAGGCTAACAATCTGTAACACCTCAGTGTTTGAGCATGCATTAGGCCATAATTAATTAACCTTCACCTTCATCAAGCATGGCATAAGCATCATCAAGCATTAACCTAAATGCATTGTCATTTTATGTGTTGCTTTTGTTTTAATTTAATTAATTGCTTGAGTGCTTGTCTAGTTAATTAATTGTCTTGCAAACAACTTGATCAAGTTTGGATCCATGTGCCTAGCCTTTCAAAATGATTTAACGAAATTATTGCAAAAAAGATTTGGTGCATTTTGGAGCAAAAAGAAAATTAAATTGAAAATCTCCTTTTATGCCCTAAAATTCAAAATGAATTTGCAATTCAAATTTTATTCAGAATTTTGAGTTGAGCCCTTAATAAAAGTTGTCGGTTTTATTTCTCTACAACTTTTATTTTGGGAGCATCTCTTGAAAAAAAAAGCTTTTAAATTTGTCAAATAGTTGCATTTGAGTTGGATTCAAATTTCAAAAAAAAAAAAAAAAAAAAAAGAGCTTGAACCGGCGAGGCGGATTCGCCCACACCGCCCACCGGCTCGCGTCCGCGTCCTGCCGTCACCACCGCCAAGCGCCAGGCACCCAGCCGGCGTGGCCGACGCCGACAGAGCCGCGGCGCCGCGTGGCACGCGTGGCCGCCGTCAAAGGCCGCCGTGCCAAGTGGCCGGCGTGCCTGGCAGCGCGGGTCCCACCCCGCCTGACCGCTTCACCCTGCCCGTCGCCCGAAATGGAAACGCTCTGTTTCCATTTCGCTCTCGCCGCTTCGCTCTCTCTCGCTCTGCCCTTGCTCGCCCCGGCCCGCAGCAGGCCTTGCCGCGCAAATTCCTCACGCCCGCCGTGCGCTCGCGCGCCAACGAGCGCGCCTCCGCCTCACCTTGCTCCACCTCGCGCACCGCCCACCGTCGCCACCGTGCCGGGTAAGGGGCGCATTGCGCCGTTCACCGCAGCCGCGCATGGCTGAGCTCCGCGAGCTCGCGCGCCACCGCGTCACCGTCTCACTGCTCCCTCCCTTTTCGCTCTCGCGCATGCACCGGAGCCGCGACTCGAATCGAGCATCCGCGACGCTCAATCGGGACAATACGCTGCAGTAGCGGCCGCACAGCATTGCGGGCCGGAGCTTCCCTCCGCCGCCGTGCCGCCATGCACGCGGCCGAGAACCTCCAGCGCCCGACACACCCCAAACCCCTAGAACTAGATCCGCCTCGGCACTCGCATGCGCGGTGCGCTCCTCGCCGGAGCTCGCTTTTCTTGGGAGGCCGCGACTCCACCGGGCCGTGCCGAGGCCGTCGTGCCGCCATCACCGCCCGCCGTTGTAGCTAGGGTTCGCTGCAGCGCACGCTGAGTGCGTCACCGGGTGCGCCTCGTCGCCTGTGCACGACGGTGTCTCGGTTACACCGGGAGCTTGTCGCCGGGCGAAGCTCTCGCCGTCGGACCACGCCGCCGCCTCGGCCGACCGGCGGTGGGGCCGTGGACCTGGGTCCCGCCTGGCAGTGGCTCATGGTCCACTGGACCGAGTCCACGCAGGCGAGGGCTCGGCCCTTTTCTTTATTTTGTTTTTCGAGAAAATGCATGAAATGCTTTTTGATTTATTATTTGCACAAATGTGATCCAAATTTGATGGGGATTGTTTTGTTAGGTTTCTACTGAGTAGATCTACCTAAGAAAAAATATGTGGTGCAATTTTTGTGGTACTTTTCTGTATAGATTTATTTAATTGATTAAAAGGCTGGCTGGTTAAATGCATGGTAAATTGTATATTGCTCTGAAAAATGTGATTCTTGTTTTGCTAGACTCTATTTGTGATGTAGTTGCTGGGAAAAATAAATGGCATGCAGTTACTGTACAAAAATATTGGAATATGATTTAATTTCAATTCTGGGCTAATTCTTGTATGATTTTTAATAAATAAAATATGTGGAATTATGCCTTAATAATTTTTACTGACTGCTCTTGTGCTAAGAAGTTTTAGTTAAAAATATGAAATTTGTTGTTTAACACTTTTCACTGTGCAAAGTTATTAAATATGCATTTCTGGCCTGTTGCTTCACTTTTTTATGTAGGCTGTTGTACTTGGTAAAATGTGCTATAAATTTTATCATGGCTCTGTTATAGCATAGTGTAGCTCCTGTAATTTTTGTAGAATTTTCTGAACTGTCTAGACAGAGGTCACAGTTCAAGCCTAATTGTTCACATGAAATGATAAGTAATTGGATTAAATGATTTAATGATTCTTATATCAATTCTTGTGCATTTTCAATTATGTAATGCTTGCTGGTTCCTTGATTGAGCATCATAGCTGAAATGTGATGTTGGAGTGAATAGTGATATCGCTCCCATCTTTTTTGTAATAAGAGTATGTGTATATGTGCATGTCAAACACACCACTCTTCTTTATGCACTTCTCTAAGTGTTTAGAGAAGAGGTATGCACATACTCAGTAGATGAGTTAAATTATTAGTAGAGAGGAGATATGCACCTACTCGTCAAATGATACGTTAATCATCTTCATACATGAGCATCATGTGTTATGCATTCGCCATACTCATACACGTGCATCGCATCATACAGGTTCGCAAGAGGACCTCCCGTATTCGGAGACCGAGCAGAATCTTCCGGAGGAGCCCCACTGGAGGTTCCACAAGAAGAAGGCGAAGAAGAGCTGCCTGAGTGCCCCGATCACCCGCAGCGTCCGACTTGAGCAAGGCAAGCAGGAGCTTCTACTTACCTATGCTTTCTAACAGTCTAATTATGCTTTATGATTGTTGCATTAAGTATAGGAGTTGTGTGACACCGTTGATGCATTATATCCTTGCTTACCATTGATTATCCCACCTTGATACACCCCCGTTAGTAGGGCGAGTAATATGCTTAGCTTGCTTAGGCGGTAGAAGTCGGGTGATTTCTGTCATCCGCGAGTATAGGTGGTTACTTGCTATTGATGGAAAAGCTTATGTTGATATCATCTGGTTGATGGTTCGGTTATGATAAATGGAGACCGGACGGAGTCTTAATGGGGTTGCTAGACCATAGTGATTCCGTCTGTGTCGATAAGGACCGTACCGTTGTTGTACCCCAAGTCATATTGAACGCATGCCTCACATTTAGCTGGCCGGATAAGCACTTCCGACCGCGAAGCCTAACACTATCCGGGCCGGTTCTCGACCCGTTCGCACCGTATTGGAGATGGATGGGGACCACGGGGGCGCGAAGAGTAAGTCCGAGGTCCGGCTTGGCCGGCTAAAGCGTCGGGCGGCCCCCACGGGTACGGTGGCTCCATGCGAGACCGCGCTTTGTTTTTCCCCCTGGATACGTGCCACGGTGATCTGTAGCTCACTTTAGCGGGTGAGTGTGGTTTGTGTGAGGAATACCCCCTGAGCTCAGTAGTGTCGATTCGAATCGCCATCGTTCTGGACGGTGAACACCTTGACTTGAGCTGCAACATCGTAGTAATGCTTATGGAATATGGTTAATGATGATGATGAGTTAAAGGATGTTCATGGCTACGGTTACTACTTGCTTGCTTAATCATGAATAATATACTATAATGATGAATAGTATAGGTGCTTACCTAGCTTAAATAGGAATGATTAAGGCGAAGTTTGTCACTTTAAATATTACTACCGCTTTTTTATGCAAAATGAGTCGAGCTACCTCCCCGATAAAGCCTGTCATACTCCTTGGAGTCTTTTACTTTTGAGTCGACGGGTAAGTCTAGGCGAGTACCTTCTTGTACTCGGGGTTTTTTCCCGCTTGTTGTTTGTGCGGAGACGGGCATACCTTCCACAGTGCTTGCGCCACTTGTCTTTTTCCTGTGGACTAGAAGACCTGGGGCAAGGTCAATCTCTACTATTCTCCCCAACATGCTTTTGATGGATAGACTGTGGCCTGGCACTTTATTTATCTGAAATGTGTGAGTTGGGTTGAGCTTCTAAAACTACTTTACTTCCGCTATTGAATTTAAAGACTCGGGTTGTAATAACTTTATTTTCCGCACTCGATGTTGTTTAACTATTTGTGAAATGTTGTAACATGCGAATGGTGACGCTAAACCCATACGATCTTGGTTGATGATGTTTGGTTTGAAATCCTTCGAGATTTCCGGACTACCGGGTTTATAACGGCTTAAGTGTGACAATTGCTTGCTTAGCGAGTGATTTTTTTCACTTATGCTTTTATAAATTGGTCGGTTACATTCTGGTGGCATCGAGCAAGGTTTAGCGATTCTTGTTCACATGTCTATTTAAAACAAAGGATTTTGGTTTCAAAACTGGATTTCAACTTATAGATCTATAAGTCTTTTGAGAAAATTCGTTTGCAAAACTAAGAGTGTGCCGGTGGTCATATCCTTTATGCCCAAATAAGGACTCTAGATGGCTATTTAAGTACTAACTTGGGGGCTTGCATCATATTTTATTTTTATTTGTTGCCCATGCGGCAAAGGTAATTGTATGGGTGCCATTCGCTTGGATGGTAATGTATGGTTCAAATAACTCTACGCCTCGGTAAGTGGGAGTTGTGAGAGCATGGTTGTCCAACCGGCAACCTAGAGGAGTGCTAGTGTGATACCGGAAGTACTTACATGTCAAAACCATGTACTTACCAAGGTGTTTAATTGTGGGTTGTGCCGTCTGTTTGAGACGATGCCGTCTTTAGACGAGGATCGGGTAGTTGTACTACATGTGCGTGTATTTGGGAATGCACGTGTGTGTGTGAGTGCTTAATCTTTACTTTTACGCAATGCATTTATTCATCTTGTTGGGATGAAATGAAGTGGATTTTTGCAGGTACATAACAGCGGCCCGATTGTAGAAACGACTAGTTATACGCTATGAGAGAACGTTGTATGCCACCGTATATCCACTAGAATTATTTTTGCTAAGTTTGTGAGAACGTAAGATACGTGCATACATCATGATTGTTCATCTCATGTCATTACATTTACCTTTCCTTATAAATTGATTACTTCGCCCATTAAAATTTGGTTAATTAATAACTTGTTTCACCGGGATAAATTTTCGACGGATGGCTCGCACTAAGCAAACCGCACGCCAAGTCCACGGGGCGGGGGTACCTCGCCGTCGACTTGCACCACGACCGTGATCGGGGAGGATCACTTTCTTGAGGAGTTTGGCATGCCCACGCTTCTCGGAGGGTGCTAGGTCACGCCGGATACGCCGAGGAGCAGCGGCCCGTCTACTCCCTCGGGTTCTGAGAGGCCACGTCGTGGAGACGACTTGGTTCCGTGGAGATCCTTTGTTCCTCCACTTCACCGGGACTCCGAGTGGGGACGGGTGGCGTGTCCGTGCCACCAGTGCCACCGGGGATGGGGCTAGCAGAGCCGCATTCCATGTGCTCCGCCGGATCATGGAGCGCTTTCCTCGAGCCCGGCAACGGCTTTGGCGGGGACTTTTCCTAGGGATGACCCTCGGGACCTTTGTTTGGGAGCAGCCCCCTCAGCCGTGCACGTTGGCCGGGGAGTTGACAGATTGATGGCGGTGATAACACGGCTATGAGTTCCATGTATGCCATGATGCGGGCATACGATGCCACTGAAGCAACAATGTACAAGCCGAGTGACTGGAACAAGGCTATGTGGAAGAATGAGAAGAAAATGAAGAAGGAGCACTTTCGGACCAAATCCGAGACTTGAGGCTGACAGATGGACACCATCATAGCTACTAGAGATGAGGTTGAGGCAGATGTGAGAGAGGTCACCGGGGAGCTCGAGACTTTGCGCCGCACGTGTTGCACGCTATGAGAAGTACGAGAAGAACGCCGACAGGATGATGGCCCAGCTTGGTCACCGAGAGGAATGAACCGAACGACGCCCACCAAATGGGGCATCGCTCTTTGACAAAGAAAAGTACATTGACCGATTGCACGGGGGAGTACCACGTTCGTACAACCAGGTTCATGGTCACCATGCGCCTGAGCTGCCGAGATGGGCCGGGAGTCATCGACCCGATGGTGGCGAGGAGGACGCCGACCTTCCACCGCACCCGAGCCCGCACCCGGCGACGACGTTGTTCGGGCCGACGAGTCCGACGTCGGTAGCGAGCACGCAGTAGGCTAGTAGTCTCATCGCTAGTCGTAGTTGCGCTCTTGTCTTTTGTTGTTGTTGGCATGTAACCCGATGAGATGTGACTCTTGTGTGTTGGATTGTCATGTGTTGTGGTGCTATCCGAACGCCTAAAGTCCAGTGTATGTATGCTGGCAATTTTGGATGTTGTATGCCCTGGAGGATGCTTTTATTCAGTAACCGAATTAGTGATGTTATAAATTGTGGGAGTGAATCTTTATGCCTATGTGTTGAGAATGAATTTATTTTTCCCAATGATTCATTGGCATGATTATTACATTCGCTTACCATGTTGTAACATCACCTAATGATTACTTGATGCTGAAATGAAAGATGGTTG
The DNA here is from genome assembly GCA_015844335.1 of Chrysopogon serrulatus. NCBI lineage: Eukaryota > Viridiplantae > Streptophyta > Magnoliopsida > Poales > Poaceae > Chrysopogon > Chrysopogon serrulatus. The sequence goes on from JADLZL010002688.1 coordinate 67,672, forward strand.
GCACTCGCCCGTCTTGCCCGATGGGTCCTTGGTTGGTGACGGATCCGGCCCGGGGAGGCAATGGTGATGGTAATGGCGGAAATGGTGGAAATGGTAGCAACGAAGGCAACGGAGGAAACGGGGGTAACGGAGCAAACCCCAGGACGGAACTGCCACCACCACCTCCACCACCATTGACAGCTGAGCAACTTTTTCAACAGTTCCTTGGCAGTCAGCGCAACATGGAGGCCGTATTGCGCGACATCGCAGCAAACACCAGTCGCGGAGGCCACCGTGACCGTCAGGTCAACCAAGACACTCTTTCAAGGATTTTTACGGACACGGATCCACCTAAGTTCTTGCAAGCTAAGGAACCGCTCGAGGCTCTCTAGTGGATCAACACGATGGAAGACAAGTTTAGTCTTCTCGCGCATGACCGAGACGTTGAAGGTTGAGTACGGGGGCACATGGGGGGGGGCCTTTTGGAATGTGGTGGTCTCATCAACGTGCCACTTTCCCGCCAAACACTCCAATCACTGGGCGCAGATTTACCCAGATGTTCGCAGCACCTATGTTCCACCGGGTCTGATGGCTATGAAAGTATCTGAGTTCATGAAGCTTAGCCAAGGTAATAAGAGCGTGAATGAGTACTTGCAAGAGTTTAACAACTTGTCACGCTATGCTCCTACCTATGTGGACACCGAAGAAAACAAGATAGCTAGCTTCAAGAGAGGCCTCAACACCAAGATGGCCAAGACTATGGGCATCGGTTCGAGCTACCTTCAATGAGTTCATCGGTGATTGCTTGACTCAAGAGAACAACAACAACTTGCACGCCGCTTCCAAGAACCGCAAGAGGAACTTCGAGGGAGGATCTTCTCGGTCTGAGCCTCCAATGGCTAATCGTCCGCTAGTACCAGCCCTCCTGTGCAAAACTCAAGGTTCCGTGCACCTGCTCTAAAAAGGAATGCTCCACCACCTCCGAAGAATCAGAAGGGCTATCGCCCACCTGCACCTCAAGCTCAAGCTAGGACTGGTGGTCCTACTGCCAATGCACCTGCTGTGCGAGGCCCGTGCTTCAACTGCAATCAACCGGGTCACTTCGCCAAGTATTGTCCCTACCCAAAGAAGCGGGACGACCTACCAAGCTCGTGCTCACCACACCTCCATAAATGAGATTCCCGAAGGAGAACCCGATCCTTGGGCAGTGCGTTTCTTGTCAACAATCATCCTGTAGTTGTTTTATTTGATTACGGATCATCGCATTCTTTTATGAGTCAAGCATATGCACGATCGCATGAGTTAGAACTTAAGCAATTAGATTATGGGTACCGCATCGGCTCGGTGTGGCGATGTCCTATCTAATCGGATGCTTGAGCGTGCAATTTTTGAAATTGGGGATAAAGCATATAGAGTTAATTTGGTAGTTCTACGGATTAACTATGGATGTAATCTTGGGGATGGATTGGATGAAAGATAAACAAGTTGTGATTGATCTTTGGAAATAGAACGATTACCCTCACGGACCCTCTGGGTCAAAACACTTTCAAGTGTTGTTACCTCAGTGGCGAACATGACCAAGTTGACATATGCTATTCAAGCTTCTTCTCTGGCTGAGATTCCGATGAGTCTGTGAGTTTCTGATGTCTTTCCCTGAAGAATTGCCTGGGCTACCTCCTAAAAAGAGATATTGAGTTTGCTATTGATCTAGTGCTCGGGTACGGCTCAATGCGCAAGAGACCGCACCGTATGCCTCCTAATGAGCTAGCAGAGTTGAAGAAACAGTTGTATGAGCTGAAGAAGTTGGGTTATATTAGGCCAAGTACTTAAAGTGGGGTTGTCCAGCCTTGTTTGTAAAGAAGAAAGATCACTCTCTCGGGCTATGTGTTGATTATCGGCCACTCAATCTTTGTCACAATCAAGAACAAGTACCCTCCGCCGAGAATTGATATCTGTTTGATCGGTTGTCTAAAGCAAAAGTGTTTTCCAAGATTGATTTGAGATCGGGGTTATCATCGATCGAGGATTCGCCAGAAAGATGTGCATAAGGCGCTTTCGTAACAAGATACGGGTTGTATGAGTACCTCGTTATGTCTTTCGGCTTAACGAACGCTCCTGCATACTTTATGTATCTTATGAACTCAGTCTTTATGCCTGAATTGGATAAGTTCGTGATTGTATTCTTGGATGACATTCTAGTTTATTCCCGCTAATGAAGAAGAACATGCCCATCATCGAGAGTTGTGCTTGCAGATTAAGAGAACATAAGTTGTATGCCAAGTTCAGTAAATGTGAGTTTTGGTTAAAGGAAGTTGCTTTCCTTGGCCATATCATTTCTGAAAATGGCATATCGGTCAACCCATCAAAGGTACAAGAAGTTATGGATTGGCTACCACCGACATCTGCTCATGAAGTTCGGAGTTTTCTTGGAATGGCGGTGGTATTATCGCCGTTTCATTCCAGATTTCTCTAAGATTGCCAAGCCAATGACGAGTCTGCTGGGCAGAAAAAGAGCACAAGTTTGTGCGGGACAGAGGCTTGTGAGGCGCTTTCCGCACCTTGCGAGAGTTGCTAACCACAGCCTCTGGCTTGGCAACGGCCCGATATTGAGAAGCCGTTTGATGTGTACCGTGATGCATCGAAGACCGGTTTGGGTTGTGTCCGATGCAAGAAGGCCGAGTGATTGCTTATGCTTCACGTCGGTTGAGAAAGCATGAAGTCAACTATCCCACGCATGATTTAGA